>JACAXG010000004.1:5574554-6039926 GCA_018881555.1 Amblyornis subalaris
CTGCTCTGCCGGGAGATGTTCCAGCTGGACCCCACCGTGCCCCCCATCCCCTTCAATGAGGAGGTGAGGCCTTAAGTCAGCAAGCTCTGGCTCTTTCCAGGGTGCTGCACACCTTCTTGAAGGGTCCAGCTATCTTTATAGTACTGGTTTCCACTAACGCAGCTCTCTTTGAGGGCACCATTCATGATTATTATGCAAAAAATAGGCGAATCAGTAATCATCCTATCTGTCTTCTCAGCTGGAATGCAGCTTCTTGGATTGAGAGAATCCAGAAAAGAGGGGGAGGAAGGCAACACCAGGAGCAAATAGCTGGAGATTTTTAGGGGAAGATGAAACAGGATCAGAAGCTGCTACAGCACATCTCTTAACTGAGGGTCTTTCCTTTCGCTCTGCAGCAGACCARCTTCAGGAGGTTTTTCCACCTCCATCCTTTGTGTCAGTGGCTGAATCTACTGATTTAGAGTGGCTGTGCTCTTTCTGAAGGGTGGGATGAAGGGAAGGCTGGAGAAAAAGCCAGAGCTAGCCATTTGGAAAGGGTAACTATGAGCAGCAAACCAGAAAATTAGTTACTCCTTAACATTTGGAGCTCTTGCCCCCTTCTGCAGTGGGTTTCAGCATGGGGGCAAATCTACCCTCAGCAGGGTGGGTGTCACAAATGATTGCTTCAGGTCACTTAAAGAATCACTGTCGAGGTTGTAATATAAGTTTGCAAAAGGGTGAAGAAGTTCGGTGACAGGGTTCACCCTGTTACTTATTACAAAGATGAAGGAAAATCAGCTTAGAGTCACTTTGGAACGATTTGCATGGAGACTGGGGATGCAAAGGRCAAGGGTGCAAAGGGTAGGGAAGACCCTCCCATTGAGTCAAGAGGTTCAGAGAGGACCCCCCCTTGTTTTCTTSGTAGAGTGTGAACGTGGCTGGATCCAGTCTTAGTCCCATACCTGGTCAAGGTTTTAAGTCTAAAGCATTTTCACAGCAATCCCATGAGGAACAGGAATGCTGAGMTGGTGTCTCTTTGCTCCAGGTGTACTCCAGCTCCGCTCCCCTGCGGGTCGGGTACTACGACACCGACGGCTACTTCCCGCTGCCCCCCTGCATGAGGAGGGCAGTGAAGGAAACCAGGAGTGCTCTGCAGGCAGCCGSGCACCAGGTGAGCACCACCACCCCCGGCTCTCCTTCCTTCGCTCCTCACTGAGGAAATCACCCTTCAGAAACCGGACACAGCGCCCAAGCCCAGCTGTGGGGAAAACGACCTGCCAGAGGTATGGGATTAGGTTACTCCAGCCCYGTGACACCAGGCAGAGACACCCCTGCCCGGGGGAGCAGTGCATCTCGTGGGGAATCAGCAGGAATAATCTCATGGGGAGATGCCTGGATGGAAAAGGGTTAAATCAGGGCTTGTGTTGGCACATGGAGCCCAGGGAGGTGCTTCTCTGCGTTTGAAAAATATCCATTTAGGTCTTGAACACTATTCACATCCCCAGGCCGCCACATAATCTTGTGTTTTGGTGCAGCTGGTGCCCTTTTCTCCACCTYGGATCCCCTATGTCATGACTGAACTGTTTCTGAAGACGTTTTTTGCTGATGGAGGCCGTGCCTGGTTGGATGTGTTGTAAGTAGGAGCCCCCTGGCAGCAGAGCTGCAAACACCTCCATCCCCACAGGCACAACGAGCCCAGCTCTCCCACCCCAAACAGGCAACACCCGGGTCTCCGAGACAGGGCAAAGAGCTTCTCTGGCATGATCCCATCCTCTTCTCTGGCATGATCCCATCCTCTTGTCATTTCTCAGCACAGGAGATACTGTAGATCCAAGCCTGAAACCGCAGGTGAATTCCTGCAAGATCCCGAGGCTGGTGAAGAAGTTGCTGGCTCTGCTCCTTAAACCTCTGGTGAGTCCCCGTCCCTCAGGACAGGACTGGGGGGCTTCCCAGGGTGGCACAAGTTACTGAACCCCCATGTCATGTCCCTAAGGAGCCTCTTGTCTTTCCAGTTTCCCCGCCTGGCTGACTACCTGAGTGCCTTGGCTGGAATGAGGTAAGGTGGCATTGTCCCCAGGGATGTCCATGAAAATGGGTGGTGCCTTGTCCTCCAAGTGTCCATGGCTGGGAGGGGACTGGATTCACGACAGGCTGTGACCTGCTCTGTGCAGGGGTTGTCCTTCCATTCTGGACATGGCTTCACTGCCCATAGTGATATCCTRACAGGAATGAGGCACTTGAATGGATAAAGTCATTACAGGAAGCCTGTGGAAGAGATGAGTATTAAATCCAGGTTCATCAGGGAAACCTTCTCTCCAGCACTTCCAGACATTTGCTGCTTAATTGCTTGGCCAGATGCCAAAGGAAACTTTAGGAGGACTGTGAAAGCTGTATTGTTTTAAGCAATTGTTAAAATCACCAGGGCGTATCAACCTAGAGGACTATCTAAGCAACACCTCCTCCTCTTAAAGCTTAAAGATGTTGCTATGATTTCCACTTGCAGCTCAGTGAAGGAGATGTGGAATCATCACCATCAAATACAGGTATGCTTTGAGGACTTTCCTCTCTGCCATCATCCTGCAGGTTGAGGCTTTGTGGCAAGTGCCAGGCCAGAAAGTCATCGGTTTGGAAAGGGGTTGTGCAGGGGAGGGAGTGCTGGGGAGGAGACAGGATGGAGGGAAAGGCACAAAAGGACAGGAATGGGATAGATGGGCTTTTGAGTCAGCCCAGACAGGACTTTACTGGTTGCCTGCAGTGCTCATGCCCAAGCACAATCAAGGCTGTCCTGGGAGCAGGGATGGCTAAGGAGGGCCCTTTCCAGTTCCTGGCCACAGTCTGGCCACATGCTGTGCAGGCAAACGCACACACTCCTCTGCCTCATCCCTCGAGCACCACTGCCTGCTGCTGCCTCAGTTGTGCCTGGAGGAGCTGAGATACTCCAGGCATGGACACGGCTCCCTGACGTCCCCCCTCTCCTCCCCAAGGTGTACCGCTCCCAGTTCATCACCCGGTGGAAGGAACTCCAGCTGGACGTTGTGCTGTGCCCCGTCCTGGGGCCTGCCTTCACCACGGGATACCCCGGGAAACTCCTCAGTAAGTGAGGCTGGGACCTTCCCAGAAGGGCAGAGGACCCCAGTGGCTGAGACTGGAGAGAAACRTCCACTACCGTGGAGCTTCACTGCCCACCCAAGCATTTCATGGGAATTAGGAAGGAAAAGTCACTRCCACAGAGCTCTCTGAGCAGGTGGAGACAGACATGTAGTTCTCAGGGGTTTCAGTGCACGTGGAATGTGCAAGTTTGAGGAACACAGTGTGACTGCCTGCATCCTCTCTGCCTCTCCCAGCTGCCATCTCCTCCACGATGCTGTACAACGTCTTGAACTTCCCCGCCGGGGTTGTTCCCGTCAGCGCCGTGACAGAGGCTGATGAGGAAGAGCTAAAGCTTTACCAAGGATGCTGTGATGACCCCTGGGACCGGAGACTGAAACAGGTATGGGAAGTGGCAGAGCAGAGACTGCTGATGGATGTTCAGGTAACAGTTTCACTGATACCAGGGGCTCCTAAGTATCTCCATTGGTATGGGAACAGTGCAAGAAAACTCACCTCTTCTTTACACATCCCTTGCTAATCCCCAAATCCACCTTGCATACACCCCTTGCTTTTCTCCCAAGCTCCCAAAAAAGTAAGTCACTAAGCTTTGGAGGGACTAAAGGAGCTCTCCCAGGCTGGGTTATAGGCTGAAGCCAGAAAGGAGCTGTGCAGCAAAGCTTTACAGCCATAGCCCACAGCACTGCACTGCACTTTCCTCCTTCTCCATGACGGTTTTGACTAGGCCCAGGTTGTCAGTGGAGCATGGATCAGGAATGAGGATGCTGAAGGAAAAAGCATCTGGCTACAAGACAGCTAAAAGCAGAGTTGGCAGGGGTGTGTGTGAGGGAAGGTGTCTCAAACATGCTACCCAATGTTTGGCAGCCATTTCTATCACAGAAGAGAAAGAGCTTTCCCTCTGCCCAGCACTAACAGGGCCCAAACTCCAACCTCCCTACCCTCCAGGATGAGCCACAGGCCTAAACCAAGCTTCCAAAATCTGCTGGAGGTCTGAGCCCCCCGGGTAACCCCCACTGCTTGTGCACCYGCTGCAGGCTGTGTCAGGAGCCGTGGGGCTGCCCGTGGCCGTGCAGTGCGTGGCCTTGCCRTGGCAGGAGGAGCTGTGCCTGCGCTTCATGAAGGAGGTGGAGACCCTCAGCCGTGACAAGAGAGCGGCACAGCCACCATGGTCCCCCAGGAGAAGGGACAGCGCTGCACGGCTGCCACCAGCAGTGCAGAGACTACAGCGAGGAGGGGAGGAGGAAGGAAATGCCACCTCCTGACCCCTCTCTTTGCCAATAAACACAGATCTTGTAAGGAACCAAGATGCCCTGCAGGACTGGCTTACCATAGGTTCAAACAGTGATAAATCTGTGAACTGCACCTTCCTGCAAGGATGGACTTGGATGCGAGTTCACCCCTTCACCCCCATTCCCATCGATGSTGCCTCTTGCAGAAGCAGGGCAGTGCTGAGAGGAAAGGATTGCAGAAGTTCAATAGTATTTTCTTGCTGGCACTGAAGTAACTTCATATGGACATAACTATGGGCTGCCCCATGAGGAATACAGCTGTGTCCACCCTTCCCATCACTRTACTGTGCTCGCAAAAATAAAAATGTAACTATTAAGCAACTCTTATTATAAACTCCAGTAATCCTTCACTGATGACAACAATTCTATAAAYACAGTTGCTACTCAAAATCATACAACACTTGCCAACTGCGTATTAAATCACATCTAGCATGGGACCGTTCACATTTATCCACACCCTTTCCATACATGAGGAATGGCAACAGTCACTGGCCTTTCCACAGCACCAGATCTCCAGCATCCAGAGCAGATTTCCAGCCTCACAGGAGGGGCACTCTCAGGAACCTCTGATTTCAGGACCTCAGGCTGCTCTTTCTGAAGGCAGGAGATAAGCAGAGACAGATGCAACCCATTCATGCAGATGTTGAGATCTGGGACAGAAAAGGCTGAGATCCCCAGATGGTGTTTGTTAACCCAAACCKGCTCATGTAGGATCAAAGCAGTCAGACAGGAGGGAGTGAGCAAGCCCATTTATCCTGTCCCACACAGACAAATTGCTCCCTTTGATAAGACCTCTCTCTCCTTCCCAGATTAAACACCTCAGTCTCAAGCAGATAAATATTCAGGAGACACCACAGCAGATCCTTCTCATTTATTCCCTATGTCTGCAGTAAAAAAGCAGACTTCCTTGGGGACATTTTAAACAGAAAAATAAATACAAAGCAGTTCTGCTTTCCCTAAAATGTTGGGCTATTTCCTGACAGCAAACGGACAGAGTCTGTTGCCCCTTCTACATCCGACGTAATTTGCAGAAATACATCGGCCCAAAGTTGGCTGTGAGGTGAGGCAGGACCAGCTCCCCCAGCCGGCAATCCGAGAAGAAAGAAAACGTGTCCTGGAAGAGCGTCCGGAAGTGGCTCAAGTCCTCAACGCGGACGTCGACGTCGAACTGGGCTCCTGCGATCTCCAGCGCCCTCTCAACCACACACTCGTTCTGCAGCGGGGACAGGGAGCACGTGGAATACACCACCTCTCCTCCCGGCCTCGTGGCGAGGATCCCAGCCCTGCAAGGCAGATGAGCACACACATTGTCACRGGAAGAGGAGGGATGTGCGGGACACGGGCATTCCCACCCACAGGAATTGGGAAGCCACCAGGTAACACATAGGAAGTGACAGACAAACCTCCTTGAACTCCACAGGTTCAGCAGTCTGTGTCACTGCAACATGAGGAGTGTTTTAGGCCAGGGCAATGAGTCAAACAGACACACTGATAAAGAATTTAACACGGGTTAAATGGATGCTACTGGAGAGCAGCTGGAAGGTGTAATCCTGCAGTTMTATCCACAGGAATGGGATACAAGCACGTACAGGGGAAGAGACTCTTGCAGTTCAAGTGCTGCCATGGGACTCTAATCCGTTTCTTTATTGCCACAGCACACGCTGAGCCCATCCAGCCTTCCCAGCACCCCATGTCCTCCCATGTGCTGGAAGAGGTGGGCGCTCAGGAATCCTCCAGGGCTGACTGCTGGGACCCAGGAAATCACCACCCAAAACAACKGTACCCATCCTGTTCCTTAGACTCTTCTCCCTATATCCTATGGCAACTGCTGGGCACAGGAAGGGCATGTGATCCAACCAAGAACTAGAAAACTACACATGGTTTCCACATTTCCCAGTGGAAATGGGGACAGACAAAGTAAGAAAAGGCTTCAGGGCTGGAGAGCTGCTCCRAACACCGAGCTCACTCACATCAGCAGCTGCAGCTGCAGCATGGGCAGCATCTGGCGCTCCTTGGTTCGCCTCTTGTGGAAGATGTTGTTGTCCTCCTCCATGGCAGAGTGTCTGTCTGTCGTGCAGGGCACATCCACCAGCACCTGCAGCAGCAGAGGTCCCACCTCAGCCCCGTGCCCAGGTCGAGCTTAGTGAGTCCCCTCGTGCAGCTGGCCCCATGACCACCTCCTTCACCCTYGCCAGCAGCTCTTGGTGCCTGAGCACCACACTGAACTGTAATCATCTGGCTGCTTTGGCATTTTGGGAATGTGCAAAAACGGTGTAAAACACCGCCCACTCACACATGTCCYCATTTAATGCTCCTGCTCTGTGTGTGTCCCCGGCAGATGTCACCGCAGCACACACGGCCAGTGCTGCTGCAGCGACGCCTCCTGGAGTACCCAACCCAGCCCCTGGAGCACCAAACCCAGCCCGTGGAGTACCCAACCTAGCCCCTGGAACACCAAAGCCAGCCCATGGAGTACCAAACCCAGCCCCTGGAGTACCAAACCCAGCCCCTGGAACACCAAACTCAGCCCTTGGAACACCAAACCCAGTCCCCGTGGCTGGACATGGCTGAGAAACCAGAATTATCTTATCTTCACATTTAACCCCTGCCAGGTGATGGACAAAAACAGGATTTCTACGGGGTATTACACAGACAAATACAACTCTGGATGCACATATGCACCAGATCCCGCAGGTAGGGATAGCAGGAGRAAATATTACTCCTTATGTGGCTCTCTCTCTCTGCATTTAAGATTATGGAAAACTACACAATTATATGGTAGGATAAGCTGCTCTCTTCCTCAAAAAGAGGAGGGAAGTGAACTTGATGRGTTTATCTTCACTAGTTCCCAAACACCCACCTTATGGAAAGTGCCACCTTTCACCTGATCCCAGTCCCTTCCGTCGTAGGACGTGACACTCACAGTTTCCCTGACTTCCTTGGGAACATAGCTATGGAGAATCTGGTACAGCCTCTTTGTCCGGGAAATGGAGACATCGTTGGCTGCCAGRTGCCCTGACAGGACAGAAGAGGCACAACGGGAATGTCACTCTTGCAAAAACACCCCTAATTCCCAATTCTTATACCCACAAATTATTAACGGTCAGACATTAATGGGCACAGCACACTCTTCCAGTCCCGTGTTACACACGGGAACGAGGGAACACCCACCTCCACTTACCACAAAACCCAGTCTGCAGCAGAGCCAGAGTCTTCCCACCYGGAGCYGCACAGAGGTCGAGGACAAAGTCATCTGGCTGCACATTGAGCGCCAGGACAGGCAGGAGAGATGCTGCATCCATGAGGTAATAGTCGAGGAGCCCCAGAGCATCCGGCCTGGAATCACCAGTTTGAGTACCAAAAGCAAATATTGAAGGAGAAAAGAAAATAAAAGAGCGGTTGGAAGTGAGGATGGGGACATATGGAAGCAGCCCCTGGGGCTGGCAGAGACAGGGGCGGTCTGTCCAGGGATGTCTCACCGTGCAGGGCGAAAGCGCGTGATGTCGCCCCTGGGGAAGGTGTAACACTTGATTTTGGAGCTGAGGGAGGCGCAAAGCGGTGGTGATATCTTTGCCTGTGTCATCATCTCTTTCTGCATCACAGTCCTGCCCTCACCAGACCCCTCCAGGCATCCTCTGGCCGCTTCCTCCACACCTGCACCCCGCTGCCATCGCTGCGCCTTTCGGGGGGCTTCGGAAACGAAATCGCTGGCGTTGAGCAGCTCCAGCTCTTGGCTGACGTGGTCGGCAGCAGCGAAGCTGTTGAGCAGGGCGCCGTACTTCTGCTCGCAGAGCAGCGCGACGCGCACCGAGGGCCACAGCTCCCCCAGGAGCAGGCTGTAGCTCGCGTCGAAGTGGTGCAGGGCCAGCCGCGTGGACRGGATGCGCGGGGCCGTGGCAGCCTTGCAGGGAAAAATAACAGGTGTTWAAAGACAAAAATAGTTCGACATCCCAATGTCCCCCCATCACCAGCCTCTACGTTTTGCTGGGAGAATGCAGCGCTGGGTTCTGTGCTGCCAAGAGTCCATGGAGCCTTTCCCTAGGAAAGTGACAGGGACGGGTGATGGTGCCCTGGGGAGGGTTCAGGAGCTCGAGTGTGACAGGACCCGAGGGAATGGCGTGAAGCTGTGACAGGGGGGGTTTAGGCTGGATAACAGGAAAAGGCTTTTCCCCCAGAGGGTGGTCGGGCACTAGAACAGGCTCCCTGGGGAAGTGCACACAGCACCAAGCCTGATCGAGTTCAAGAAGCACTTCGACAATGCTCTCGGGCCCAGAGTGAGATTCTTGGGGTGCCCTACGCAGGGCCAGGAGTTGCATCCTGATGCATCCCTTCCAACTCAGCATGTTCAGTGATTCCACGATTCTGTGAATGGCCGAATGGAGCTGGSGGCCGGGTGGGGAGGCACATGGGGACGGCACGGCTGCGCACGGAGCGGCGGCACGGGGGTGCAGCGGGTGAAATGGGGGGATTAGAGAGGGGTTTGCAGTGGGGTGCTAAAGGGTTAGGGGGGGCAAAAGCGGGGTGCGAGCAGCGCCCTGGGGTGCGGGTGCTGTGGCAGCCCCGCGGCTGGTCCTGCTCACCCACTTCTCCTTGTGCCGGTGCCGGCGCGGCCCCGCTCCCGGTATCGCTCCCGCTCCCGGTCCCCGCCGCAGCAGCGCGGCCGCCGCCCGCCCGCGCCCGCCCAGCGCCGCCATCGCCGCGGCACCTTCCGGGGCGGGACCGGRAAGCGCTCCGGGTACGGCTGGAAAGGGCCCTGAGCAACGTGGGCTGGTGACAGGTGTCCCTGCGCATGGCGGGGCGCTGGAACGAAATGATCTTTAAGGTCCCTTCCAACCTAAGCGTTGTGTGATTACTGAGCTGGATGTGAGCATCAGCTGCTGAAAARGATACAGGAACAAACGTGCTTCGCAGCAGAAACGCACAGGCMCAGCTGGACCCTGCCCTGTGCCACAGGAAAAAAAAAATAAACACAACAAAACCTCCCAGAATTAACGTTATACTTATTCTAATAAACGTCCGTTTCAATCCACTAGGGATTAAACTTGAAACCCACCAGCAAAAGGACTATGAACCACTACACGGATAAAGAACAGCCAAATTCATAAGGTGGTGGTTTTCATTCCACTTTGAATAGTCGATTAATTTTCTGCCCCATGAAATATCTTAGTTTTCCTGCTACTAAACATTCTACTCGCAAAAGGAGCACGGACAGGGCAGTCCGAGGTGAGCAGAACGGGCTGGTAGCTCACACAGAAAGGCTTTAGCTCCCCCAGGTGACCCTGACCGGGGTTAGAGCAGGTGAACCACCACCGTGCACCTCCACAGCCACGTGGCTGGTTTCCTCGGCAAGAAGGCAGAGCTGGCTGCAGCCAAGAGGCTCTTCCAGCYGCTGGCAGCAGCAGGAGACCGTGAAGGACAGGTGACAGCTCTCCCCTGAGAGTGGGGAGGAACTTTTTTCTCCTGGAAAAGGATCACTCCCTTCACTCCCTTCAGTTTAATTTAGTCAGAACATACTGTGTGAACAASACTGCTCGTGTGGGGCTTGGAAATGATCTCTGTGGGTCCAACACACAAATTCTTCCCCGTGGGATCGGCCTGCAGCAGCTGTCCRTCATGGCAGCACAAAAAGGACATTCCCACAAGTGAGGAAAACTCCCYCCTCCCCTGAACTGGGCTCTGACACCCACTGATTTCATCCTAACCCAGCACAAGTCAGAAGCATGAGAACCAGGAAATAAATGGAGAGCACTTCCATTGGAACTCTGGACATTTAATAYGGAAAATTACAGAACATCAATACGGTTTTTCTTTGCACAGCTGCACATCTTCCAGGAGCACGGAGGCAGTGACAGGCTGCCAGGAAGCCGTTCTGTTCACACCCAGCATGGAGGATGGATTGCAGGAAGCAGAACTGTGATCCAGGAACCGCTGGCACTGGCTGCRGAAGCAGATGGACAATCATGCCCCTCTTCACTTCAGCTTACTAAAAAGCTTGTGAGCAACCTGGAAAGAGAGAGCCCTGAGTAAATCATGGTTTAGGGATGGAAATCAGCAGGGTACTACCACCTGCCTCTTGGTTTTCTGGGCCCCACAGACCCTGGCTCTTGAGGTTCTGCAACAAGTCATTCGAGAAATGTATTGAGATGCCTTTCAGAATTTCAGCTCAGGTTAAAGAGGTCTAAGTTTTAAATGGCAAATACAAGACTGAAATAGCTGAGTGCCATTAGCAGGGCACAAACAATGGGTTTGAGTTATTTAACCGATTAACCTACTGAATCTCCCCTAGATCGGTTGTAACAAAGAGGAACCAAACACTTATCAAGAAAAAGCGACTGGACAGCCGCCATAGCTCACACTCGACCTGGCAGCAGTGTCAGCAGCGTGGCTGAAGGCAGCTCCGCTCAGAGCCCCGGCAAGGACGCTGCACTTACACAGTGGTCCCTGGCGTGCAGGAAGTCGAAGAGCTCTTCTGTGCACTGCTCCTCTGTCTCGGAGTGGGAGGACACYCGCGCGTCACACAGCTCCAGCCGCTCCCGCGCCTTCACGCATTTCTCCGTCTGCTCGCAGTGCTCCCGCACCGTGGTCAGGGGGTCCTGCRGGCACGGCGCTGCGGTGGGCACAGGGACACCCCCGCACGCCGCGTCCCCCCGAGCCCCAGCGCCTTAAGAGGGAGCCCCGCATCCACACCGCAGCCCGGCCTCCCCACTGAGCTCCGGRCCGCCGGCGCAGCGCGGCCCGGCCCGACCGCCGAGCCCGCCTGTGCTAACGGCCCCAGGGAGCCGCCCCCGGCAGCTCCGAGTCCCCGCCGCGCTCCCCCGTCTTACCACGAGCTCTTCCTCTTCCTCCTGCGGAAAGAAAAGAGAGCACAGCGTTACCGCCCGGTGCGGGGAGGGGAGGGGATCCCGCGCGGCCCGGCGCCGGTGCCGCCCCGCGCTCACCTCGGGCTCCCCGTGCTGCCCCATCGCGCTCCCGCCGCTCAGAAGGACTCGCCAGGGTCACCCGCCGGAAGCGCCGCTGCCCGCGCCGGAAGCGGAAGCGCCCCCTCCGCAGGGCGGTGCTCCGGGCCGGGCGCGGCCCTTCCAAACATGGCAGCCGGCGGCGGCTGCGCCTGTCGCCGCSCCAAGACGGCGGTTGCTGTACTCCCTGCCTCCTCTGTCCCTTCTTCCTGTGGGTCTCGGCCCTGGGGCAGCTCGGCCTGGCTGCCGCCGCCGGCCCGTCCGGCCCCGCTGCTCGACACGACCTCCCCAACATGGCCGCGCGCTCCTGCCGCCTCCCAAGATGGCGGCGCGGTGCGGGCGGTCCGTGCCCGAGGCGGCGATGGCGGCGGAGCGGCCGCGCAGCCTGTTCGCGCTGAGCGCGGCCGCCGTGAGCCGCAGCATGGCCGCCCTGGAGCGGGAAGTCTGGGGTAAGGCGCGGGCGGCGCGGGGCGGTGGGGCGCGGGGCCTGGGCCTGCCCGCACCCTGCCGCCCTCTCCCTCTGGCTCTCCGCAGCGCTGCCCGGGCACCTCCTGCGGGGGCTCCTGCCGCTCCTCACCGTCTTCCGCCTCGAGCGGGCCGAGAACGCCGCGCGGAGAGCAGGTGACACCGGCGGGGACGGCGACGAACCCACGGGGACATCCCCGGGCGGGAGGGACGGGCCCCCCCAAAGTGATGGGGTGAGAGACTGGGGGGATGCCCCCAAACTTGGAGGGAGGAGCCCCACACTGGAGGGACCCTCAACTGGATACAGGAGGCCCTTCAGGCCGGAAGTGGGAGCCCCGACCCAGTGGGGTGAGCCCCGACCCAGTGGGGTGAGCCCCGACCCAGTGGGGTGAACCCCTCCGTGGAGCAGGGCCACCCCCGAAGCACAGTCCCTGCCACTGGGACACTCCCCTGCATCCCACAGCCGGGCAGGATCTGGGGCTGTGCCCCCTGCACCCCATTTATCCCCGGAGCAGGGCACTGGGAGAGGGAGAGGGGTGAAAGCTCCCGGTTGATGCTTTTTCCCCTCAGGCCTCTCGACACAGCCCATCTGGCGCAAGCTGTGGGATGATGTGATGAAAACCCGGCCGCCCAATTCGGAGGTGAGGAGACTGTGGTGGGAGAAGGGGCTTGACGCAGGTGCCTTGTTTCTGCTGTTTTTCATGAGGTTTTTTTGCCGCCTCCGAGTGATTGCTGGTGTTTGTTTATAAGCGTTTGTAGAGCTCCAGACCAAGGTGTGACCCTGGTAGTACAAACATTTTGGGAAACAGGGTCAAAAAGGAACTGTAGTGCACAGCCACACCCTTCATCTCGCCACAGGGAGTTTGCCAAAACAGGAAATCTCTGTCTTCAGACATCCTCAGTGAAACGGCGGACAAAACCAGTATCTTATGTCATGTTTACACCTACGCTGGCAAAAAAAAATGTGGTAATGTCTTAGAAAGCATGAGAAAACAAGAAAAGACAGTGAGTTTGCAAAATGGTTTATGTAGAAAAACTGAAGCAGCTTCCTTGATTCATCATCATAAAAGAATCATTAACAGACAGCTTAATGACAGCCTGTAAATAGATGCTCAGGAAGAAAATTGCCGATGACGTGGTTAATACGCAGAAGCATGGCTCAGCTTCAAACCACTGAGTGTGTTTAAACTAGGCCAGAAGCAGCATGAAGAGAGCAATGRGATTCACTCAGGTTTTCAAGGAATACACTGAGGAAACATGTTGAGAACTAGAGAGGTAGTCTCAGTGGGGCTAGCACAGGGGGTTTTTTGGACACCACATTTACCAGGTTAGCAGTAATTTAACTTAAAAAGAACAAGAAAAATGGGTGCTGACTTCCTGTTCATATGCCCTGTTCTTCAATTGCAGAGCATTACTTGTTGGAGGAAGAAGTTCCTTGAAACGTTCTTCTCCAACGTCCTCCACGGTGTCTTGGAYGTTTCCTCTGACTGGCGCCTCAACGACCGCCACTTTTCCCCACTGCTGCACAGCTCCCCACACGTGTCCCAGCTCACCCTCTGCAACATGCTCCAGGGCGCCGTGGAGCTCACTGCCGAGCACAACCACAAAGTGCTTGAAAACCTGGCTGGCTCCCTGCGGATCCTGAAGTTCCAGCACCTCCTCTCCTGCGACCAGTCCGTCAGGCGCTCGCTGGTTTTGCTCCTTCACCGGCTGATCCACCACGGCTCCGTCAGCCAGGTGTCCATGTATTCCTGGCCTGTTCCCGACACGCTTCTTCTCGTTCTCATCTTGAGCATGAGTGCTGGGTTTTGGCGCTCGGGAAGTACCCTCGCCTACCACGGCAGCCCATGTGGCCTTTGCAGAGAGGAGGACAAAGCCCAAGGCCAGGAGTCAGCACAGGAGGGAGCAGAGAGGGGCCGTAATGCTGAGCAGGGGGAGAGCGATGGTGAGAACCAGAAGGGATCCCCACAGGAGGCTGATGCTCACGTGAACTCTGTCCTCTCTGGCCCCAAAAGTCCTCCCCTGCGAAACCCAGCGTGTGGGGAGGCAAGCAGCGAGGTGCCCTGTGACCACACGAGCACTGAGGGGGGATCTTCCCCTCGTTCCAGCTCAGAGCAGCTGTCCTGTCACCCCATTCCTTCAAAGACACGCAGACGGCTGAAAGCTGCAGTGGGGAGGAAACGTCGCTGCCTCAGGCGGAGCAGGGGACCCTATGCTGACCCAGAAGATCTGTATGATTTTGTTTTTACCGTTGCCAGAGAGGATAATTCAGGGTTACTTGACAAAACCAGGACCACAGAGGGAGAAAACACTGAGAACTGGACTAGTTCCTCCCCAGCATCTCCATGCACTGGCCATGCTGGCTGTAAGAAAAGAGGAGGACCTGCCGGAATTTTTTCTCTGAAAACTGCTCACCGCTTCCGAAGCGTATCCACGCTGGAATTGTTCTCCATTCCTTTGACTGGGGAGACATGTCGGACTCTGAGTAACCTGCTGAGCTCCTGGGTGTCTCTAGAAAACTTGGTTCTGTCTTACAATGGTCAGTGCTGTGAACAGGGCACTTCCTTCCAGCCCTGCTCTAATGGTCGACTTACTGCTCGGGTTTACTCTGGGTTTATTTTCACTGCAAGGGGCATTTTAAGAGTATTGGTGCCCTGTCTTGAGAAGGGTGTTGGGCGAGATGTTTAATGTGTGTGAGGACTTGAGGGAGAGAATGGAGTCCCTCTGCCCCAGAACAGCCCCTGGCTTTGTGCTTAAATGCCCTTCAGAGAATGGTGAAGGGAAGAGCCAGATCTCCATCTCCCTACACATGGTGTAGCTTAAGGATTTGTGGATAAAGCGGTCTGTGAGTTTAGCCTTTGACTCAGGCTGCCATTGGTGCAGCTCCAGCTGTGTGTGTCGGTGTCTGTACAGACACAGCTAACACCTTTCTGTGCAAATGCTGTTCCAGGCCTGGATGCCAACATCTTCTACATCCTCTCCGGGCTCCGGGCCCTCTCCCGCCACCCGGAATGCCGGCTCCGCGTGCTGCGCGTGAGCGACGTCTTCTCCCACATGCCTTGCATGGAGCTCGTTCGCTGCATCCTGAGCGCCCTTCCCCAGCTCCACACGCTCTCGGTCAGCTTCGACCTCAAAAACCAGCTGGAGGGGAACAGGCCAGAGGGGGATCCAAGCTGCAGTGAGGCAGAAATCCCAGGTAGGAATCATTCTGAGTGATGACTAGGCCTTGGCAGGCAGATAGAGCTGTAAGGGCTTGGCACGTGCTTCACTCTGCGCTATTATGGTGGTGTGTTATTAGGCAACTACAGCTTCACCTTTCTGATTTAGATGTTGCAGTTTGTCACTTCCAGTCTGTGAGGTGCTCTGTGGAGCCACAGTCCTGGAAAAACTCTTTTATTGCTGTATCCCAGCCTGCTGCAACATCAGCTTTGTACAGGGCCAGTCATAACCTACTACCTGTGAGTGTCCATGGGGAGCCTGTCCCACTAGATCTGTAAACTGGGAGTTTCCACTTTGTCCATCCCGTTGATTGTGAGGCTCTAAGCCTTAGACCCCCTTAAGCGAAGGGAAAGCATCCCTTGGTCATCACAATATCACAAGTGATGGCAAAGCATTGCCCAAGCCTTTGGATTACAGCCTGGGAGCTGTAGCAGTGTGTACTCAGCTCACAGGTCTCCCATCATCCTTACTAGCCCTTGAATTGCCAGAAAAGCAGTGAGCAAAGCCTGAGCAAGTTTGGAGTGGGGTCAGGAAAGAGCTGTGCTCTGGGAAGACACCGACTGGTTTGTGCATTAAGGGTGGCCTTTTCTCAAGTGTTGTTGAGCACAGTAGAAATCAGCGGCTCTGTGGCCCGACAGGAGTCCTGGAATGGGGTGGAAGTGACTGACATCATCACAGGTCTGAGTTGCCAGAGCTCCATGGGGCAGGGCATGTTGCAGAAGCCACTTCTACCAATGTAAATGACAGTGGTGTTGGGCASACAGGCTTCCTGCTTGCTGTAGGATCAGCTACATTGCAGATGGGCACTCCAGACCAAACTGTGTGTTGTTTTTCTTCCCTTAGAAAGCTGCCTGGAGCAGCTGGAGATCCGATTCCCCAGGGAACCTCTGCACACCTCATACCTGCTGCCAGTGCTCAAGGCGTCCAAGTCCCTCCAGCAGCTGTCCCTTGACAGTGCCACGCTTCCCTCCTCCCAGGAGCTCGGGCTCCTTTTGCAGGTGCTCAAAGGTACTCTGCCAACCCGTGGGCAGCATCACTGAGGCACACACAGTGTCGCTTCCATGCTGTGGTCTTCCATCCTCTAGCATGAAGCCAGCTTAGGTGGGTCTATTTCTTCAGTGTGGACATCCTTGAGGTCTCCCAAGAAAAGGAGATGGGTGYCAGCTATCCCACATTCTGTGCTGAGCATGTGGATGATCCTGCACTGCACAATGGTTCCTTTTTAAATACCCCCAGTCTAAGTCAGTTTCTGGGTGTTGGGCAGTGGCTGGGTCAGGGCCTTTTTATACCAAGGACATGCAGTACTTTACTTGGGAACTTGTTTTGCTTTTAGAGTGTACTCCAAATTTGAAGAAACTGAGCTTTCATGATGTGAACCTGGCTGAGCACCAGAAAGAAGTTCTGCTTTTGCTTCAGGATCCCATCCTGCAAGGTACAGCCAACTCCTGGGTGCTGTTGCTTGGAAAGGTGCTGCTGGTGGCTGCTTTCAGTTGGCTGACATTTAAGAGGTGATCTTTGGATGTGTAAGGTTTAGCCAGATGTCAGCAGTCCCTGGAGCAGATATGCAGCTCTTGGCAGTGGGAACATGCCTGGTTCATTGTGCCAGCAGGACAGAGGAGCAGCTGCAAGGCTGGCAAATGCTGCAGGGAAGAGTCTGTAGTCTCAGCTATAAAACAAAGATTTGTAACCTGCAGAGCACATCAGCCTTTAACTGGGTCAGCTGGCAGAGCCACTTGCCTGGGTGTGATCTCTGCTCTCTTCCTGACAGAGCAGAAGTGCTTTTATATGCAATCCACTCCTGGGGGAGCTTTGTTCTTGCATATGGATTAGGGGCTGGAGCTGTCTGCAGAATGTAAKTATGGAATAATGAAGCACAGGGAGAACTCATATGTACTGTCAATCCATTTCTTCGACAGAAATCACGTTTTCCTTCTGCCGGCTGTTTGAAAGCTCTACTGCTGAGTTTTTGTCAGAAATAATCAATACAGTGAAAAGAAATTCATCCCTGAAGAGCCTCAAACTGCCTGGGAATCGCCTTGGTGCGTACTAGGAATGTTGCTGTGGGGCCTTAGACCAGCTCCTTGTAGGGAACTTCAGGGTGGAGTCAGGACCACTGATAGGTGGTGACCGCAGTGCTGAACTTAGCACATGCAGCAGAGTGGATTTAGTTCACAAAATAAGGAGCACTGAATCCATTTTATAAACGTGAAATTTCAGTTGCATTCAGCAATGTACCAAGGGCCCAGGTGCTGTGCAGGAATTACAGTTGCTTTTCTCTGCAGCAAAAGCAAGTACCAGCAGGTCTCCAGCTTTGACTGAGCACTGCTCTGCTTCAGACTCTTTAACAGAACAAATCCAGCAGCAGATGCACTCCCTCTCATTCAGAGGCACAGATTTTGCCCAAGTTTGGGCATTTTGTGTCTTAACAGCTGTTGGCACCTACTGGAGGAATGAGAACAAGTGAAGGAGGAGTTTGTGTCAAAGAAGTAGAACTGAATTTACAGAATTCACAGGCTTTGCCAAGTAGAAATGTTTGAGAAATTAATTTCAGAAAAATCCAGAATACTGTTTTCTGTTCTTTTAACGAAGTAAAACAGAAAAGCTTGGGATAACCTRAATACACTTAATTTCTAAAACAAAGCTGCATATGGACTTCTCAAACAAAAGCAGGCTTTTTCTAGGGAAACAAACTGCCCTATCAGCAGATGTTTTCATWGCCCTGAACACTGTGCTCAGGGGGATGAACTCACTTTATGCCACTGAGGGGGACAAACTGAGGGTGCAGATAGGCTCTTTGTGTTGCATTCACCTTGTTACAGCCTCCTTTTTGCACTATTATCCCAGCCCTATGGCCATTTAAATTTTAAGACAGTTTCCAGTTTGCATCTAACAGGTGCATTTCTCCCCTTTTAGGGAATCAAAGGCTGGTTGCCCTTGCAGACATTTTCTCTGAAGATTCCTCCTCTTCTCTCTGCCAGCTGGATGTCAGGTATTCTGCTGCTCTAAACACTGAATTTCTTACTTTGGGAGGGACAGAGCTGAACTGGGCTCTGACAGGAGGAGAACCTGAGCATGGTTTTGTTCCTTCCATGAGGGAATGTGTGCCCAAGAAAAGCTCAGAGAATGCTGCAATGGGCACATACAACCTCAGGAACTTACAGCATCTTCGAGGCATCTCCCCATCGCCTTTATGAGTCAAGCACCATCTTAAAAGCAGCTTTGGTTTGCTGCCGCCTTGGGAGGCTGCTGCAGGCCCTCCCCTGAGCTCTGTTCCCACTGCCCCATGTAGCAAGAGAATGCTGTCCTTGTTCCTGGCAGATCTGTGAATGCCTCTGCATTCCTTTCCTCATCTGCTGCTCTCTTCTTGACCCTGAATGGCCTTAAAGATAGGCAGGAACCTTCATAAAGCACATGGGGGTGCCATTTCTGCAATACTAACTGTATTTGCTTGATTCTGCCCCCCTTCTTTRCATCCTACGGGCTCAGGTTGCTCACAGTACACAGGCTTGACAATTTATTTAACCATGGCCACTCCTTCAGCAGCCTTGAATCCTGATTGTTACGGTATCTCTGACAAGATTGAAGTTCAGCATGCAACTTGATACTTATTTACACATCTATGCATGCGAATTGACCTTCTAATCTCCTAGAAACACCAGGACCTGACACATGCTCTTCAGATTTTCTCAGAAGGAAGAGATAAATGATCACTTACTGCTGAGTCTTGCACTGGGACCTGGAGGTTGGGCCAGGCCCCTTGGTCAAGGCACGTGGCACTGCTTGGGCAGCAGCTTGGGTCCAGCAGCATTTTAAAGCCACAGCTAGGTCTACTTAAGTCAGTAGTAAGAGGTCTGCATAATGATTTTAACTTGTCAGTGGTTACCACCTTAGTTTTAAAAAGTTTCCAGCCCTTCCTCTTACTGTGCTTCAGTTTTGGTTGTTATAAGAAATGAACAGACCACTCAGACTTTGTACTGCTGAAGAAAGGTGCACTTTGCCTTGAAACACCCTCAGGTACCTGCACTGGCAGTTGCTAGAAGGAACAGTAATTTAAACTGCTCAAATTATAGCCTAGACTCTTAATGGCTTTTTTTTTCTCCTTCTTTCCCTGGAAAGCTCAAATTGCATCAAACCCGATGGGCTCCTGGAGTTCACAAAGAAGCTGGAAGGCCACATCCAGCAGAGAGGGGGACAGATTCAATTCACACACCTCCGCCTCTTCCAGAATTGGCTGGACCAGGATGCAGAAACAGCCCAAGAAGCGCTGCGGCGTCTCAAAGCTGTGTGCAGTGTAGTCAATGACTCGTGGGACTCCTCCCAGGCCTTTGCTGACTACATCAGTGTCATGTGATGGACACAGGAGCAATAGAAAACCCATCAGCTCGAACTAAGCAGGTCTGATTTCACAGCACAGGTGGGGGTTTCTTCCCCAGTTCAAGCAGTACAGTTGTTCTTTTCACTTTTCTGTTCACTTGAAGAATGGGTATGACAGTGAAGTGACACACCAGACCACGTGGGTCAACAGMTGTATTTCCAGGTGATCTAACTCACTCAAAAAAATGGTAATTTTAAGTGGGACATGTATCAAATGAGCTTCTGAACAAACAGTTGTTTATGGCAGTGGGTGTTGTGACAAATTTAATGTTGTTTCAGCTAATGTCTCAGCAGTAACCATCTCCAGCCTGGGAGAGACTCAGAAGCCATCAGGTTGGGGTCCTTGGCAACCAGGTCTAGGAGATCTTGTTTTTGAGGAGAGGCATTGGACAATAGCACCTGAGATCCCTTCCAACTTCAGCCCTTCTGTGATCCTTGAAGAACTCCTTCCTCCACTTAAAGTGAGTAGGAAACAAGCTAACAAAGCCCCCAGGCTTGACCATTTCCCTTTGGAAAGTTTTACTTTATACCAAAAAAATTCTTTATGTACAAAGTAGCTTGCTGTTTATTTGCAATCACACTGCCTTTTTCCAGTGTCTGCCATCATTTTACAGAGGTTTTGACAAGTTTGTTATTTTGTAACATTTTTATAATAAAATTCTAATTAAGACTCATAATGTACCAAAGTGTGAATTTTATTACTATCATGTAATGTGATCTCACTAAAACACTGCTAGATCAGGGGATCCTGCCCATAACAAAGCAAGTGGTTTTAGAAATGGAGTTACTGGAATAGAGCCTGATTTCCTACTGCCTGCATGATCTTTCAGGCCAGATGTTCAACATACAAGCTAAACATTTTTTTCCCCTTGTACAAAATCCTTTTGTTCCYAAGTCATCAGCAGGGTTCACATTTCACAGCAAAAATGCATCCTGCAATTTTTGATCAGCAGCTGTAAGCCAGAGCTGTCAAGGAAAAATCCTGACTGCACATCAAGCACTAAAAAACTCACCTGAAGGCAAAACCTGGCTGAGTAGAAGGCACAGACACCAACAGCAAGAGAACCAGTGCTAAATCTGATCAAGCATGCAAGGTCCCRTTATTCCCAGTTCCCAAGGGGCTGTTTTTCAGGCACACAATACAACAGCAGAGAAAAAGCCATGGACTCCTTGCTGCTGCAGTAGACTGAACATTTCAAAGCCTCTGAAGCCAGGCTGTTCTGCCATTGCACAGCCACACAACAGTCCAGCATGCACAGCTACCCATGGCCCCTTTCCTTGAAAGGGAGTGAAGTGCCCCCACAGGGGACAGTAACCTGTTAGGGAATCCCTCGCTGCTCCTCATGGGAGTGATGATGGAAAGCAAAGGTGACAGCAGCATCCCACGCGGCCTTCAGCACGGAGTCCTGCAGCCCCCGCTTGTCCGCACAGTGGTTCCACTGGGAGACGTCCGAGGTGCAGTCGGAGCCGTCGGGAGGGGGCCGGACCTGGTGCCCGTTCACACAGCGGCGACACTTGATCCTGGAACAAGGGCAGTGCAAGATCAGTGCAAGGCTCCTCTGCTGCTTCACTGTATGGGTTGTTTAAAACTGCAGCCCAGTAACATTTGGATTAACTCCCCTGGAGCTGGATTTTCAGTTTCTGAATTATGAATACTAACTCCATTTCATTTAAACACACAACTACCTTCTGGTGCATGTGACACGCATTTTGAAAACCCGGGGATTCTGTTTCTAATGTCATTCCCTCTCCGTGTTTAACCATATGGGAATGGTCCAGCAGGACCCAGAGGAAGTTCAGGAGGTGTTTCTCCTGAAAGGTGTAAGATGTTGCTTAAGGCAGATCTCGAGTGACTGCTGCTAACACCTTATTAGTATTGCATCAGGCTTCCTGAATTCAGAAGAGCACACCATGGCCCAAACCACTCCATCCTGGCTCCCACCAGAGCCACTAGGTTGTGCTCAGGCTATTTTGGAGTTGCCCTACTGAGCTGTCACTTCAGGAGACAAAGAGCAGCAGCAGCTCTGCCAGCAAGGGCTGTTGCCATGCAGAATGGATACCTACACCAAGCTAAACTTTGAGTCAGCTTAAAGCTAATCCTCTTCACTTCTTGCCTGAACTAAGAGACTTGATGTTCACAGTGAAGCATTTTTCCTGCACTCCCTGTCCTCTTTGTGGTGGCTATAAGGTGACCACAGGTCTTGGGGCTGGGGGAGAAGGGCAGACAATGGAGAAGAGGACTCTTTTAGTTCCCAGAACAGCACTTGGATTGGCTTCATGAATTCTTAGCAGATGAAGTGCTGGTATAGAAGCAGTTCAGCATTTGGAGACCACCAGGAAGAGACCAGCAAGAAAGGACCAAGTTGAGCTCCACCAATTTGAACAGCTCTGATCAGTTTCTCTCTTTTCATTAGCTGCAGTATTTCACTCTCCAACACAGGCAGCAAGAAAACAAGACAGTTTGCTCACTTGTTCAGCCAGCACAGCTTTTCTAGGACAACAAAAAGGGAGGACAGCAAGGAAGTGCTCATGTATAGGTAGTTAACAGCTTCAGAAGCAGCGACACTTGAGTCTCTCTCTGAGTTTCCTCTTGCTGCCTGGGGAACCCCTGAATCACGAGAGCAAACTGTGGAGTCGTTCTTTTGCTATCCCAGCCATCAGTCATTCAGAATACTCACTTGTCATGGGTGTCACTGGTGGTGGACTCATTCAACGTGAAGAGCTCCTTCAGCTCCCCCAGTGAGAAGTGCCTTTCCACATCCTGCTCTTCATCCACCACGCAGCTGCTCAGGGCTTTCTTGTGGGTCTGGCGTTGGAATATCTTCTCCTCTATGGTCCCTGTCTGCAGGAGAGTCAGAGATGAAGCACAGTTGGGACACTGGTGCTAAAGCAGCACTACCCTGGGAAAGTGTGACTAATCAAACGGCCCTAAACTGTCAGGACAACTCAGTGCCTTGCCAGCACAGATGACATGCAAGTCTTAGTAGCTGTATTCCAGCCACGTCTACTTTGTTGCACATCTAACCCAACTCTGCTTGTCTTTCCCTGTGGCTACAGGAGCAGATCCAGTGGAGATACAGATGAGGAAGAGGTGGAGCTGCCACTTATAGCTGAAGTGCACACATTGCACCAGGTTGTGCTGACAGGAAGGAAGGGAAAGGAGCTGAGCAGCTACAGCTGCTCCCTGACAAAAAAATGCCAAACACAACCTCCCTAAGAAGCAGTGACAAGGTCTAGCCCTGGGTGACACAAGCATCAGCAGTATTTGCTGGTTCACCCACAAGCAGATCAATCACACCCTGTCTGGAGGGAGATGTGTGCTTCCAGAACAGATGTGCAGAAATGCTACATTTCTAAGGCAAAAATCTAAGAGCAAAATGCCTGTTTTGCAAACAAATGTAACACCAAGGAGGGGGGTGATTAGTCATGATTTGCAGACTGGTTTCCTATTTCTAAAAGCAAAGGAGCTCCCTGCTTCCAAGTGCAGCCAGGTCAGAGAAGAACTCCATAAGGAAAAGATGGGCAAAGAATGTCTGTTTTGTCAAAGTAAAAACAATAATTGACCAAGGAACCCAAGCTTACACAAAGGAAAACCAAAAAAACCCACATACAAAAAAAAACCCCAACAGCCCCTGCYCCAAACAAAACAAAAAAACCCCACAGTCTGAACTAATGAGAGGCGAAGGTGAACAAGGGCAGAGGGGACATTTCTAAGCAACAATCACTACTAGCACTGCTGGACAAAGTGTTACACTAGCCTGAAAAGACTAGTCTCCTTCATGGTTTTCCTCTACAGAGCAGCTATCCCACCTGCTAACTGGCAGCCCCATCCCAAATGCTGCTGGTAATTCCAGGAATGTACTTGCTGTTTCTGAAGTGCATGTACGCCCCACTAAACACTAAAACACACTGCAGCCTGACTGAAAAACAGCAACTTCGGCATCAGACACCCCATGAAATTAAAGAAGTCAGATGTCTAAATGACTTCAAAGGAACATCTTATCTGCAAAGCCACAGTTGTTTCTATTTCTCAGAAGCCAGCCACTGCTAGAAACCAAGGGCTGCAGTAATGACCCTCCAGCTAGAACCTTCATGGTTTTCCATGGCAACACATCTAAGGGTAGGAAGCAATTAAGTTCCAATCAATTCTGGTCACCAACACAAAAGAGTTCTTTCCCTTCTGGCCCAAATGACAGCAGCTGCAGGCTGGGCTGGCCCCCAGAGCTCCATGTTGAGGAGGGGAGGAGCCTGACTCACCGAGAGCAGGCGATAGATGTAGCACATCTTCTTCTGGCCGTCCCGCCACACGCGGGCCATGGCCTGCTCGTCGTTGGCCGGGTTCCAGTCGGGGTCGAACATCACCAGTCTGTTGGCCCCAATCAAGTTCAGACCACAGCCACCTGCTTTGCTGCTTAACATGAAGATGAACTCGGGGCTCTGGAAAAAGGCAGGCTTGGATTAGACCACAGAGGCAGCCATGCTTTTACTCACAGCACTCGGAACTGGCAGGAGAGCTGCTCACATCTGGCAGGTTCTACTCACCGAGGGGCTGTTGAACCGCTCCACAATCTTTGCTCTCTTTTTAATGGACATGGTGCCGTCCAGCCGGACATATAAATACCTGGAACATACAGCATTTACTGTAATAGACTGCTGCCATCTTTAGAGTATCCTACTTCAGAGAAAAATCTTTCACAAATAGCCTTGTAACAACGGAATAGGCTTTAGAAACTTTAGCAGAGGACCAGAGATTTTCTGAGTGACCCCACCAGACAAAGCAGAAACCACATTAGTTCCAATTCAGGAACACCTGAGGTAAAAGATAGATCACAAATTCCTGCTGATAGAAAGTGCAGAAATAGCCAGTTCTTTTACAGTGTAGGCTACAAGTACAGTCTTGCAGGATTAAACCAGCAAAGCCCGAAGACAAACCTTCTGTTCCTGCAGAGCTTTTCAAATAGATCCAGYGTCTGAGTGTAGTTAGACACTAAAACCACCTTGTCATTACTGGTGCTTTTGGTAACAGCAAGGATGTAGTCCAAAACCAGCATCTTTCCTGGATAAAAAGGAAAGAAAGAAAAAGCTAGAGCAGAAGTTCCCAAATTCCAGACCTTGGAGGGGCACCTGATAAGATGCTAAATACAGTTTCATGGTTGCCTGTGTTAGGCAGCACATCTGTACTGCTGAGTTCCACAGTACCTGAAAGCTGGGGCTCCACAGATTTGGTACTGTAGCCAGCAGGGAACAAGTCCAGGGCTCCCATAAATCCTTCTTCCTCTTCCACACACTTATCATAGATAAGAGCAGGATCTGGAGAATAAACAGAGCTCAGAGACTGTGGTGTGCACAAAGGAGACCCAAAAAAACCACACCAACTGCAAAACCCAAAGCCGTCACAAGAGTGAACAACTCACGGTTACAGAGCTTCTTCAAGGAAGTGATGGAAGAGAGAGATGACACACTGATTTTGCCCTCCTTCAGCTCCTCCACTGGCTTGGCTTGCTTCAGGAAGTTCTTGTACAGCTCAGCCTGCAGAGGTGTCAGTCTGAAACAGAACAAGAGCTCTGCAGCCCCAGCCTGCACCCRAACAAAAACCCATCCTGCTCCCTCTACACAATGTGTTTCTTTCAGCTCAGTTTTTTCAGCTACAGCACAGACAGCCCAGAACTGCCCCAAGGCTGGTGGTAGAGCGTTTCTCTCTCAGCCCAGAGCTGGAAGAGAAGCTTGCAGAGACTCTGCACAGCCCAGGGCTCTGCTCTACACGGCTGCCCAGAGCACACCAGCTGGCTGGCAGAACCACAAGTTGTGGGCTGCCGCTTCAGGGTGAAAAGCAACATAKTGCAAACAGCTACAATGTCATTACTACAGGGAAGCAGTCACCACAAGAATTGAAGGGCTTTAAGGAACTTTTTAGCCCTTCCTGTTGCTCCTCTCATTTCCCAGACACAGTACAGGCTTTTTGGTACCTGCAGCAGACCACCTGTTCAATCTTCACTGGCAGATATTTGGACAGGATGTCTGAAGTTCTTCGAATTAAGCATCTGCAGGGAGAGAAATGAAGGTCAGATGCTTGCATGACATCAAAATGCTGTTTTATCACTATTATTCCTCATGTGGTCAACACACACTTGTTTTGATATCTCCTCTCCAAAGATCTTTGGCAATCCAACACAAGGCAAAGGYCAGACACCCACCATCCACATGGAGCCACATTACAGAGCCCAACACAACCACTGTTTTTGTGACGCTTCCAAATGTGGTTCTTCAGATTCGGAGGGGTCAGGCATGATTCCACCTAACAGAGCTCAGTCACTTACAAGAGAAACTGAGCTCTTCCTCAGACTACCAAGAGCACTCACAAAGTGAGATGGGCTCATTGCCTGGTTTAAGATTTCAGGAAAGGGCATATCCTTTGGGGCTCTGGAAATGCCCCATGGGGCAATTCTACCACACTTCAGAAAAGATCGGATGGACTAGAAAAAGTGCTGAGCTGAGCAACCAGAATAAAAGGTGCAGAAACCCAGTTCTGCCAGGAAACATCAAAAATGTTACAAAACCTATAGAAGAAAGACAGCAGGGATATATGACAGCCCCAAAATCAGCAAAGACTGGTAAATAAAGGAATAATCTGGTCTCTGAACCCATAAGCACTAGGATGAAAAGTAATAGGCTTAAACTGCAGTAAGGAAGATTTATGTTACACATTAAGAGCATTTTCTAACTGCAAAGACAGCGATGTCCTGGAAAAGGTGTCCTACAAAATTGCAAGGTCTTGGCTGCTGGGTGGGGGTTAAGAGGTGGTTTAGGTCTAACACCTTCTACCTCAGGACAGCGAGACTGATTAGATGCCTTCTCCAGGGCCCTTCCAGCCTTACCTCTGATTCCATATGCCTTTGCATCACTGTCCCATTTCCAATTCCTACCAAATTCAGCAGATTCATCTGTTACTACTTGTGTGCTTTGTCTTCCCTATTTGTGTATCATTACTGTTTCACAATAAAGGAAAGGACACAGACCTCAACAGAGCCAGGCACAGGCATTCCTGAACACACTTCTACCATCGACTATAAAAACAAATAAATGCACCTAAAGAAGGAATAAGTTTTTCTCTTCCCAAGCTTTCCTTTTTCTTAGGCTTCTGCAAGCTGATCTGAGTCATGGTCAGGACTGTCTCTATGGCATGACCCTACTTAGTGTGAAATTCAATTTACCATGACTATGAACTGCAGGATTGTATTTGTGATGGTTGCAAAAGATCAGATTTAAAAAAAAAAAMMAAMMAAAAAAAAMMAAAAAAAAAMCCCACAAACCAAAACAAATGAACAAAAGCCACCAAAGAAAACCCACAAACAAACAAAAAATCAGAAAAAGAAGTGAAGACATGAGCAATGCTGAGAATTCAAGAGTCTTTTCTAGAAAGAGTTCTTAGAGAGAGCCAAGCAACTGCCAGCAGATGTGGATAAACTGGTTGTATTYATAAAGAGAAAATAGATTTAAACAAATACCACAAATCAACCAAAGATAAATAAGACAGCACTTTTCATCACAGAGATGCTTCTTGGGGATCAGAAGTCCCATCTCTGACACAAGTAGTCTGTTCTATTATCCCTACAGAGCCAACACCATCATGAAAGTGTGAACTGGACTCTTCAGTGACTTGGGCAATCAACAGCAGAATTGAGTGACACTCCGTACACTCCTTCTGCTATTCAACATCTGGGCTCAAGTCTGATCCAGCTCACACTTGTGGTTATCTTAACAGAAATAAAA
The DNA here is from genome assembly GCA_018881555.1 of Amblyornis subalaris. Classification (NCBI taxonomy): domain Eukaryota; kingdom Metazoa; phylum Chordata; class Aves; order Passeriformes; family Ptilonorhynchidae; genus Amblyornis; species Amblyornis subalaris. Next base: position 5,601,715 of record JACAXG010000004.1, read on the forward strand.
GGATGCTGCCTGATTATTCAGATCCCAGGAGAAAACAGAAACGTAAGAGTCAAATCATAACTCAGTACCTGAGAGTACTGCTCGGGGGTGACTGCAGCTGACTGTGCCATGTCAGTACCATTTTTCAGTCTAAAGCTCCATGCTATGTGGATTTCTTAGGCAATAAATACTTGCACAATCAGTTGCTGAACAGACGTAACTAGCAAGAGAATTCATCACAGCTACAACTGTAATTTGGAAAGATAGCAGGGCTTATGCAAGGGGCTTATGCAAAAGCTTTGCCAAGAGAAGAGGGATGAAGTTCACCTGTTCACAATACTGATCAGCTCTTTAAGCCTCTCTTCTCCCTTGTGTCGCTCAGCTTCACTTGCATCTGCATCTCTTCCTTTCAAGATGGGCATTTCAAAATGTCTTTTAAATTCCTGTGCAGTACCTGTATAAAACAGAAGTGAAAAGGTGACAACTACTACCAAAAAACCTTTGATCAGTATCCCACAGCCCCAGTTATCACACCTCAAGTACAGAGCCCAGCAGATTAAACAAACCCTCACCCCATCCATAAGATTTGTTTTTCTTTCCAGCCAGGAAGGATTCAAACAAGGCAGACCAATCAGTACAACAGAAAGTCATTTTGTACTCCAGCAACGACGCACAGCCAAAGGTTATAAAATCTTACTTTAACAGTCAGGCACATACTGGTTTTGCTCACATTCCAACTACACTTTTATTCCCAGATTTTGTCCTTGCAAACAACAGCATAGGCATTATCTGTGCCTACTCCAAAATTATCTGTAATCAGTTGCTTATTATTGGCCACAGGCTGAAAGTGGGAAAAATGACTACTGAGTGCATGCAGGTTTGCTGCAGTAGTTACACCATTAACCTCATCTCAGAGAGAACGAACTCCAAGTACAGGGAGTCTAATCTCGCCCAAAGTACAGGTCAAGGGGGGCAGGTGAAATCCCATCAGCTCCCTGTAATAACTACCCAAAATTGAAGCACATGGAAAAAGCTGATGTAGAACATCTACCACCCCTTTCCATCCTTTCCTTGAGAACTCCTGGGGGCAGAAGAGCTGAAAGGAAAAAGATACAGCCCAAATTCTGCTTGCAAGACTAAGAATCTGATGAATTGTGTTTAACTAGAGTTGTGCATGCACCAGAATTAATGAGAAGCCTCTTGGACTGGATGCCCAACAACCTGAGACAATCATGGGTGACAAGTCAGAGCAACAAAGAAATTATTTACAGATTGATTTATTTTGATTCCTTGGCAGAAAGAAAATGACCTCTCTTGACAAAGACAAGCTATTCCACACTGGAAAGCAGTAGATCTACTCCCAGTGATGCAGGAGAGGATGCAAAGACTACTTTGCTTTAAAATGAAAACAAAGCCTGCAGACATAAGCAGGGCACAGAAGCCAGAGACACAAGATTCCAGTCTGTTACCAGCAGTTGTAGAAGGTGATTGATCCTGAAAACTCACACTAATCAGTGGCTCTCCTCCAGACTCTTTGCTATTTCTGATGAAGTTAASCCCATCCTCATTGGCCTCCCTTGCCTTAAAAAACAAGAGCAGCCTTAACTCCAAATGCCGGACATCACCCTCAGCTTTCTCTCGGAGTATCTGAAAGTGGGATGGCAGACTGCCAGAAATTTGGGCTTTGCTTCCTAACTCTCCCACAAGGTACATCATTCCACCTTGGACCAGTCACTTCAGCCTCCCTCCTGTGCCAGATGGGGATGAGAGCAGGCAAAAGCTGTCTGCCAGGTTGCCTCTATACTCAACACAGGTAGCATGTCATGTCAAACCCTCCTCGCCACAGATCCTCTCTGCTACAAAGACATCACTCCTGGCTTAAATTTCTGAATTTGCTGTAGTCTGGGAGTGTTGTGGGAAGCACCTCTATGAGCTGGACCTTCCTGCCCAGAAACTCCTGTGGTATCTCCAAGGACTTACTGACAGAGAAACTCTTAGCCTAGGCGGACATTCTGGCTCACCATTATAGCTACTCAAGATCAGTCATGTAGTACTCTGTTTCATATATTCATTTTACCTTAACCGATCCCCCTTTCAAAATACCCGTTAGACTGGTGCACTTTGCATTATAATCTTCTTGAAACAGAGCTCTGATGATACACAGCCTCTAGAAGAGGGGACTCTGATCTAGACTTTCTGGATACAAACTGAAATAGACTAAGCTTCATAGAACCACAGAATGTTTTGAGGTGGAAAAGACCTTAGAGATCGTCTCATTCCAAGTCCCTGACATGATTTTTCACCAATGTCTTGGTTGTTGCTTTTGCTGGCATTGGGGGAGGCGTGGCCAGCACCTTCCCCTCCCTCACGTCTCTCCCACGTTCACCTCTTACCCAGGATGCCTGAATTGACGAAGTGCACCAGGCTGAAGTACTCCAGCAGGTCGTTCTGAATAGGGGTGCCCGAGATAAGGACTCGCCGAGGTGTGTTTAAGCTGTTGAGAGCCTGGTAGGTTTGGTTTTCAGAGTTCTTCAGTCTATGGCCCTTTAAAAAACAGAAAACTGGAGTGAGGCTGATAAATCCAGTGGCCCTGTTGGGAAGCATCTTGGAGAGCCTCATCAGCACTGATATAAGGCATCTCACCACTCTTCCCATTCCTGGTAGTGGAGTAGGTGTTGCAACAGACTTCTTTCAAAGGCAAGGATCTAGTGAAAAGCCTGAAGCCATTAAGTGAGGAAACATGACATTACAAGCTTCCCACACTGCGAACATCTGAGTCACACCCAGGCAAGAAGGTCTACCATGAAAATAACAACCACCACACGGTCTAACCGTAAGAGCTGTTTCCTATTCAAAGACAAGAATGTTTTCAGCTATCAACACAAGCACTGAACTCTGAGCCAGTACAATTGGTTTACCCAAGGTCAAGATCACAAGCCACTCAGACAATCTATATCCAGGATTGCCAGACCTTCGCACACTAATAAAAAAGTTCTGCAGCTCTTACAGGTGTTATCTGAATACAGGCCCCATCTCTCATGTCTACGAAAAGCAACTTTATTAGCATCTGAGTGCTGTGTAGGACAAAGCACAAGTGATAAGATGCTTTTTACAAGTTCCAGACCGCAGCAGAGGTGAGTATTTATTGGGAACGTACAGAAGCCACAGGGCCAAGGACGGGGGTTCCCAGCCTCCCTGTCTGCTGGCCCCATCCCAGAGGCACTGAGAGGTGTGGGTAGTYATGGACTTGCAGATAAAAGGTTTATGGAAGTTACATTCCTGAGGACGCTCGCTCTTTCTAAGCCTCTCTCAGCACTGTTCTGGCAAATACAAAGCCAAACCACTGGGTGGCACCACTTTTTAATAAATCCCCTCTAACCAGCAGCRCAGGGCACCTCAACCCTCACCAGCCCCCAGCTTGATCGTTTCAAGGAGACAGAGAGCATTTGTTTTATTTTGTCCTTCAAAGCATCTCTGGCTCTCACTACCTATAACCACAAATAGGGAATGATAAATGAAAAAACAACTCAATTTCAGCCATGTGAAAGCAGAGCTTGACAACACAAGCTTGGCAAAGCTTGATCCAGGAGTCAGTGAGCTGGGAGTCAAGCCAGCTCTGTCTCCCCTTGAACAAGCAGCATGAGGTAACTCCTTGCCCAGCTCTCCTACCTCTGCCCCATCCATGAGACTTCAGAGAGGGGAAGAAGGTCCTGCCATGGGAGCACCCCTCAAATTCACCCACAAGCACAGGGTAAGATAGCCAGATAAAATGACTGACAGCGGACAGCACTACACACAGGAGCATGCTGAATCACAGAACTATTTAGGTTGGGAGACACCTCAAGAGTCTCCGGTCCAATCTCCTGCTCCAAACAGCCAAGTTAAAAATTACTGGGCAGAACATGAGGCCAGGCCAAACAGAAAGTACTTCTCACTTTAGCAAAGACACACAGAAACAAATGAAAACCAGGAAGCCAGGGTGCTACCATCCCAAGAGAGTCAGAGACAGGCAGTGGACATCCTTTCTGGTACATATTTCACACGGAAAGGGCCCAATAGGTGCCCCCACCCCACCAGGGACCTACAAAGTGGCCACAGTTACCACCAACTGGATTTTCTTCATACTTGGGCTCATGAAGACACCCTCTCCTGTTTGGGCCCACCCAGTATGGTTGATCGAGTTACTCAAAGCCTCTGAAACACCAGAATGGGTGTGGTCCAGAGCTAAGCCTTGCTTCCCACTGTCCACTCCCCATTTAAGAAAGCAGCTCCAGTTTCACCCAGGTCTTGTGAAAATACCAGGAATGGRTTCTCCTTAAAGGTGCCCCCGTACCTCATCACATATGACCAGCCCAACACTGCCCTTCTGTAGCACCTCGGCGTGGAGTCGGAAAGTCTCATAGGAGATGATCAGGATGGGCGAAGGCACTCGCAGGCCACGCTGGTTCATAAAGCCAACTGCAGATGGAAAGGGAAAAAAGGAAAAAAAGAAAAAAAGAAGGATGAGAAAAACTAATAGAAAAGGGGTCAAACAGTCGAAACTTTTGCCTTAAAAATCTAGGAAAACCCTTCCACCCGCATATACCCATTCTCCTTTCCCCACAACTGTTCCCATTTCCATGTCCCTTCTACCTCCTTTCCTGCCTTGTGGCTGGAGCAAAATAAGAGCACTGGGACTACCCTAACTGTAACACATGACTGGATTTGGATTATACCAAAAGATCAACTATTACCAAACATGCAAGGGTCTGATCTCAACATGTTAGTGGAGAGACCTCCATCAGCCTGCAGAGATCAGTGACAGCTCAGAGATGTTTACACAAGCTGCTGCAGGCTTCTTCCACCGCAAGACTTTGACCTAAACCAGCTGAACGCACAGTTTGCAAACATTTCTGTACCTAGTTTACGGTCAATCTCTTCTTTGGAGCCTCCATCAATGGCCAGTGGCTGGATCCTTCCCCCCAGCCATTTCTCTACTTCATTGTACCAGTTTCTCACCAGGCTGGAGGGAGACACCACCACGGCTTTCTCGATTTCAGGCTTGCAGTCCGGGCTTTGCCGGAGAAGCGTCCACATGAGTGTGATGCACTGGAGGGTTTTGCCCAGCCCCATCTCATCTGCCATGATACAGCCATGGCTCCCAGGGATCCGCCGGCTCGTCACACAGTCCCAAAGGAATTTCACACCCTGCCAAGAAATTGTTCTCTCAGAGCAGGATGGGTACATCGGCAGAACAACAACTTCATTACTACAATGCACAGGACTGATAGTACAACAAACACGAAATCGGTGAAGCACGCACATCCCTGGGGACATGCAGTGCTCTAACGAGACAAGAGGGAAATCGCCTGAGGCACAGCTAAAACGCAGCCACATCTGGAGTGGAACACCATTGCTGGTGTCAACATATGTGTTTTCTGCACAACATGCAGAAAATCTTGCTACATTTTAATTGTACGATTATTACTAGCTTCCTGACATGAACTCCCAGAAATTTCTACCCTCGGCTGCATTAGGTAGGCCCAGACCATGAACTACCATGCATCGATCATTTCAAAGAGGTTTATCATCTTAACATCACCCAATTAGGTAATTTCAAAAACAGGAATCATAGAGTGAGCAGAATTGCTTCTGCTGCCCGATTACTTCCCAGCATACTTTCAGCAACCCTCATCACTTCTGCCTAGAAGCAGTGACTCACCTGGGGGCTCAAGGTCCAAAGCAGATTTAGCTTTAGAGAAGACACAGGGCTGAGGTTATAACCCACGTCACACGGTGGGAGAAGAGCTCAGCCCTGCATTAGCCTCTGACACATCACTCAGACAGATAAAAGGGGGGAGGGGGGGAAAAAAAAAAGGAAACAAACTGCAAAATGTTCCTGTACCATGTGATGATAAGAGAGCCAGAGAAAACCAGGCCATTGTGCTGGGAATGTACAAGCTCCCAGCATTGTGCCAACAGAGCAGGAAGCGAGGGACACAACCTAAACACACCTGCAAGGATTCACTCCTCCCTGCTCCACTACTYAGGACTGGAAGATGAAGCACCTTCACTTGCACTTTCAAATTCTTTTCCTTCTTCCTTTCTTAGGCCCTTAGTAACAGGTTAATGGAATTTATTTAAACCAGTTGAACAATTATGAAATACATTACTGAACATGAGACTGCATCTGGCTGCAGAACCAGCACCTGGGCAAAAGTCACAACGAAGTTGGAGCAGAGCTGTACAACCATTTAGGAGCATCAGCTGAATAAAGCAGCATAGGAATCTCAGCAGGCAGAGACTTAATCAGACTAGAACAGAAACTGGTTTATCATTGATATCTACCTGCCAAAACCACAAAAACCAGTGTGCCTAAGACACCAGCATAACTTTGACTACCTGACAAAAGCACCAGCAGGCAGTAGCTTACCCAAAACCAGAGTGCCTCCAGCTATGTAGCCAATGAAGAGCATTACACTGGGTCATGGGTTCAGTACCAGATCCGAGATAAAACTACAAGCTATGAGCAGCCTACAGTGCTCCCAGAGCCATCCGAAGATCTCCCATGCAGGACACATCCAGCTTGACCTGCTTAGACTGCAAGATCAGCAATCACAGCTTCCATCTGTGCTGCCTCCAGGCTTAAATGAATAATATACTGCATCTGGGATGAACTTACAGCTGTCCAGGTGCCTACATTACATATTTGGAGAGTTGTACCCACTGCTGCCACATTGTGACATTGCACATATTTACAACGTAAGATGTTTTTTGCCAATCTCCACTGTCAAAAATTTCAAGTCAGTCTAAGTCAGGGACAGCTCACACCTACAAAGGGCAGCCCCCAAACAAAGCACACTGAAGTAGGAACCTACTCTACAATTTGTTGGGAATCATGGTACCAGAAATTGGAGCTTCCGTGTTTCCTGGCTCAGGGACTGCAGATCCAATCAATTCTGCTGATCAGTAAAACAGTGGTGGACAGTCTGCCCTGCCTGACTCAAGGCTGGGCTGCAATATAGTTTATTGCAACTATATCCCATCACCTTCCACACTGAATTCCACCCAGCAGAGCTACGTCCCCAGACTTCAAGGTAAGTGAAGGCAGGACGTTCAGCCCTGACTCTCTGCTTAAAAAGGGACAGAGAACATCAGCAGCATGCAGGCCTCTAAGGGGATGCTTAAAACAAATACTTTACTTTGTATTCGCAACAGACCAGAGTCTGTTGGACTGTCAGTCTGTGAGGTCTATGCAGACCTGTAACAACTCCAGCAGAGGAACTGCAGCTTTTTTAAATGGACCGAGTCCTTCAGCCCCACCCTCAGGTCCCAATGGAAAACTTACTTCTCTCTGATGGGGTCGTAAAACACGGCTGAGGACAGGATCCACCACAACATGGACAGGTGCTTTGTCCCTGCAGGAGGCAGTCAAGGAAGAAGACAGTGGGATTAATGAACTCAGTGTATGTTTAGGTTTTGTTTAATCTTACTGCTATACTGAGGACTCCCTGTGGCACAGGGGAARCAACTGTAAACAAGAAAGTGAAAACTGGATTAATTCAGCTTTCAGAATGAAGTCACAGAAGCCTGACACACAGTCCGAAACATCAGTAAAACCATGTATGTGGGCTGTGGTTAAAACAAGGGCAGAATGTTGTTCAGAGACAGAGTCAAAAAGTCATTATTATTTTTCTTGTTTCTTTAACAATATTGTAACTGCATTTGTTGAGAGAGAAACCCCCTCCTCTGTCCATGAAGATCCAGTTGACAGCCCTTTTAAGCTGTAACAATAGCACAAAAGAAACTACTTCAGAATAAAAACTATTAGGCAGCCTAACATTTGACAGTCAGTCATCTCCCTTTGCTTGTCCTCAGATGCTAATGTTTCCTGACTAATGACTAAGCCATAACATTTTCTAAGCAACTTCTCCATGCATGCATGCTCATTCCCTGCAACAGGTTTAAATTTTTGATGCATGGGAGATGAAACGGTCTGTGAAAGAACACAAACAATGCAGCAATGCAGCATTCCTTGTTTGATTGTAACCATACCCGAACCAATCCAGGCAGAATATTTGGAACCAAACTTCCCTTCATGTTCAGACCCCAGCTCAAACACATTTGGGAGAAAAGCACATAAACCTACACCCAGAAGAGTCAGGGCTGCAGCATTTGTGCCAGGTGATGACTCACTTGTCTATTTTCAGCTGGTCATGGGCACTCAGCACTGGGGGCTCGTACAGAACCAGAGCTCCTTCCTCGAACGGGTCATGGAGAGGACTCCTCAGCCCTGCCCGTTTGACACCCAGCGAGCGCAAGCCCAGGGGCCCTGAAAGCAAACAAAGGCACRGCTTAAACAACAACATCTTGCTGGAAGAAAGCAGAGCCTTGCAGAGGAGTCTGATTAYGTTTAGGAACAGAGAATTAATTGGGTGCTGGAGTGGAGATGCACGCACAGCTGGTGAGGACAGCAAACCTACGCAGGGCTGTTGTTTGGCAGCACTCTGCCAGCACACAGTGGGAAGCTCTGCGGCAGGAAAAACAGAACGAAGGAACAGAGACAAAGACGGGGCAATGGCACTGCTCGCCCAAAGGTGGCTGCTCTAGCTTTTTGAGAGCCAAGCAAGGTTCCAGAATGTACTTCTCAGCAGCTCAACAAATWCACTCCCACATATAGAATGTGCTGGGTGAAATCCTCTTTTGGGATCACCTAACCCAGACTTAGCCAGAGTTGTATCCTTGATGCAAGGTCAGGAATTGATCTTTAACAGTGATGAWGTTCTACAGTATCACAGTCAGCAACATATTGCCACTTCCTACTCTGGGGTATTATTTTCTCTCTGCTGAGCAATAGCAGATGTTTGGCCTTGGAACCAATTTCTGTGAAAATCAGAAACCAAGCATGAGCCCCTTTTCCTAGCACTGTATTTTAATGTCACGGTTTTGGAAYGGAGATGAACACAACAAGAACATAATAGAAATCCCTTTTTCCATCAGAACTCGAGCAACTGTGCTCCCAAGATTGATTTTGCTCAGAAAAGAYTCAATCAGTCTATTTGTCCACTGCTTGCTAAAGCTCCTTGCAAAACAGGAGTGTATCACAAACTGAGGCAGCAGYGCACACACAGCAAGAAAGAGCACATGAAACAGCCACATTTCCCAATTAAGAGAGGAAGGTAACAGCCACAGAAAGCAGCTTTCCCAGTTACAGTTCTGTTTCAGCCTCCTGACAAATCCATTTTTCCAGAAGCCAGCTTTGCCAGACTCTTTTGGGGCTTGTCATTCCATATTCAGTGTCTGCTTACAGACATTTTTATAACTAAAGTTTGAGTGAAACTGGTTGATCTGCATTCGAGTTTTTCAGCTGGAGGGTGAAGGGGAAGCAGGGGACACAAACAGGCCCATTTGCCTCTGAGATCTTATGTTTCACTGATTCAAACCAGCTGAGGCTTTGAACTTCAAAACGATATAGTTTTGAAGATCACCTTGAGGCTCAACACACCAAGCCAAGCAGAAATAAAACTGGCAYAAATGATTTTTTTCACCTCAGCCTTCTGTCTGTCAGTATCATTATTTAAATGATAAACCTTCGTGGCTTGGAATTCATTTTGCTTTTGTATTTGCGATACGGTGTAAAATCTCCTGGCACTACATCAAATACATAGCAGTAAGACTACAAAATCCAATTCTGAAATGTAGGATTATCCAAACTAAACACTAGTAAGAAATATGAAGACTTTGCTAATATGCCAGTATTTTTCTTTCAAAATTAAGTCAGGATTTCTGGAACACATGCATCAGTGCAAAAAATAACAATAATCCCCACAGATATATTTGACAGGCCTAAGCATCATCTGTTTTACCCGAATCAGCCAACACAGACAATCCTTAAACCTCCTCATCTTACCTTTATAATTTGGAATGGGGACTTTGAAGGGTTTGGACAAAATGCTGCGGATAAAAGCCTCCTAGGAATTCAGAAAGAAAACACTTTTAAGAAGTCTGAAATCAGATATTGCTCAAGAAGGCAAGTCCAGGACATTTTTTGAGAACTCAGTTTTGCCAAGTACTCAGAGTCCCTCTATTTAATCTAATCAAACTCTAACTATTTTCAAGACTATCCAAAAGGAAGAAAGTAACAAATCAGCACAATTCCTTCCACCAACTCTGCTTTTCAAAACTATTTACCTTTGGGTTTTCTAATACATGAAATTGATTTTTCATAGCTCCCATCTTCCTAAATCCACTGGCTTTATTCACTTCTTTAAAAGCTATTGCTTCCCCCTGCCTAGATAATTCAGTCAGGCAACTCATTTCCTGTAAAGGAGCTGGGTTACCACTGCAGGAACATCCACGCTGGATCAGCAACGACCCAGCTAGTCCAGCATCTGGTCTCCAGCAGTGGAAGCCCAGAGAGAACTGGGCACGCAGACAGCACTGGGTGGAAAGCAACCCACATCTCTGGGCATTGTCCTCCACCTGGGCCCCACAGAACTCCCTCATTCAGGATTTCCACTATAGAAAGTTCCCCCACTACACCTCTTTCAAATTTAACACCCGGAGCTGGCAAAAAGCCTCTCCTAAAGACTTTGTGTGTGCATGGCACTTCCATAACACCACGAAAGCACTTGGACTTCTTTGAGGAGTGAGTTGTGTGTGTGCCAGCAGCAATCCCCACTTACATGCTGACTGCTGTCCAGGCAGTGGGGTCTGTTGGTCAGCTGAGCCAAGGGTTTGCGGAAAGGTGACCTGTAACATTCTCCACTCTCCGTCTCACCCACAGCCTTCTGCCTCTTCCGGCCCTGGAAAACAGAACCATGACTAAATAACTCAGGGGCAGCTGGTGAGACCAGAAGATGCTCTGCTGTCACACCCAGTAAGCACCAAAGCACACAGACCATCACCCAGGCAGCCGAGCAGCTCTGAGCACACACAACCATTGCTCACCCCTCTGCCAAGGACTGAGACAGCAACACCACCAAGGTCACCGTGCCCTAAAGTTTAATTTACATAAAGCTTAAAATAGTCTCCTAGTTAAGAAAATAACTACCACTTTCTGACCYGTAAAAGGGCAGGCTTGACCATGCAAACATTTGTCCTGTCCCATCACCCGAAAAAAGCAGAATTAAGAAAAGGAAGGGTCAATAGCATGGAACAAACTACATCGAAGTCCCCAGAGGCTCCCATGGCACCTGGTGTTATGCAGGTGAAAGGCCTGACACTGAACCTTCCATTTCACATACTCAGAAAAGCATGAAAATAAATAAGTTATTGATCTGATTCCTGATTTAACACAGTCCCTTTCAGCGTGAGGCATGATTCCAACCACCCACTGGCACAAAAAAATGGATTTGACACAGAAACACTAGGTGAGACTCTTTGACCTGTATGACATAGAACATAATTGTAAATGAGGATTAGGGCTGGGACTAGTGTCATTACGAATGGCTAAACGAGGTCTTTACTGTCTCTTACAAATAATCGGTGAAATTGATCCTCCTGTGTCCTGTTACAAAAGACTGTAACATTCTGTTTTGTGTAAAGCATTGCCCTATTCCTCGTTACCCTGTTACCCATCCTTCCACACAGCACTCGGAATCTCTCCCAGGGATAACTTCTTCCATTACCACGGAGCACCACCTGTACACAACGAAGTTTTCCTACCAACCACATGCCCAGATACAAACTTTTACCGCAGCATAAACCGGGGGCGTGATGCCCAGAAGGCGGGGGAGGATCAGGCACCAGGGAGTGACTTGGATCCAGCGGCGCCCCGCCTCGCATCCCCCTGCCCATGGCTGCGGGGTCACAGGGGGCCGAGAACACACACGGGGCCACGTCYCGGGGCCCCTCGCTCACCGTCGGGGGGTGCCAGTCCTCCTCCTCCTCTTYCTCATCTTCATCGCCCGCCTTCCTCTTGGCCAACTGGCTGGGGGCCAGGCTCCTCCTCTGGAACAGAGGTACAACACACACACACACAGAATGAGAGGCCGGGACGTTCCCAGGGCAGCCCCCCCGGCCCGGTGCCCCCCCCCCATCCCCGCACCCACCATCGCCTCACGGCAGCGCGCGAACGCGGCAACGGCCCCCGCGCGCCGCTGGCGGGAAAGGCGCCGGGCCGGCCCCGCCCCACGGCCGCAGGCGCGGCCAAGCGAGCGCCGAGCAGCACCGAGACGCATCGACCCGCTCGGGGCTCCGCCGAGCGAGAGGAGAGAGGCAAAGAGGCAGGGAGGGAGGAAAGAGAAGGAGAGAGTGGGAGAGAGTGGGAAGGAGGGGAAGGAGGAAGGGAGGAGAAGGAAAGAAGGAAGGAGAAGGAAAGAATGAAGGAGAGGAAAGGAAAGGAGTGAGGGAGGAGAAGGAAAGAAGGAAGGAGAGGGAAAGAAGGAAGGAAAGGAGCGAGGGAGGAGAAGGAAGGAGGGAGGGAAGGAAGGAAGGAAGGAAGGAAGGAAGGAAGGAAGGAAGGAAGGAAGGAAGGAAGGAAGGAAGGAAGGAAGGGAGTGACTGCTGAAAAGCTGTTGGCAGAGAGGTCTAACTCTCCCAGCATTTTCGTGAGACTTCTCTCTTTCTCTCTTTTCCCAGGCAAAACTATTATAAACAATCCTAGGAGTTTTTGTAAATTAATCAAGCTTCGTGCAGCTGCGCTTTGCTATCATTTTTGCTTAGATAAATATTTTGGAATAGGTGGTGTTAGAATTGACCAATGAACTTGGTAGGTGGCTGAGCAAGGGTCCGATAGACTCTTGACATTTCTATAAACTTCAAGCAAGCTAAGGGATATAAGCCGCTCTGTAAAATAATAATAAAACTCTGCATCGCTTTGTTCTCCCTGGACTCTGTGTCGTATTTCTTGGGACACTTGTGACAGGAAGGAAGGAAGGAAGGAAGGAAGGAAGGAAGGAAGGAAGGAAGGAAGGTAGGTGGAAACAGAGAAGGAAGGAGGGAGGGAAGAAGGAAGGAGAGCAGGATAGAGGAAAGGAAGGAGGGAAAAAGGAAGGAAGGAAGAGAGGGAAGGAGGAAAGGGTCACGCAAAGAAATGCAATCCACTGCTTTTATATATATCTCAATACAAGGACTTGAGATTTATCATAAATTTGTGTGTCAAGTCATGCTGTTCAGAGGGGAGCTGAAGGGGAAGAATGGGAAAAAAAGACCTGGGGTTTTTTTCTTTCCAAAGAAAGATCCTGCCAGGCCTGTTCCCTTTAAGCAAGGGTAAAAAGCAGTGCTGGCCTACACAAGTTGTGCCACAAAAGAGGCAGAGCGTAAGACTGTAGCAGGGAAATCAGTCAAAAGGAATATGCAATTAAACCATTTCTTTTGGCTCTTGGGCGGCCCAGGTGCTGGCAGGGAGGGGACAGGCAGCCATCTCCACACAAAGGCGTGGAGACAAGAGCGTGGGCACGGCTGCGGTGAGTCCTGGCAGCAGGAATTACAGCCCTGGGTGCTGTGACAAGAGCAGGCGGGTGACCCCTGGCACCCAGGAAAGAGCAGTGCAGAGGGAGGAGCTGTCCCTTTACAATTGTGCCTCAATTTGGCACAATCTTGGGTTATTTTGCAAGCTTACCTGTTCTGACAGGTTTGACGTTACATATATTGTATATGACATTATGGCTGACCCAAAATCTCTGATTATGGGCCAGCACCGTGTTCTGCACTCATGGAACAAAGAGAAAATCCCTTTGGAACACCCTAAAGGGTATTTGTAAGGGCTCAGGGTGAAAAAGCAAACTCAGGGCGGCAGCAATTTCAGCGTAGATTTGTTTTCCTTCCAAGAGAAGGGCGGCCTAGTCCTCAGGAAAGAGCCAGGCTGTGGCTGTTCCATGGATCACAGCTGACATGATAAATGAGGGCTGGTTCTCACCAAGCAATTTAAAGGACAGACGTTTTACAGGGTGCAAAACCACAGCATTTTGGAGACACACAGCTAAATTATCCTTCTGGCTACACAGGGAAAACCCCAAACAACTCCAAGTCCTTTGACACATGCAGTTAACCCTCGCGTTGTCAGATAGGAAAGGCATCCTCCTCAGGATGAGATTCCCACACAGCCTGTGGGCAAGAGGTGCTGCTCACAGGCCTTGGAGCACATCCCCCAGAGCCTGTGCGTTCCTGGAGGCCTCAGAGCTGACAGCATTAATAGATCCTGGGAAASCTGACAAATTTCCGGACACCTTCCGTGGATCACCTGAGGACAGGCAGGGAGTGAAACGTGGCCTTCAGTGCAGTCCAGCAGAGCAAACGTCTGCAATGCCCTGCAGCTCTTGAAAGGACTTTGTCTTCTCTTCCTCCTCTAAGGAGGAAGAGGAGAAAGGGAAGGATGGATTTCCCCTCTGTTGGTTGTTTCGCTGGTAAACCTGGGAAATAAATTAAATGCAAAAACTCACTTGGGYCACTTGCAGCTGCACAGCTGACCTTCTTAAACATCAAGGAAGCCCCTTTGGCAGTATCCCCACCTCAGTTACATCCTATTTTACTATCCAGCTTATTAAACACCTACTTTAATACAGTTATGCACCTTTAAAACATAAAATAGAGTGGATATGACAAAGCCAAATTCTTGCATCTGTAAGACTTGAGGTGTAACTGGGSATAGATTCCCTGCAGCCATTTTACACCCCCTGAATATCTAGTGCCTTAACTTTACTTTTTTCCCTGTCTTTTTCAAGCCCATCCATTTGTCAGTATTTTATTCCCGAAGTGCTTCCAGAGCTCCGTGATGAATGTTAGATGTTGCAATTACTGGCTCACTGGGCAGAGAGTGGTTCTATAGGAAGGTAATTGGCTATTTTTCCTGGCATGAATAATATTCACATTAATAGCCTCCCTCTCCATGGCTCTGAGAGCGGTTCTGCTGTGTGATTTTTTTCCCTGCCATGGGAACAGACACACTTTATGGCCCAGGCCAGGCTGGGTCAATAACGAGAGGAAGGGAAGGCAAAATTCCAGCTCCCTGTAGAGCAGCAGGAAAGATCTTAGTCATCTTACACCCAACACAGAACTGCTGTGGGTTCCATCCTGGAATAGCTTTTCTCTTCTAACCATTCGTGACAAGTCCCAGAGGGAAATTTGGGGTGCTGCCAATGCCTGAGTGCAGCCAGCCTGCTCGTAAGGCAACCATGCTGTGAGCCTGGGGCAAGGTGGGCACACACGAGGGACATCCCCTTTCCTCACAAAGAAACTGGCTAAGAGTTCCAGCAGAAGAAATATTTTGTTCTTTCTCCAGAAGGAAAGATCAAAGGGCTTGCCCAAAGCAAGAGGAGCAGCCAGGGACCAGGTCAGCCCTTTCCACTGCTGAGCACAGACACTGCTCAGAGATCTGTGTTCCACTTCTCTCCAAGCCAGCACCTTCAGGCAGAGGTTAAGTCCTCCCCTCTTCCCCCTCTCTAATTACACAATTTACTCCTTTTCTGCTGTAATCAGCTCCCATTTATACAGCCCTGAGAGATCACAGGATAATCACCATGGGGAATAATCCTGTCATTTCCCTTGCTGTCTCTGCAGGATACTGAGTCCCTCCAGTACAAGCAAGGAGAGGGGAGGATGCCAAACATCTTCCTCAGGGACTCTAGAATTAGGCAAAAAAAACAGTCAAAAATATTAATYGTTTTTATTTTTTGTCCTCATCAAACAGACCCTGTCTTCCAATCACCACCATGGTATGAGGCCATGGCACTCCCTGGGTGTCAACCACCACCCCATCCCCATGGGATCACTGCTGCACTCAGACCCTGTGGATGCTGTGGCTCTCCACTGACCTCCCCGAGTTGTTGGATCTCCCTTCTTCTATACTCTCCCCTCTTTTTTTTTCTTTTTGAGGCTCTTTCCTTTTCTGGGGAGCGCAGACCTACCCCAGTACCCCACGGAAACTTTTAAGAAATGCTTTGGAGGAGCTGGGGCCTCTTTTCCAGCTCTTCACAGGCAGGAATAAGGATAGGTCCTGCACAAGAGAACTTGTGACCTTCATAGCGGGCAGAAAACAGCATGAGGGGGMGATAATGTAAGAAAATATCTCCTAATGGAAGGACACTTCAAACCTTGTCTAACTGCTTCAGCCATTCTGCAAGAGAAAGCAGAGGTGAAAATCTGTTAACTATGACCAGAAGGGCAGAGCTACAGCTTTAACAAAATTCAGCAGTGCCACCTGGATCTTCTCAGGTGAAGCTCTGAAGGGAGCAGGACTGCAGGATGAGGATCCCTGTGCACCAGCATAGCTCGACCATATTCACCTGAAAAAGTAATTAAATATCCTTCCAGTTAATTCCTTTGCAAACCACGAGAGGGAAACTGAGTATGATCATACCAAGTGGCTGCCAGCTGGAGTTGWGATCCCGTCTCCTCACCACCAGAGACAGCTCATCTGCCCTTCCAACAGAGCCACTTACTGCGAGGGGAAACATCAAGTGCTTTGAAAACATAAACTTCGGGGAGAAAGATCCTTGTCCTTTCTGKAGGTCAGCTGCCATTCAACACCGGGTCGCAGGCTGGAAGGAGACAGAAGATGGGCAGCGAGGATCCCAGCGCCGCTGCTGCTTCTGGGCGCGTTTGCGTGATTATCACCCAAAAGAAAACGCCGTCACGAGCGCGGAGCGATGCGAGCCAGGCGGCTCATCCACATCCCACCCCCGGCCGTCTGGCTGCCGAGCTCCACAGCCTCCTGCACTCACAGCTGTGCCTGGCGCGGAGGGCTGGGGGCGCTGAGCCACATCCCACCCCTCCTCACCCCCTCCGTCACCCCCTCCATCGCCCGCTGCAGCCCGAGCACAGCCCGGGCRCAGCTCCGTGTCGCAGCTGCGTGACCCTGCCCGAGCCACTCTCGGGGCCCTTCACCATCAAACATTCCAGACCCGATCTCGCTGTTGCCTTCGGTTCGTTTGACTGCTGTCCCTTTGGCTCCGGTGGTACCTAATCCTTATTACCGTTAGAAGGGAAAAAAAATAAATCTTTGCTAATCTTGTTTATTTACGAAGAAAAAAGACACACAAAATCCTATTTCCTTAAAAGCAGCAAAGGCAAAAGGAGCAGGGGAAAAATCTCCATAGCTGCTGCTCCAGTGAGCTCTGAGCCCCAGAAATGCTGCAAGCTCCCTTTCTTCCTCATGGGTTTGGTGCATCCCTCTCCAACATCTCCTTGCCCCTGTGCAGACACCTCCACACCACGTTSAGCCACAGGCCATGGCTGGAAAGCCATGAGATGGAGAAGGGACCAGTGGCACAGGGACAGGAGGAGGATGTGGGATCAGCGGGATAGCAGGAAGAGGGTTGGCCTCCGGATGATGCCAAGAGCTTTCTCCTACATTGTTGCTGCATCCAGCATTAATCACAGTCTCTGGCACTAATTTGACATTAATCAGCCGATTCCTCTCCAGGCTCATGGCACTGGCTGAAGAGCACCTGTAAACAGAGTCTCACCCACAAAGCGATATCCCCCCACTCCCAGAAAAACCACCAGCAGCTTGAGTGCCTCAGGTGTTTTCCCACTCCGCGGGATTGCTTTCAGGAGCCAGGCCTCCATTCCAGAGGAAGGCAATCCCCGCAGGGTATTTTCCCCTGAACCACCTTTGCGTCTAATTTAATTTTTTTGCCAAAATGTTTTTAAACATGCATAAGTCTGACTCAGCAACCCAAAATATTTCATTTGATGCAAAGCGAAGTGTTCTATTTTGTTTACAAGCTAATTAGCCAGTCTTATCTCACTCACCTTTATAAGCACATGCAAGCCAACAGCACAACCTGTGAATATGAAAAAGCCTGGATTTGGGAAACATCAGAGTCAAGCTATATTGGCACTTCCAAAAACACATSTGTCATTTCTTAAGGGGAGGATGGGAGGCTGAAATGACTTCCCAAATTCAGCTTGATTTTGCAAATTGGTTTAGCCCTGCTGAAGGTCCATTTTTGCAAGAAATTTACAATCAGTTACAATTTTCCTTGCCAAGCTCAGACACTTAGAGAGCACTTAGAGAGCTGCAGAACAAATCCAGGGGCAGATCTCAGCCTTATGGACCGTGGACAGCCCCTGATCCTGCTGGGTCCTCACCACTCACCCAGCAGCACCACCAGAACTCTTTGGGGCCGCATCCAGTGGTGCTGCTCATGGGGACAAATACGCCTTGAGGCAAACCGAGTTGCAGGACCAAGACTGAAATAAATAAGATTACAACCATCTTCCCATAAAAGCTATCTCCACTACATCACTTTTATGAGCTACAGAGAGACACCCACCACAGTCAGCCTGGGTGAGAAAGCTGAAAGAATATACAGGAATATATAATATATATGCATGCACACACATACCCCACTTACTTTCTAAGCAGTTAATCTACCAAACGCCCTCCACCACATTTAAAAATATTTGCTTATCAGCTTTTATGACCAAGAAAAACTTTTCTGCAGAAGGATTTTTCCCCAGGGCAGGAGGAATTGCTTCCCTCCCTGCTGCTTGTGCTCTGCAGAGGCCAAGCACTGGCTCCCTTGGGGGAACAGCTTGGCCTCTGCACAGGATTTTTGTGATTTATACAACCTCCAAGGGCCAGGAGAGAGGCTGGCTGGCAGCAGAGGCACCCTCTGAGCTGAGACCTGGATTTGAGGGGACTGTATTGATGGGTGGTGGAGGAGCATCCCTTGGCAGACATCTCCTGAAGTGTGCGTGGCCCCAAACGCTTCAGCTACTCTATCTAGAGGGAGGCAGGCAGGGATTGAGTGTAACACACAGGTATCAGGGGTTTCAAATTATTTTTGTGGCAGTATGCAGCTCTTCCCAGACCTTCCCACTGTGGTACTGAGTTGCCCCATGTCCTGTGTGRCTCCAGTGAGCTCTAGGGCCAGCTTGGGAACTCACAGCATGGACCTTACAACCTTAAATGCACCTGGTCCCACTGGGAGGGCAGACCATCCTATTGCTCAGGTAATAGGGGATGTGTCACCTCTAACCATGTGGGACTGCTCTCCCTAACCCCTTTGTCTTTGCTTAGAGATGTTCTCCCTCTGGCAGGAGGCAAAATATTATTCTCTCTGCCCCTGATTAAATCTCAATATTAAAAAAAAATCTGGCTTCTATAAGTAATGGCTCAGGACAGAGGAAACATCATCTCATTGGGGCAATTAGAGCAGTCTAATTAAACCCAAGTCTTCCGATCAGGCTCTGCTGATTAAGTGGGTTACAGACACTCTGGATTATATTAACRAAATGAATCAGTTAATTATATGACAATCAATAAGAAGCAAAAAGTAGGACAAGCAATTTGCCTTTAAATGACCATCTAAATTCATCAACATGATACATGTTTGTAAGTGTTAAGGGAAGGGGCAGGCATGACAGATCTCTTAGGCACTAAGATAATAATTTCTGATAGCTGCAATTCCTGAAAAGCAAAGAACTTGCAGCATCTCCCCGAAAAAACAATTATTTTCTTAGTAATAATTTGCAAGACAAACAGGGCACCAGTGAACAAAGCCACTGGGAAAAAAGAAAACACCTTCAAACTTAGGGCTTTCGTAAACTGAAAGTCTTAGTTTGGAGTTGAGAGCTCAAATGGCCAGCACTGCTTTGAACCAGAGACAYTGTGGTCTTGAATGATTATCTGACTTAGAGCTCCCATCCAAATTGAAAACCCTGGCAAAGTGGGAGCTGGAAAATGACATTGTTAAAGAGGCAATTTTTGCACTGAAAAGCTCACAGCCTGAATGGAAAGACTTAAAAAAATAAAGGGGAAGAACTATTTTGTGAAAAATACGGAACTATCTGTTGTTCTCATTCTGCTGGGCTCAAAACAGGCAGACTGTGAGGGATTTTTCAGCATTTGTAATGAGGGCTTTTAATCATTTGGGGTTTTTAAAAAAACAACAGAAAGCATTATCAAGATGGCTRTTGAGAACTTCTATCTGAAAGCAGGGTTTTCAGTCAAGCTAAAAAGCAATAACATTTTCAGGAAAAAAAAAAATCAGTGAAAATGTCATAAAAAATGAAATGTCTGACAAGCACAACAATCTTTCCAGCCCTGAAAAAAGGGATTGGGTATTTTATTTTTGACTTTCCGCTTTATGATTTCAGCAGGATGGGTAATGCAGAATCAGGAAGGTGACTTTTCCTTCTACCAGAGATGGAGACCTGAGGACCAGAAAGATAAGTTTTACCCCCAACCATGCCTGCARTCACAGACTCATTTAGGTAAGGAGGGACCTCTGGCAGTCTCCAGTCCAAGCCCATGTTCCAACTTCCAAGGACAAGCTTCAAAGATTAAATCAGTTTGCTTTGGGCTTTTTCTGGTTGAGCTTCGAGGATCTCTGAGTATGGACACTCCAGCACCTTCATCCCACTCTCACTGACTCAAGTTTTCAGCCTTCTCGTTCAGTGCCTCGATGAAAAAGTGTCCTAATGCCTCTCACTGCCCTGGGAGTGCCCATGGACGCAAACCAGGAGATCTGGGATGTGCAGTGGCATCTACAGTCCTGGGGGAAGTAGCTTTTAAAAGGAAGAGGTGTGGGCCAGAACTTTTTGAAGCCTTCAGGCTCTGTCCAGAGCCTTCAGCAGGGACATGAGGAATTGAGTGTGGGTGTTCTCTCAACCAGCCTCCTCCAAGCCAGCCATGCTGGAGRCACCGAGCCCCACCACAATACAGACTTCAAGATGCACTCTAAAGCTGTGACACCTTGTTTGTCATCCTTGTTTTCTCCCCCTGTATGAGACTGTTTATGGATCTCTGCAGCCATAAACCAAAAGGGAAGAACTTCAATGCCACAGCCTGGACTGCCAGGCAAGGAATTGCCATTTGTGGGCAACCATTTGCCATCTTGCACAGGAAGTGGATCAAGCTACTGAGGGACTTTCAGCTCAAAAAAACCACTGTAAAAACCTGAAAGGTTTCCTGCCAGGAAGCAGAGGAAAGCGGATTGCAGTGAGACGGCTCTGCTGTCCCAGCAGCAGGTTTTACTGACGCTAAGAGCTCCGGGCTCCTGGAATTGCTTTCCCAAATTCTCTCCAGCTGGCTGCCGAGTTAGAGCCTACAGAGACTGAAGGCAAATACCTTTCATCTTTTTTAAGCTTTATTTTTGAAGGAAGCAGAATTATGCTGCTGTTCTCTCTTTCTTTTTTTTTTTTTTTTYYCCCTAATAACTTTTAAATCCTTTGGCTGCTTGCACCAAATTTTTCACAGGGGAACCAGACATGCAGTTCTGACAGGTCTGGAGTAAATAGCAGCTGGGGAGAGGAGGGAGAAACTCTGCTAGTGCAAAATGCCTCTCACAGATAGCCACACCGGAGCATGAAGCATCTCATTTACAGGACACCATGGCCTCCAAGCAGAACTCGGCCTCCAGGAATAACTCCATGGGAAACGGGCTGTGCTTGGTTCAGCCCATGTGTCTCCCAAGTAAGTTGTCCTGCTTTACAGCAGGGTTTTGCAGTTTGCTCTGAGCAATGCTTCTGTGCAAGCATCAATAATTTCTAGCGTGGAAGAAGGTTGTGCTCAGGGCTTCTCTAGTCCACGTGTGCAACTGTTGGAGAGCTCTGCTAATCCTGGAGCGTATCATCGGGTACAAACCACCAGATGCAACACAGCATCCTTTCTCTCAACACTGCAATTCCATGCCCAGTTCTGGGTACCCCATCTCCAGGTGTTAGGAGGTGAGAAGACTGACCAGCATGATCAGAGCTCTTGGAAACAGGAATCACAGAGGGAGACTGAAGAGGCTGTGATTGTTTTAGTCTCAGGAAAGGGAAATATGAGAGCAATCTGCAAATTTACAAGAGGTTCTTGTGAAGTAGGGCGTCTTCTCTGTGATGACAACAAGTAGCAAAGGAAGTGGAAGGCTTCAGTTGCAGCTCAAGAGGATATGTATGAGCTAGAAATTAAGGAAAACCTTGTCTGGACAGGGATGGCCTTCCACCTCTCCAGTTTTTAACAGCAGGCAGTACATCCTTCAGCTGGGTTTATGCTTTGGGCAGAGGTGACCCCTAGACCTCCCTCCTGACTTAATTTCTAGTTTTCCATAAGAAAGCCACTGTCACTAAGGAGACCACCAGCAGCTTAATGCTCTGCTTGAAAGAGATGGGCAGGGTACAAACCTCAAAAGAGAAGATGATGGTTTTTCAGCCTGCCTGGTGTGCTCAATGCTGCACAAAGCCCAAGCTCCTGCCCCATTGCTCTGGACAATAAGGATGCTACAGATTCCAGATTCGCATTCATGCCTAAATATCCTATCTGTATTTAGGAAAACCTTAGGGCTTTCCTCCATGCCACAACTAAACTACAGTGATATGGCATTTTAAAAGCTTTGCTGTATTCAGTGACAACAATGTGATTGTTGCCAATTTAAGCTCAGTCAAACCACTATCCCACTATATAGTGGAGAATTGTGGTCTGGATCTGAACTTTGGCATTTCTATCCAGGACATTTGACTGTCTGCAGTAAATCGACACTTGCAAATTGAATTGCAAAACATCACTCACATAGGAGGCACCTATCCCACAGACCCCAAATCTCCCTGCTTGCCAGAGCAAAGAGGCCACTGCACACATCCAGAACGTATGTGCAGTGCATATGATGCTCATGCTGGACACTCCTGATGCCCCCCTGAAGATTAAGAAGAAGTTTTTTCCCCTTCAAAGGCAACTTACTAACTTGTTCTTCTTGGAGGGTCTCTTTGAAGGCACAAGGACTCTCATTGTGCCACACACAGTCTGATCAGCAAACCCGGCACGTCTGTGTGCAGGAAAGGAAATAAAAACCACCTTGATCACTACTTGCCTTTTACCTTAACCAAGCCTGCCTTGATCTCACAAAACCCAGGGTGCTTGGAGTACAGAGGCACAAGTTCAAAGAGACAGCAAGAAGTTAATCTGAAAGCAAAAGGTGCTCTTCAGGCAGGTGGGAAGAAGTAATTAGAAAGCACAGCTATTCCAAAGCTTCAATAAATGACATCAAGGCAGCCATTATACACTCACTGAAGCACAAGGGTCCTTCACTCTTGTCAATCAAGGAAAAAAAATATACAAGACTGTAGACATACGGGCCAGACTGCAAAGGCAGGAGCTCTAGGGCTCCTCATCACCCTGCTCTGCTTGAGGCAGAGACTCTGCAGGAAACAAGCAGCTTCAGCAGGCCCACATCTGTCAAGACTTTTTGTTTGTTTAGTTGTGCTCTTCCTCTCCCCTCCACCATCAATACTTACTCTGCTCCATGAGATCTGTGGAGCTCCATGAACTTCAGCTTTCCATAGGCAATGTCCCATCTTGTTGTTACCCATCCAAAATGTACTCTTTTTAGTTCAGCATTTTAGTTATTATTTCATTCACCTTCAGAAAGTGTAGCCTGTCCCACTCTGAAGCCTGGTGACAAATCAAAGGGCACTTACTCTTCTGAGTCTCCCAGCCTCAGGCAAATGTGGCCCTGGATTCAGGATCCTGTTGCTTCAAAACTGCAGTTGCAGAGGGMGATTCCCTTCTTCCTAATTCTTCCATCTCTAGCTCCTTGTCTGTAAAACACAGCTAACCACTGCACAGCTTTTGTCTATGTAGGCTGTGAGCTCTTGGGGGCTGTCCAAGGACACCACGGGCGAGCAGCCCCACTGTCAGACAACAGAACATGACCTGCATGAGCTGAACACAGGCAGAGAGATTGCATCTTTTATCAGAAAAATTGATTCACAAAAGGCAAGAGGAGCAGTTTTCTCTCCGCAAGCAACATCAATACACACATATGGATCCAGGGCTAGTGTTTTTCCCACAGCATTTCACCACCCCCGTCCAACATCCCTTTCTATCCCTGACTGACATTCAGACAACTGCTTCCCAAGTGGGGCTTTTCACACCCCGCAGCTAGGCCTGAATCCCACATGGCAGTGGTGCAGACCCAAGCCCCRTGTTCCACACCAGATGTGTGCCAGCTGCAGCAGAGCAGCACGAGCTGCGAGCCTCGGCTCAGCTGCCTCTGGCTGAGGGAGCAGTGGGAGGTTGTGGTGCCCAGCTGCTGCCAAGGGGACGTGGTGCCACTGGCCAGCACAGCACATCCCTTCTGCAGACCAGCAGCTCCTCCCTCCTTCTCCCCCAAGCCCAGGAGGCACCAGGCACATTCTACAGCGTGACGCTGCCTCTGATCCTCGAGGGCTCAGGGAATCGCCTGGACACTGAGCAGGCTCCTGCTGGGCTTGGGAAGGTGCCCATGTGAGTGTGTGATTCCTGCTGCCACCCTCTGCTGTCAGCTCTGCTCACAGGCACATCCCTGTAAGCCGCCCAAGCCGCTGTGGAGCTGGGGCTGCCGGCAGCAGCAGGAGCCCTTTCCCGTGCTGCGAGYGCTGATCCTCCTAAAACCTGAAGCGATCGCATTAATCAGTTTGCTTCAAAGCAGGCCATGCGAAATGTGTTCGAGCCTGGCTGATAAAATGGGGAGAGGAAGAAGTGCAAGGAGATTAGAAAGGAATCGTGCTTAATTTGGGAACATCTCTGAAGATTTATTCCAAAGCATGAAAGCCATGGAGAACGCTCCCGCCCAGAGATTAAAGATGCTGTGACTCACATCTCTGAGGCCTGACAATAGCTTATTCAGGAGAGCTGCCTGTAGCCACGAGACAGAGGATAGAGTTTTCCCAGGGCATTTCAATATTCAAGAGGGGAAAAAAAAAAAGACTAGACTTCATTAATTTCACCAAATAATATGAGAYGCCATTGGCCCCATCTCTCCTAAACGGCCTCCGAGCTTTTGTCAGCCTGAGTTCAACCACAGCCACCATCTAGAGACAGCTTCCACCTTCTRGCATTTCCTACTGCCTTTGACCTCCAAACAAAAGCAGAGAGAAGAAGGCAGTGGAAGGCCCTTGACAATCAGAGGGAAACACATCAACCATCACCCCTTGCTTGCCGATGTCTCCTTCTTCCACAGAAGTGAAATCCAGGGGCCAAAGCTGTCCAGCTGTTTCATCACATTCTACCTGCTGCAAATACAATTGTGTGAGCATCACACAACTCCTGAGCAGGTGTCCCCATTCTGTGATCCCATGGGTGTCCCACTGAGCACTGGCTGAGTGGATGGTGCCAGGACCTCAGCATCTCTTTCCCCACGAGCTCGTGGTGGTCCCACTATCCATGCCAACTCCAGGTGGGCTTTCAAAGGAAAGAAGGTGCCACCTGCAAGAGGGTGCCTCTAGGAATTGGTCTTGTGTTTTCTGCTTTGCTTCTCTCATCAGGTGCAGAAGGGAAGGGGATGGTGAGTTTGGGAGAGATGGGACGGCAGGTATAGGGAAGGGTGGGATTGCTGCCAACAGACTGCTTGCTGGAAATCCCTTTGGAAGTGCTGGTGTAACTGAGCCTTGGGGATGAGCAGCAGGACACCTCCAGGACATCAGGAAGAAGGAATTCAATGCTTGGCTGATGTGGGCACGGCTTTGACATCACCTCTTACAAGGAGTGTAAACACAGCCCCGTGTTTTAACTGACAAGGACCTTTTTTACCTAATCCAGTGAAGCATTTGTGGCTGCTGCTGCTGACACAGAGGTGGAGGCTGAGGCATGTGCACTTTTGGGAGGTGTCAGCTCTTGTCTAGGGAGCTCAGGCTGCTGCAGGACTTGTGTGGGACAGCACAGCAGCAGCTCAGGGACAGGGACTGGGGGCAGCAGAGCAGCCCTGGCACTGTGTTGTCAATGCACGAGAGGTTCCCCTGCATCACTGTGCAGCAGATCATCTTTGGTACAGCGTTACAGATGGTCCTTTCTGAGTGGATGCCACTGCTGCTCCTTGTTCTGCTCTCCAAGATAGCTGGAGCAGAGACAAGCCCAACCTTGTAAGAGCCTCTGCAGGGTTTGTTTTGATCTTCCTGCTKATGGGGAAGGACAGCCAGAGCCTKCTGAACCTAAAAGGCCGTGTACAAGCTCTAGGCATGCAGGTAATTGTACTCATCTCCCATACATCATCCCGGGAACAGCAGCCTCTGTTGCCAGACCTAATGCCCTTTATGCCATTTCTTTCGTGGAACCAGCTTGAAATTGATTTTGAAACAGAAGCAAGAGGCTGTATCAGTTTCCCCTTGGAGGTGTGACAGCCTGCCTGCTTTCTGGCAGGTTAGGTTATTTCTGTTCTCTGCTGTATGTGTGTGTGTGTTCCCCTGGCTCTGTTCACTGACACAGGTAGGAAGGATCCCATCTTTCCCGAGTAGGGCTGGTGGGGAGAGGAGAAGACTGATAACATGATGTAGCAGAATGACAGCCACCCCCACACTTCATGCTGTGTCCATCTCCTGCAATTTGTTTGCCAGGAGAAGGGTTCAAGGTGGAGATCTGAGGCACATCCGTTCTCTACAGCTTAGTCAGACCTTTCCAAATCATGAAATCCACCTGCAAAGCTGTGGAAGAAAACTGAGCTGAAAGGCTAATGCACAAGGTTGCCTCACCTGTGGCAAGAGGAGCCCATCAAAAGGCATCCCCAGATTTCTACGCAGTTCAAGGTCATAGGATTGTTTTTTGATGTCTTTTTTAAGATTCCTGCTTTAGAATTTGTCTCTCTAACTCGAACCTGTAGCACTAAGAACATGCAAAGAGGTGACAGCCATGCCCACAGGTCCCCCTGTTCTTCTGTAGCTGAGCAGCAAGATTAGAATCTTCTGACTGGAGAWGGAGTTGCAGAGGAAACCCAAAATCAGGAGTGTGGAATGTTTTGTTTTTTTTTTTCCACATAGCTTTCAGTTTAAATATTAACAAAGCAATCAAGATCTCCCCCCTTCTTAAGCAGAAATTTTTTAGCACCATCTGTTCTTGACGATTCCTGTTAACAGCACAGTGTCACTGAGCAAACGCAGCTGACAGATCTGGTCCAGTGGCACTCTGAGACACTGCCTGATGATGGTGTAGACCTGGTGTGAAGACAGTCCTCTCAACCCCAGCCAGAATCCAGGCAGGACTGGAGGAGCCTTCACAGGGTTAGTCTGTCCTCCTAAAAGAGTCTGAAGATGCATTTGTTCAACCTCCCCTTTAAATCCTCTGCAGAATCACAGAGTTACGGAATGGTCGAGGCTGACAGGGACCTCTGAAGGTCAGCCACAAAGTCTGTGTGGCTCAAGCAGGGCCACCTAGAGCTGTTTGCCCAGGGCCATGTCCAGTCAGCTTTTGAATACCCYCAAGGATGGAGACTCTGCAACCTCTTTGGGCAGCCTGTACCAGTGCTCGGTCACCACAGCATACTGGTGGTGCCTGGGGCAGTTCCTCAAGTGCAGGGCTTTTCACTCCTGCTGAATTTCATGAAGTTCCTGTCAGCCCATTGCCCCAGCATGTCAAGGTCCCTCTGGATGGCAGCACACCCTCGGGTGTATCAGCCACTCCTCCTACTTTTGTATCATCAGCAAACTTGAGGGTGCACTTTTGCCCCATCATCCAGACTATTAACAAAGACGTTGAACAGGGTTGGGCCCAGTATTGATCCCTGGGGCTCACTGTTATCTGCTGGACTCCAACTAGATGTCGTGCTGCTGATCATCACCCTCTGGGCACGGCCCTTCAGGCACTTTTCAATGCACTTCAGTGCCTGTTCAATACAGGGGCCTTGCTTTTGTCTGCATATCTGTTATGGTGCTTCACTGTTCTCCCTCCTGGGGTTTTTTTTTTCCTTCCTCACTGCCTTTTGAAGCTGACYTTCAAACAGCCCCTCCTTGCACCTGGCTAAACTTTGTGCCACATACAGTGGAAAGTGGGGAGAGATGCTGTTCTTCATGACGTGCTCTGTCCCTGGAATGGCCCTGCTTTGTAGCACAGGCTCATCCAGCAGTGTTTCATGTCTGTGCATCCGAGCCTCTGGTTTTCAGATTACTCCGGGGCTGGCTTTATTAGTGGTTGATTGAGTGGTCTCAGCACGGCTTTTGTGGAATACCCACATCTTCCGCTCACCACGGAGCAGATGGAAATGTTCTCAGTGAGACTCATGCATGTGCATTATCTACAGAGGAAATATCCACATCTCGGRTCTTGCTGCTGCTGCCAGCCATGCCTCCTGTCAGCTTCTGGGGAAATTTGACTGATATTTATTTGRGCAGTATCAGAACGGAGCACTGGCAGAAAATTCCCCAAGTCATGTAAAAATGCCATTGATTTTCCTGGTAGAAAATCTTCAAGTGCTGTAAATACCCTATTGAAATTGCCTTTTTTTGGTCACCGTGAGTAGAAATCTTGACAAAACGCCTGGAAAAAAAAGGTTCCTTATGAATGTTTTGACCACCTTTTCAAAAAGAGTGTGATTAATAAATACAATGGGCTTTTTTTTTCCACTTGAGCAGCCCTTTATACCTGCTGGAGTCTTCTGGGTGAACGAGACTAAGATACGAAAGACTTCAGGAAGCAAAACCACCAACAGATTTGGAAAAGACAGAGCATAAAAAAGAGTGCCAGACACCCTCATTTAGGGATCTTCTAGAACTGACATTAAGTCATTTTTGTGCTGCCCAGGGGTTATATGGCTAAAAAAGGACATACAAAGCAGTCCTATGATTGGAGTTGTAATTTTGGCACCCTCATGTTAGGAGGAACAAGGGAGCAATGAAACAAGTGGAACTGTGCTCTCAGCAGCTGGAAATGAATGCTGTGGCTAATGCACCTGCACAGCACAAACACATTTAGATTTATATGTCTGGCTGAGTGAATTATGACCCTGCATATTCCTGTTTGTCTGTAATAAATACACCATCTTTTCCTCTCCCACCTACCATTCAGAATTATTGTTGGTTTGGGTTTTTTAATGTTTAAAAAGTCATGTTTTCCATTATGGAAATGGACAGTCCTGTCCATTCTCTAACCTTCATCCTGGATCCAGTCTGTCCCTCCACTGACCACAAATACCCTACAGTCAAAACTCCAGTGTTCTCAGCAAGATCCAAAAGGTATAAATGTTTCATATTAGTAGAAACTGAGTTTCTCTTGATCTCTCACATACAGACACAAGTTTCTGTAAATCCCGTTCTGAACCCTGTGAAATGCTGAGTGGCAAAACAGTGAGGCACCAGGCTCAGGCCGAGCTTGCATTGATTAGCTGAGCCCCRACTGATGTGTGGATGTTTTATGCTTTGTTCACTAATGTACCTTCAGCAGCACTAATAAAATTTCCTTTGAACAAGCGGGAACAGGTGATCACACAATTATGTGTGTCTTGTCTGTCTGGATGATTCAGCCTCATGTTGTTGTCATAGCAGCATGTCCCCATCGTGGGCTCACACGTTGAGGTAGGGCTGGTTTGCAATTTCCAAATAATAAACAAAGCCTGGTGGCCTGATTTGATGAAGAGGATTTGTTGTGTTGTTGGAACTGTGACTGTGGGAGGAAAAATGGAGCTGGTTGTCGACACCCTTAGGACAGCCCAGTAAGGACTTGCAAGGATGGAAACTCAGCCTCAAGTGGGACAYGGCACCAGGTTGTGACAGTGCATGTGAAGGACTTAAGTACCACACACATGTCCTGAGAGCCAGCAGGTCCTTGGGGGAGACAGGGAGTGCCTCTGCCAGGCAGGTTTTGAAGGGGCAGCTCTCCTTGCAGCTGATCCCTGCAAGTTCAGAGGGACAAACACGGAGGCAGATTCTCAGTCAGAGTGGATCACCACCTGATTAATTCAACTTGCTCCATGCAGAGAGGGCCTGAGCAACTGCAAGTCCATTTGAGGTGGATTTCAAGCAGTTGTGGTTTGGGGCATGTGTTAAAACAACACATAAAGCCAATGCATGCACACACAGAATGGGTAAGGGAGAGGAGAGTAGAGATCCTGAAAGAACCCTACACCTGGGACCAGTCTGAGTGCCACTGATTTTCCTTCTTTTTTTTTCCTCTGGCAGACAGAGCGCAACGTGATTCAAGTGTCTAAGGAAATTTTCAATCATGCTGAGAGAGAGAGGGAACTATAAAATGGGATGGGATTGCAGAGCGATGCTGTGACCCGTGCGCACCCAGAGCTCTGCCTCAAATTGGAAGGAAAGTGCCAATTAATCTGACAGTGAGGAAGGCACAGGCAACAAAACCATTTCATGTCTGCTCATTTCCCCCCATGACATGTAGTCCTCTCCACCTTGCTAATTGGAGAAAGCTTGCTAACAGCAATCTGATGTGGGTTTAATTAAATATCTTTTGAATGCCTCTGAGCGGTGGGAAAAGCTGGTGGAGTCGTTCCAAGTCCGACACACTTAGGAAGGGCTTCAAATCTGGGGCTCGTTGCTTCGTCGATGAAAAAAATGCAGGGGCTGTGGGAGCACTGGAGGATCTCTAATAAAAACAGTGCTAGAAACTAAAGGCTGACAACATCTGGCTGCAAAAAGCAGGATCTTCCACATCCTGCAGTTCTTATAACACTGCAGAGAAGATGCTTGGTCATCCTGCGGCAAAGGGAGGGCACTGAGGGTGGGAGACACCTCTGCAAGGGACATGTGCAGGGTGAGGATGCTGCTGTTGTGTCCTGAGGAGAAGGGCTGCAGGCCATAAAGGGGGTGAAGCAGTGAAAGGTGGAGGAGGAGAGAGGAAGAAGATGTGCTCTGGAAAGGGAGAGCTGGAGGCAGGAGCAGCAAGCACCAGATGTGTTGGGACACAGCTCTGTCCCAAGTCCACAAGAAACACTTTGGCAGGTCACTTCTGGTCAGTGGGTGTTCAGTGCTCCAGGGGAAGAGAAGGATTCCTGCCTGGTAATCGGGGCTGCCACGTGCTGAGACCGTTTGTGCCCTAAATAGGAGGGCAAAGCGTGATTCATTTTATGAAGGGTGAGTTTTGGTGACTGTAGAGCATGCCATGGATACCAGGTAGGCTGTGGGCAGGTAGATGCCCTTGCAGCAAAGMCAGACCCTAAGAGAAAGCCTCAGCTATGCCACAACTTTTCCCATTTCTTTAAAAAACCCATATTCCCCCTCCCCATGCTAGGAGGAGGCCAGGAGTGCTGCGTGCAGGCTGAGCGCTGCAGGAGAGAGCTTGCAAATAATCTGAGAGCAACAGAAAAAATTTCAACAGGACCTTGAAAGAGTCTATTTAGCTTATCAGAAAGGAGGTCAAGAGGTGATTTGATTACAGTGCCTAAGTGCCGTCAGCAGAAGAAAACACCAGTTTCTAAAGAGCTTTTTAATCTATCAGAGAAAGCCGGAACAAGAGCCAATGGCTGAGAGATGAAGGCAGACAAATGCAAATAAGACACAGGGAGCGTATCTTTAGCAGAGGGGAGATAAAGGGGAAGAGCAAACTCAAGGAGAATGGCCTCAGTCTCTCCGGGTGCCTTCAAGTGGGAGCTGGATAACAGGCTCAAGCCAGAGAGCAGCCAGGGTGGTTCCAAGGTGGCATTCGGAAGCCTGTGGTACATGGGTACACGTATAAAGTGCTCTGGCACTTCCTTGTCTCCTAATTGCGAGAAAATCCRAGTTCCTTGGTCTTGTCAGGACAGAAAAATGTTTGAGCACAGGCTTTGGGCAAAAGCTGGTTCAGTCACCAGGGAGAACTCAGCTCAGTGTTCATGGTTTCTAAGTCAAGACAGAATCCTSGGGGCCTGGGCTTCCAAAGGCTTGGCGGTCTGAGCCTGTTCCTCCTGGCAGTGGACCGCTCGTGTGCTGGTGAGAAATTCCAGTCTAGTGCAAGGAAAAGCTGCCATGGGTAGGAATTAAGGCATCGCCAATGAAAAGCATAAACCAAAAAAGATTACCAGAAGTCCATCTCATCCTGCGCCTGTATCTGGCACTGGTAGGGAACTCTAACAGGGGTTTGTTTAAAATAAGAAAAAAACAACCAGATCTGGAGTGATTCTTCCTTGGAATTTCTTCTTTGTTTCAAGCAATTTGTGACTGATGGACTCCTGAAGTGGAGGTTGACACACAGCTATTAACAGGCCCTGGTGCTTCTCCCATGAAAAGTTCAGGCTGCCTTTGGATCTATTACACTTTTGCCTGGAGCAATGACATTCATCACTTAATAACTCAATGTAGGGAAAAGTATATGTTTTTTTGCTTGTTTCAAATCCTCTGATCCTCAGTGGTACCCGTAATTTTTCTGGTGTGAGGAGCACAATATACTTATTAATTGCTATTTCTTTGTGCTATTCAAGATTGTTGAGGCTTCTCTCCCATCATTTTGTATATACAAATAATTTGTGAGAAAATACTATTATTTTGGATTGGCCTTATCTTGGATTGGCCAGGAAAATTCTTATTTTTTAATTTTAATTTGACCTATTTCTAACTCAAACATCTCTGGGCATCTCTGGAGAACAGACTCTAAGCTCAAGCAAAAGAACTTCTAAGCACTAATTTCTGTGTTTCCTGTCTGAATCCCTCCTGTTTGGAGATAAGAAAAGGTTTCTAAGTGTAGATTCTCCTGGGATGCCTGGGCAGCTCCCTCATTAGTATTGCTGTGTTTTCTCCTTTTTTCCTCTGTGTTCAATAAAGGAAAACTATTAACAAATAAACCAAGCAAGTCYTTTTTGGCCCAGGGGCTGTTTGCTGGTGAAACTGGTATTTAAATATTTGCCACTTGAACGTGAAGGAATTTCCTGGGTTGTGCTGCCTGACAAATAAGACAGCTCATTCAGCACACACTTAAAGTTCTGGTTAAGTCTAGGAAATAATTCCCTGTCAGTAATGGGTGTTGAGTAGGTGAATCCTACTGTGACTGGACCCATCTTCATTCTCCTTAACTCCATGAGCTATGGTAAGAAGGGTCCATCTACAGGTGGGAAAAGTGGGCTAAAGATGAGTCACCCTGCCAAATATCTGCCAAACCCTGCTAAGGCAGCTCTTTTTGTCTGAAACAAGCAAACCACAAAAACCCAACCGAAAAAAAACCAACCAACCAAAAAAAAACCCAAACCCAAAAAGCACTCTGATTCAGTCCACATTCTTTTTTTTCCCCATATGGCTATCAAAATAATTAAAAATAAAATCCAGTTTCAGACATCAGGTTTTTAAAAAGTATTAATCTCTTCAATTTAATTAATTTAATTTATAAAATAAAAGTTCAAATAAAGTTTAACTAGCTAAAAAGAAAATATATCAGAGTATCTAAAAGAAATATATTACTTGACCCATGCTGAGGGTTAAGTAGTTTGGTAGTGTAACAAAAGTCAACGTTCAGCTTTCCAATCCAGCCCATGCTTGGCAAGTTCTTTTTCCACTCTTGAAAGGTATTTTAGTTGTGACAGCTGTTTCCTCTGTTTGTTTGGGTGGGAAACCTGAGTGAATAATCCTGCCTATTCGAGTCACTAGGGACATATGGGAATTCTCTTTACTGTTTGCCACAAAACAGCATGTGCCAGGTTTCCATCTGAAAATTAGACCGACAATTCCCAGCTGGACAAGCTAGGAGGCAATCTTGATGTGGGAGAGTTTGCAGTGTAAATATGCAAACCACAGATCGTTAGTCCTGTTTTACCAAGTCCATAATAAAGGCCAGAGCCTTAAAATCTGGAATTTGATTATTCCAGTAAGGGCTAGAGAGTCTGCACAGAACWTAGCTTTGATTTTCTGAATCTGTTCCTTATTTTGAGTAGATCATCCTTCACCCAAGAGGGAAAAAACTTGCCCAAAACATCCCTTAACATCATGAACTTTTTTCTTCAAGTACCTACTTAGGGATGATGGAAACACACTGTTAAACCTGGCTTTTCCACAGTTGTGTTTAATCACTCTTATTCCTTGGAAGCCGCGTGAGGATGTAAACACGTGACAGCAGCCATCTGGAGACGATTCTGGTCCAGCCAGAGTGTCCCTGTTGTCACTCACAGCTCTGCCACCCGTCCCAAGAGTGTGGCAGGGATGGCACGGGGTCCCCAGGACGTGCTGGAGTCGTGCCTGTTGGGATGCACACGRGGCTGTTTGCTCGGCACCGCCAGCGCTGCTTTTCTGGAAGGCAGGAGTGACAAAGCCTGGCTTCACATGCATTCATGTCATCCCATGACACATCCCACCCCCACAGCACTCCTGCCACGGAGACCATCCCTGTGGGCAGTGGCAGGATGATTAAACAAACCATATGCGGTGTTAAAGCCCTCTTGAACCACCTCTGTGTCCTGCTCTGGGTAAAGGAATGACCAGTCTAGAGTGTACCCCCTTCCCTCACCCCAGATAATAAATTTCAAGAGTTCAAAAAGCACGTGCCTGGTTTCAACAAATAATAATCCGCTTTGCTCAAAGTTTTTTTTTCCCCTGAGCCTTTTGCGGCCATCTGACCACATTTCTCAATTTGGGACTTCATCCCATTTCTGTGAAGCTCTAAAAACCAAAGCAGAAAGGCAAGGTGAGATCCTCAGCTCATGCTGTGTCTCCTCAAGCACTGTTTTTTATGAGGCTCATGCTACAGCTCTCAAGGAAGACAATGCCAGCAGCCACGACATGACAGCCTCCACATGCCATTCATCAAGCCAGCGTGGTTTGCTTTCAGCTGCTTTTAATCTTTCCCAGTCTCTCTGAGGGAACAGCTTGGATCCTCCTGTGAATTGGAGAGTTCAGTCTCCCTCGGCAGACCCCAGACGTGGGCAGTTAACAGCGACAGGCTTTTCAGCAGCCACAAAATAAAGGGCTGGGTTTTGTTTTTTTTTTTAAATGGATGCTATTAGTGTTCTGGGAAGAGCCTGGACTCATGCTCATTAAGTCAGCAGTTTCCAAAGTATTTCTAGAGAGGGAAAGATGCATAACTGGTTGAAATTCTTTTTGTTGTAGCAAATGATCAATGCACTTATTCACCTTAGTGGCTGTGATTAATTCATAGCCAGAAATAATAGGGGAGTACCTGCTGTGATGCCATTACCTTATCTCTGCCTCACTGGTTGATTCCCAGGTACAAGCAAAAACAACCCTTAATTACTTGGTTAAAAACCTGTCGGCCTACAGGCAACAAATGAACTGATACCTCTACCACCGCACTTAGCAGCTCCCAGAGATAATTGAATGGAGGGAAATGCACTTCAGAGTCCTCCAAGAGCCAGCAATGAGAAGAAATACCGAGATGTGCCCAGAGGAACAGCCAGTGAGCAGGGAATGGCCAGGGACAACCTGCACTGCAGCTGGAAGGCTGGGGTTTTCCTATCGTGCTTTCAGGAGCATCTTCACCAGCCCTTTCAGATGCCTCTCACCAGTTTTACAGTCATCGGTGCTGTTCCCTTTTTTTTAGAGAGGAGTTGATGCCATCAGACACTCCTGCCATGCCTGCCCTGAAGCAGGAGCACCACTGTTTTGAGGCATTTGTCCCCGTGAGCCTGCCTGGTGCTGTGGCACGACCTGCTGCCCCTCCAGACAAGAGAACAGGCTCAGACAGCAAAGCTCAAAGGTGGCCAGCCAGCACCCCTCTGGTACTGGCTAGGGAAAGCTTTGTCCAGTCAAAGTTTGAATATCTCTAAGGACTGAGACTCACCAMCTTCCTGGGCCCCTGTGCCAGTGTCTGACCATCCCGAGGGTGAATTTCCTCCTAACGTCTCACTGGAATTTCACTGGCTACAACTTGATGCCTTGTTCTCTTTCTTTCACTTGGCATCTCCAAGAAGAGTCTGGCTCCATCTACTCAGGACCTTCCCKCCCCAATCAGTGGCCCTGTTCTCAAAATCCATTTTCATCCTTTTTCCCTTGCTGCGTCACTGGCTACACCAGCAGCAGGACACACCACCTCATATGGAGACATGCCTGCACAGTGGTTCTTCAGGTGGATTAGGGCACCCTCTTGGAGTCCAGGCTTCCAGGGCTGTGTAACTATGGAGGAGACATTCAGATGCCCTTGACAGGGGCAGGCAGCCGGGCTTGTTCCTGCTGCAGCAGGATGGATGTCATTGCTGCTGAGCCACTCTCTTTAAGGACACAGGCAAATAAAAATGCAGGAGAAAATCCGCCACTTTACATGGTGATGCTTTTAATTGCCTTGGCTAAATGGGAAATTAAACGCTGGAAAGTTCAAGTCCTGTTTGATGTTTAGCATCCGTGCTCCAAGAGCATGGATTCTCCGGGCATGGCTTTAGTACGCCCGGGGAGCGTGAAATCACTCCCAAATTGCTCGGCGTGTCAGGTAATTGGCCTCCATTGCCTGAAACACTCCAGCTGCAGGCTCGGGGGGGAGCAGACACCACCTCCCAAGTGGAACAAACCCACAGATCCCTCGGAGGCTGCGTACGTGGCACCCGAGTGCCTGGCACTGAGAGCTCCTTGTCCGACTGCTAAGGRGACCATCTCCTGCTTCTCTGGAGGAGCTCGGTGCATGGCAAGGCTGGGGAAACCAGTCCCCAGAGACAGAGCAAGAGAGACGTGTCCTATCATGAGCCCTGGGCTATGCATTTTCCATTTTCTCCTTGTTTTGCTCCATCAAGGCACATTTGATTTCATATTAGGAGCATCCCAGGTTAAAGGACGTTTCTGTTCACAGAGGCTGCCATGCTCAGAGCTCTTTTGCCACCAAGCTGGAATTTTTATTCTCTGTAACAGAGTCGGTGATCACATCTCACCCACCAGTTTTGTTTGCCTGGTGGCCATTTCTGTGGTGACCATCTCCCACATGTCTCCAAGGGCTCTGCACATCTGCTGAGAACGGTGGTCACAGGGACAGTCAAGGTGTGACCACCGTGTGCAGCAAAGATGCTCTAAGACCAAACAGTTCTGTCCTCCTTGTCCTTTGCACAGACTCACCACCTCACACACTGGTGGCCATCCCTGCTGCATCTCCCAGTCCTGCCATGCCTTTGGAGTTGAGGACTTTGGGTGTGGGGATGAAACCCAAACTTCAAGATTCACGTTCATGGATTTATACAGTAGCTCAGAGACATTCCCTGTTCTCTTTTGTCCTTTCCTAATAACTCCTTGCAGCAACAGGAGAGGTCACAAGAGTGCTTTGCAAACCCGTGCAACTGCCCACGACCATGGAGCAGGGCTGAGATCCAGTTCCAAGCTCATGGCCAAGCTCCAGAAGAAATCCCATCCTCACATTWCAGGACCTTCTCCCCACAGCTTCTGTAATCTCCAGAAGCCCAGACACCCCCCAGGGAACGTGCAGCAGCTCCCAGCCTTCCACACTTCTCAAAGCTGTTTCATTAGCAATATTCCTGGGCACGATCTGCAGGAAATCTTGGCAGGCTCATGGGATGTCAGGGCTTGGGGATCAGCACGATGGTCCCTTTCCACACACATCACGCCTCTGGTCTGATGCCTTTGGCCTCTCCTATTCACTGTCACATATTTACTTAGAYGTTAGGACCAGAGGATCACAAGACAGGCTGCAAGATTCATGTACAGCTCTGAGTCTTTTGGCAGAGAAAGGGGCTGGTGGCCTCGGGAGGAGTTGTTCTCCTCCAGCTGAAGGAAAGAGAAAAGGTGGTATTTGCAATCTTGGTTCTTTTTTTTTTTTTAAATATTTTTTTCCCACTCCAGACACAGAAGGCCAGACCAGTGTAAACAGTTGAAGCTACATTAAAACCTATTTATAGCTGCTGAAAATTTTCATGTCATCAGATTATTGTTTTTAATGGTCGATCATTGGTCATTAGGGGAACAGGGGAAGGATCTTTGCATCAGTACACTGAAGAAAGCAAGAGGGGRAAATATCCTGGGAGATCACCTAACCAAATCCAAGTTGCAAAACTTTCAGAGAAGGCATTTCCACCTCTTCCCCCAGGAGACAGGAGGCAGCAGTAATCACCACGCTGGTGGGAAAATACAGGTTAACAGGGAAGAATAAAACCCTGCTGCCAAGGGAGGGGGACAGCCATTGGCAGCGAGAGGGAGGTATCAGGAGCAGGGATGCTCCTCCAGACACTGCGCACTCGATGTGTAAATTGCTTTTGCTGGCCAGCAGGAGAGACAGGAGGGAGGCAGCAGGGTTTGCCCGGTTTTTCTGCTCCACGAGGGATAGACCCAGCTGATTTCAGCAGTGATAAAGATCACCTCATTATCTCCTACAAAGAGCACACAATTACACAGTGTCTCTGATGGGAGTGGTGATAAACCCCAGCGTGAGCTCACCTCCTCCATTCACTCACTTGTTTGTTTTGGAGGTCTCTTAATATGCCAAGAGGCAGTGAAACCAGTGCTAATCCACCCCCCAGAAGCATCTTGGCCAGGAAAGAGGAGCTGTCGTCACCACCGCATCCTTCCAGCCAGGCACTAGAGATCAACAGCTGTGATATCGCACGGAAACTCCCAACAGCGGCTCCTGGCATCAGCGCCTCCTCCCTGCGGCCCTGGCCCYTGTTCGCCCCCTGAAACCAAACCGTCTCAGTCCCTTCCTGTCAGACGAGTGCCAGGAGCAACCCCAAGGACTGGCAGGTCCTGGAAGGGCTCTGGTGACACCGGTGCTTGGTGCTGTCCTCCCCACCCACTCTGCTCTCTCTTCCCAACCTGAATCCTTTCAGGAACAGGTGGGTGGATCTTCTCAAAGCCCCCAGGATTTGTGCAGCTGATCCGGCACACAGCGGGCGGGGGGCGCATCCATCACACATTTCCCAAAGCCCACGGAACTTTTCTTCTCCCTGCTTTCTTCCTCCTCTTCCTTTTAGTTTTTATATTCTCGGGTGAACGCAGAATATTTCAAAGAGATCTCTGCCAGCACTGAAGCTTTGAAGCCAGCTGGTGGAGCAACCTCAGGTGACATGGAGAAGGAGCAGGGCCCAGCTGGGTGTCTTCCCAGGAGAACTGAATCAAAGCCAGAAGAAATGACAGCACAAGCTGATCCGACTCTGTCTGTCTGGGCTTTCTCCCTCTCTCTGTTACTGAGCCCRGCCCAGTAGCCCTTCCAGGTTTAAAATTAGCAAAACCTTTGCTAAGCTTCAGATTAAGTTCCTGGGTCACCAGCAGAGATGGCCTGTAGCAAAGCCCTGGATTTTATCTTTAATTATCGGTAGGAATATTATATTCCTGCAGAAACTGAGCTGAGAAAAAGCCAGCATTTGTGATCCCCGCTGCAGAGCTGAGCATCTGCGCGAGGGAGGGCTGGTAATCAGAGGGAGAGGGGTCAACAGAAGATGATCTTCTAAGTCTTCCTCTATAGACTGAATCTCTAATGTGTTTACTTAGCCAGATGCAAATCCTTTTCGCAAACTCATGGCACTGCTGAGTACAAGCACGCACAGAAAATTAACAWAGCTGGAGCATCAATACCTCGTCTATCACCAGTATGAGACTCCTGGTGACTACGTGGGAGGAAGGAAAATGTGCTCTTTCCAGTGTCCAGGGAAACAAAGCTGTTTCCAGCAGTGTTCTCCAATTCTTAGCCAAGCGATCCTGTCCGGCACCTCACTGCTTCCCTCACTCTCCTGGCTGCTCTCCTTCCCTGGGCTGCTCCTGGGTTGCTCCTTCCCTGCGTCCCCAGGGGTTGAGTCTTGCCCTTGTCCACACCCAGCAGCAGAGTTTGCCCACAGCCAGTGAACTACAGCAGGAGATCCTCAAAACATAGTAATGACATGAAATGCAGAACTGTTGCAGGGCCAGGAGTTGGACTTCAATGATGATTGTRGTACCTTCCAACTCAGGATATTCTATGGTTAAATGGCCTCCAAGTGTGCTCAGAAGCAGACGAAAGAGTACAACAGCACCTGGTATATAGACCCCTCACCTGGGCATCCTGTGCCTGCTGAAGACAATCCTGCTTCCTCCTGCCTGCTGACTGGAGGTTATTTTCCTCGGTGGGAACTAGAGAAGCACCATAGTGACCACTCTGCTGGAGTAGAAACCTCTCATGGCCACCTTATTGCTTGCTGGGGCAAGGACAAAGTGTCCCTTGGACGGTGGGAACACTGACTGCATTTGTCTGTTCACATATGTCTGATCTACGATGGAAGAGCAGGAGGAACTGGAGGTCAAGCTATGAATTATTACATGGTTGTGGAGCCACCAGAAATTCCCTGTATAGCATCCTGTACTGGGCTGGAAAGGGTGCGCTGCCTGGAGAGGAGGMATGGGCAGGAAAAGACAGGAAGGCAGCACAGCGTGGGCTGAGCTACTCGCAGCATGGATGGCCCTGGGYTCGGGCAGGTCAGTGTATCTGGAGCTCATCTTTTCACAGTTCCTTCTTCTCTCTACTCTTGACAAAACACACTCAGGTGTATGTGTGGTGTGCCTAAGGTTCAAGGTCACCTTGCATTCAGCCCAGCACAATAAAATCTTGAAGGAATGGGGAATAACAAAAGAGCTGGGTGGCTTTGAGCCTCTCAAGGAGTGAAGGGACTTTAAATAGATCACAGCTACCTGGAGCTTAGAAAGCCCTATGTCCATTGCCTTTGCTGGCCACTTTGTGAGACATCCTGCTCCTGTAGTGCAGAGGTCTGGGGATCCCCTCTGAGCTGATGGTGACAGCTGAGGAGGAATGAGGCTGGCTGAAGCAGAGCCTGTGTAATGCCATTCCAACCCAGGCAGCCGGGTCAATTAAAAAATAAAGACAAAAGGCACTCGGTGCGGGTCTGCCGTCCCTATCAAATTCATTATCTCCCCCCACCAACAGAAAGAGGGCAACCGTTCACGTAAGACACAGCTAATAATATCTGAGTACAGG
Source organism: Amblyornis subalaris (assembly GCA_018881555.1). Taxonomy (NCBI): domain Eukaryota; kingdom Metazoa; phylum Chordata; class Aves; order Passeriformes; family Ptilonorhynchidae; genus Amblyornis; species Amblyornis subalaris. The sequence continues at coordinate 5,642,108 of JACAXG010000004.1, forward strand.
ACATTGCTGCTAAATTACAGGGAGGGCTTGGGAAGGGAAATTAGTGTCATTTGCAAGCCCAATAATAGGGGCTGTGCAGCATGAATGCCGATGCGGGAGCGGGCTGGAGGACAGAGAGCGGCTTATGCAACCGTCCCCGTCCTCCCGCGGCGGCACAGCCCGGCTGCCAGGAGGCACACGCCGGGGCTGAGGAGCAGGGCAGCACAGGGGAAGGGGCTTGAAAGCCAAAGGCAGGTAAAGACAGAGGGCAAAGCAGATGCCTCTGTGTGGGGGTGAAGGCATCGCTTCTCGTAGGGGCTCAGCCCTTCCCTCCCGGCTGAGCTTTGGCTCAAAAGAGCCAGAGCACAGTTTAGGGGCCCCACGGTTTAGGGACCCCCCACTCCCCTCCAGGGCAGCAGCTACAAGGGGTCTGAGGTCTGRTGGTTTCAGCTGAAGGGGCACTTTCTGGGCAGCTTCTAGGAGCAATCAAACCCMGTGGGGAAACTGAGGCAYGGAGAGACTGCACAGTCTRTGCYGTGGCTTGGACCTTAACGTAATTCTTGATGTGAAACGTGGTGCTGCTCCTTGGGACAGCTGCATTCCTGCAGCAGGCAAASCATTTCCCACTTCTRATTACAGACACAGCTTAAGCAAAAACTRTRGAATCATCGAATGGYTGGGGTTGGAAGGGACCTTAAAGATCATCTGGTTCAAACTCCCCTGCCATGGACAGGGACACCTTCCACTAGACCAGGTTGCTCAGAGACCAGCCTTCAACACTTCCAGGGATGGGAAATCCACAACTTCTCTGGGCAACTTGTGCCAGTGTCTCACCACTCTCACAGTTAAGAGCTTCTTAGTGTCTAATCTAAACCTGCTCTCTGACAGTTTGAAGTCATYGCCCCTTGTCCCATCACTACAGGCTCTTGTAAATAGCCTCTCTCCATCTTCCTTGTAGGCTCCCTTCAGGTACTGGAAGGCTGCAATTAGGTCACCCTAAAGCCTTCTCTTCTCCAGCCTGAGCAATCCCAATTCTCTCAGCCTTTCCTCATAGCAGAGGTGCTCCATCCCTCTAAACATCTTGGTGGCCTCCTCTGGACTCGCTCCGACAGGTCCATGTCCTTCCTGTGCTGGGACCCCAGAGCTGGATGCAGCACTGCAGGTGGGGTCTCACCAGAGCAGAGGGGCACAATCCCCTCCCTCACCTGTTGCCCACGGTGCTGGGGATGCAGCCCAGGACACTGTTTGCTTTCTAGGCTGCAAGTGGACACGGTCAGGTCATGTCCAGCCTCTCATCCACCACTATCCCCAAGTCCTTCTCAGCAGGGCTGCTCTCCATCTGTCCATCCCCCAGCCTGGACTGATATCAGGGGTTGCCCCAACCCACATGCAGCACCTTGCACTTGGTCTTGTTAAACGTCATGAGATTCCCACRGTCCCTCTGGATGGCATCCCATCCTTCAGGTGTATCACCCACACYACTCAGCTCGGTGTCATCTGCAAACTTTCTGAGGGTGCACTCGATCCCTTTGTCTATGTCCTTAATGAAGATATTAAACAACCCTGAGCCCTGAGGGACACCACTTGACACTGATGCCCATCGTGACTCTGAGCCGCTGGCCAACACCCTCAGGCTGTGACCATCCAACCAATGTGTCACAGAGAAGCAGAAGTGCTCTCTGACCAAATGCTCTCAGGCTGATACCAAACCTAAGGGTACCTAAACAAAAAAAAGAAAAGGAAATGGAGCTCACACAGCTCTTGCTGTGTCCAACACCTGCAAAGACCAGTGTCCCCTTCCTGCCTGCTGAGTTATTTTTCAAATTCCTTGACCTTGGACCCCTCTCAGGGCCCCTCCTGCGGCTGATTAGGAAATGCTCCATTCCTGATGAACAGGTGAAGCTCTGATTATACTAATCAACTGCTCATTAGTGTTGCTTGGCTTCGGCTGACAAAACACCAGCCCCACGGTGTATGGCCACCTCTGTCATCTGGGGATGTCAAAGATCCTCAGCTGTGTTGTTGTCCCCACTTGGTTTTTGCTCACAGATGGAGAAGGGCTCTCCAGGGCACAGCTGAGATCTGGCAAGCAAATCTCATCCCAGCAGATATGAGCCTCTTTCAGACTGTGGATTGATTACCACAGCGCTGTGCGTCTGACTCTCAGCCAGGGAATTTTGGATCCAGAGAGACCTGACCCCTCAGGTGGAGGTAACAGGGACCCTCAGTGCTAGAGCCAGCAGAGGCTGGTTCAAACTCCTTTTCGTGTTCCTGTGGATGTGGCAGCTCCAAAGGTCAGGCCCTGGGTGGGCAGAAGAGTCACCATTGATCTCATCCCTCGTCCTTCACAGCTGTGACAAGGGACAGAAATCCCCTTGGGCTACCTGCAGTCTCTGGAGACTTCCTGAAGAAGCTACTGCTCTTCCTTTCGGGTCTGTCATCCTGACAGCTCTCCCCAGGGAGATCTCAAAATCAAGCCCCCAGCACAGCAGAGTGCCAGGGACACACACACACCACTGCACTCTGGCAAATCTCAGCCTCCTCCAGCCCTCCTCACCAAAGGCTGGGGACACAGCCRTGCTCCCCCCCTTCTCCTTCTTCCTTTCTTCCATCCTCTCAATAAGGCTCTGGCTCAGAAAGGTTTCATTGCACAACAGCTACACTGGCTTTAGAAAGATGCAATTAAGATGAAACCCACTTATTTAAAGCAGCTCCTCTCCCAGCACTGCTCTAATGTCACCTTTGATCACTGAAACCAACCCAGCTCACAGCCTGCCAGGGACATGTCCTTTCATTTCTCCCTTTCCTCCTTGCTCCATTCAGACAAAACTGGTTTCTTTCTTCCTGCTGGTGCTCCGAGCACTTTGCAGGGCAAAGGATGGTCATTTTTGCACTGGCCAGCAGCAAAAGAAGAGTCAAATGCCCTGGCTGTTGGCCATGAAGGTTGGAAAGGTCATGTAGATCGTGCTGCATTCTGGGCTCAGACAACTTGGCCCAGGCACAGTGCTGCCCTGGTGCTGTGCTGCAAACAAGGGTGGGCTTGGGATGGGCAGGGACCCCTTTCAGACTAATGCATCTGAAAGGAAATACCCTGAATTTATGGGGGAAGGCTAGACTATTTCCACCACTTACAACAGTCGGTTCTGCTCAAACCATCACTTAGGCACAGCTTAGCTTTAAACACCCTGGCAGACCCTGCTTTCACATGCACACAGGAGCTGCTGGATCAGGACTCTGCTCAGCAGTCTCCATCCATACACACACACTCACACTTGATTGTCAGGCACCAAAACCCCAGATTTCCTCGTCATTAAATGCATCCATCAGGTTGCATTTTCTGTTAGATTGGAGGCCTCCTGGTTGTCAGTGCTTCCACCCACGCAGGCAGGTCCCTTCTGAACTCCATCTCTCTGCCTCCAAGCCTCGCTGTGTCGCATTGTCTTTGGAAACAGAGAGCAAATACATGTGTATCCCTCTGTTCTCCCAGGGAGACGGCAGAGCAATTTGCAGGGTTCCCTGTGTGGACAGGCTCCTTCATCTGAACTGTTACTTCAATCTATTTTGTTTTGATCTGCAGGAGAGATGTCTCTCCCTGCGTGTGGAGAGAAGAGCAAGAAGCTGTCCTGTTAACAAAACACCAGTGATTTGCAATTCATCACCAGCCCAGGGCCAGGTGCACTCTCCACTGCCTTTGCAGGGGGACATTTTTTTCTAATTCTTAGAAGTGGACGTTGTCAKGCCAAAAGCCTCAGCACTTGCATTACAGATTCCTTCTGATCTCTCCAAATATCTCTGATTTAGCAGCTTCTGAGGATTTCTGAGCACAGAGCAGATTTCCACCCTACCTAGGTGACAGCCTGTGACTCAGGTTCTCTGTCTCAGTCAGTGTTGATGTGACACTACAGTGAGGGACCCCAGCCCCTGGCTCAGCTAAATCACYTGGTCACCCCTGGCAGGGGGAAATTTGTCAGCTCTCAGCAAAAGGTAAARTTTTAGAGGCATCCTATTCAACCAGACTGCTGGGGGGGCTGCACCYTCCATTCCTGCTTTGATTAGGAGCTGGGGGCAGCAGGGATTAAATGSACTCTCTGCCCATCCTGGTCCACGATGCCACTTGAGCTGAAGCTGCCTCCCAAGATCTTGGTGCTCCACGAGAGAGGTGTCACTGATGGTTCCGGGGAGGACAGCGAAGAAACCAGCCCAGGTGCTCCTTCTGCCTGTGAATCAGTCCAGATGGGCCATTGCTGACCTGCTGAGAGCCGAGTCCTCTCCAGGGCAGCTMGGACAGACACGGGGTGTTCGAGCGTGGCAGGGCTCCCGCAGCACGCCCTGCTCAGAGCAGCAAGGAGGGCGAAGCACAAAGAAAACGCTTTCTTGGGAACACTGCAATCTCCACAGCACATCCCGCTCTGCCCACGGCCACAGAGCTTAAACAGCCACTGCCTGAGAGGCTGTCCCCGTGCCTGCCTCCTCCGGGTCTCTCCTCCTGCCTTCCTGCTCCGTGGAGACCRGCTTTTGTCACTTAAAGGTGTGATCAGCAAATGGAGGGCTTTTAAAAACACTGCTATTAAGAACAATAAAAATAATGGAGCAGGAACAYATGTCTCTCCACAGGCCCATCACCTTCTGCTCGCTTGGATTGAAGTGTTTTACCATCAGAGCGCGACGGCACGCTGATACCTCACCAGAGCAACAAAGCTGAAGGGTTTATTACTGTTATTAACCTGCTTTTCTGSAGAAAGGCAACAGAGCACCAAGTGTACCCATCAGTGTGTCAGCCCACCCTCATAGCTCCTAGGGTCAGCTAATTTCAGCCCACAGGGCTCAAAAGGCAGAGGCTGCCAGAAGCCTCAGTCTGCACACATGTCACCAAACAGGCARAGGGACAGTGAACACCCTGCAGAGACAGGCTGCAGGGACAGCTCAGCCCCTTACTAGACACCAGAGAGCACCCTGTGAGAGCCTGCAATCCCCACCTCATACCTTTTAGACCCCAGGGRGAYGTAGAAAAACAGGCTGTGCTCTTTYTTTAAGCTCTYRTTGGTTCTCYRGTCCAGGATGGAGCCAGCACCAAGCTACAGGACCCAGGGGAGGCTGGGGCTGGGCCCTCTGTCCCCATTTGTCCTGCCAGAGCAGTGCCAGCAGGCAATTCCCAAAGCCTTGGTTTGMTATAAGCACTGACACATCCTATGTCCCAGAGAGACTCCCGAGGGCTTTTTCAGGCCCTCCAGGCTGGGCTGGCTGAACAGGGSTAATTGGTCACCCCAACCCAAGCTCGGCAGGTGCACAGGGCTCCTCTTGAGGGACCCAGAGCTGGTTTGAGGAATCGACCATCCTTCTTCATGGTCATTCCTGCAGCCCACTCAACTCAGCCCCACTGCTCACACCACACTTCCCAGTCACACATATATGGGCACTGGCTCTCAAAGACTTTCCATCTCATCCCTCAGTACTMTTCAAATAATTGTCCTCTAGGACTGTTGGTTTTCCATGGGCTGCTCAGGGAAGCACATTAACTTTCCTCCAGGGAGTTCAGAGCTGTCCATCTCCTTCAAGAGCCATGGGGAAGAGCAGGGAATATGAGTCTCCAAGCACAACCACAGGCAGTGCCACATGTCCAGGAGCACAACACCAAGGTTTCWTTGCTTGGGTGACATCCAAACCACCATCCATCACCCAGGCACCAACCCAGGCAAGCAGCCAGACTGGCAAGCACAGGGAGGGTTTCCCATGGAAAGCTGAAGTCAGTCCAAGCCAYGGGCACAATTCAGCCAAGAATCCTCGCTCCTCACGCTCCCTGAGGAGCAGGGAGAGCTCTCCATCAATTACCTGGAGCTCACATGTTCTGGTCTGTCACTTCAGCCCACTCCCACACAGCTGTGGCCAGGCTTYTCACTCTGTTTAGCAACACACGTGCACAGGCTGAGCAGCAGGTCTGGAGCAGTTTGTTCTTGCTCATATTCTCTTCCTTCATTACTAAGGCAAATAATCTGTTTAAGTAAGGAGAGGGGCATTGCTCTTGCTATTTTACATGCTGCTGGTTGAAAGCAAGGTTGCCCTGATATCAGTCTGTGCGAGGCAGATTAAGGCCTTCAGAATCATCCTTTCTCCAGTAAAATCTCAGTTGCTGCTGCCATGATTGAGGTTCTGCTGTCCCCTCAGTGGCRGCAGGAAGGAGCAATTTCACCCTGCCCAGCAGTTTAAGCCCTGACCCACACCAAATTGCTGAGTGTTGTGCACAAAGAGTGTTCAAGGGTTGACCAACTTCCTCATGGTGAGAAACGCCAAGGGCCTGAATCACCTCTGSGACGAAGCACGTCTCAGCACCAGGCTGTTTGGACTGGCACTAAACAACTATAAAGAAAAATGAGTTGGAACTAAAGATCAATCCACACCAAAGGCTTAAAACTGAGCTGAACTTCTGGCCAGGGCTTAAACTGCACAGCAGCACACCCTGGGAGTAAAGCAGCAAAATAAATGAAGTCACCGAAACAACCACACTCCCTGCATCTTTAAGGTCAGCATTTTCACACCACTCTCTCCCCTGTGTTTTGGCTTTCAGAGTCTGTTCTTCACGGGTACAGACAGTCACAAGTCTGCAAGGGGGGGGAGAAAAAACCACCACAAACCCAACAAACCGGGGAAGTGACTTTTACCATTGTCATTTTCCTTGTCTCCCAGCAACAACCGAGTCTTCTCCACCTTGCTCCCCTTGCAGCACCTCGCAGCTGGCAGAGATCTCTCGAACAAACAAGGCTCCCCGCAGCGAGGGCTGCCTGGCAGGGTCTGAAGCTTCAGTCTAGCGTGAGGACGATCTCTTCACCTGCAGAGGTGACAGTTCTTGGTTTATGTCTCACTATCAGCTCTCAGCCCCCATCTGCGAAGATTCCCAACCCTATTCCAAGGCTGAACAGATGGCGACGGTGTCTGGGCTGATGCCCAAGTGTCAACAAGGCAGCTCCTTGTTTCCACCCAGACTTATCCCTGGGAAGGGAGGTGGAACATAAGCATGTGATAAGACACTGTCACTTCACCCTGTCTAAGCAGTCACACTAACCCCAGGACGAGTTCTCTGGGTTTGTGCTAATAATGTTCCCTCTGTCAGGCTGAGGGAGGGCTTCCCAGGGGGTGGATTTTGCTCCAAGAGACCTTTCTGCGCCTGTCTCAGGAGGGGAATTAGCAATCGGAGCCTCCTCCAGAKCTTGTCTTTTTTCCAATTAATTCGTGAATAATCAGCATAATTTCATGCCAATTGTTTTGTGTTTTGACACCACAGATATTCTGTGTTCCTCTGCTACCCAACTCCTCTGCTCCTTTTAATGGAATTGATTAAGTGCTAAACCACGAGTTCCACATCCTCAGGATCATTCACACAACTGGTGTTGTGACAGAGCTGGGCACAGACAGCAGCACATCCTCAGAAAGATGTGCCATTGGCACACTAAAGTCAAGTACAGTCAGAGTTTGAGGACTTCTAGGGAAAAGTTGTTGAGAAGAGGTTACGGCTGGGTACCTCTTCAGAGGTGTCTCTGAGGACCCCACCRGATTACCCACATTTGTGGTCAACCATGCCTGCCTGGGGACAGCAGAATTTGACACCTCCCTAGATGTGTTTTTTCCTGACATTTTCATCATCAAACACTTATTGCAGCTTCCAGATGGTTTGGAATGCCTGCACGCTGGGGAAAATCAGTTGCGCTCTGCTGCCTCACGAAACCCACTCTGGAAACGTACCGTGGGTATCCATCCATTGCCTACTGGTCTTAGTGGTGATGGGGGACCAGAAGGCCTTTCCTCAGAATTTATGCCACCCTTTTGTCTATCCCAGGCAGAAGATAGGAAGAGATGCTCTCCATGCCACRAGATTTCCTCTAGAAAATTTCAGGACAAAAATCCACAGGCAAGGGTAGAAAAATGTCCCTGAGTAGTTGAAGTCCATACAGCCATTGAGGAATTCAAGGACTTTAGTATGGCCAAAGGCAAGATGAATGTCTGTGACCCTGAAAGCAGACCTGTCTGACCTGCTGTTCATATTGCCACCAACCTTGGTGCCTTTGTGTGCCATCATCAGACAAATTAAAAGACAAACTACGAGCAAGTGCATTCAGCACACGCTGGTCACTCAGTGCCTCAGCCAGAGGAAGGACTTCAGGATCACTGGGGAGCAGGGGGAGCACCAGCAAAGTTGTACTCAGAGGAATTGTGATCCATGTTGGATTTAATCAGGGGAGCAACAAGGATTTATGGTCCATCACAAATATGGGACCATGTTTGAGTTTGCTAACCCTGTTTCCATTCCAGTGGCACACTGTGCTTGGATCCACAATCTCTCAGAGAAAGCAGGCTGGGCCCTGCTCGTACCACATGTGAGCCACCCCCAAAAGAATCTCTTCTTTGCTGTCCAGGAATGCTGGATCAAGGCTTCCTTAGATGCAGGGCTGCCAGGAGGAGGCCAAGGGCTGTGAGCCATGCAGGTCCTCCAGTAGCCCAGAGCCCCAAGCCACTTGCAGGCACCACAGGTCTCCTCCTGACCCTCTTCCTCTGAGTGCAGAACAGCAGCAGAGTTATTAAAGCACCAGCTGGGCTGGCAAAAATAAATCTCTCCAATCTGCCTGCAAAAGCAGAGTGGCACAAGATGACTCTTGACTTCCTCTCGGGTGCCCCTCTGGGCTCTGGGGCACCTGCTGTCCTCCCTCCTGCACGTGTTCGTGGGCATATCCTCAAGCTGTGTTTACAAAGGGATTTCAGGCTCCTCTAGGATAAGGGGTTGCTATAGAAACTGCAGAAAGGAGACTGAGCTCACTGGGAGAAGGCCTGGACTCTATTGGCTTAAACAACAGGAGAGCCCATGAGGGGAATACAATTGTCTGGAGATTGAGCAGGGAGCACAGTCTGTTTTAATGAACACATCCTCCTTTCGGACAAAGTAGGAAACTGAATTTCTACAGTCCTCTGGAAGACCAAAAAGTTTCCAGTGCAAGAAGAATGTGCCTGACACAGGGAACACCAAGAAACATGTTCCAGCCTTGAGGTGGGATCTGGAGGTCAACCACCCTGCCTCAGGAAACTTCTGTGCGGCTGGAGCTCAAGCTCATAGCTCACCACTGCTGTCGTCACTGGGTGGCATTGGGTGGTGCCTTTGGGGCGTCTGTGAGCAGGCAGGTGGGGGAAAATGCAGAGGACCAGAGTCAAGATGCAGCTGGATAATTGAAACCTCTTACAGCAGATGAGCCCCGAGGAAACCTGCAACAGAATCATTAAAAAGTGACCGACTCTGATCCGAGTGAGAGCCACTTCAAAATGCAAGCTACAAACCAAGAAAATAGTAAGTCAGCCCCAGGGTTACATCCTCCAAAAGGAGGAATCTGACCATGGGAGTCAAGCTAAGATATTTGGCTGCAGGTTGATGCTCACYCCTTTTCTTGTTTCCTCCTGCAGCCTCAGGCAGGAGGGGGAACAGAAAAATACATACCACACACACACACACACAAAAACCCCAACCCACAGCACCTGGAATAAAAACCTTCCAAAGGAAAACCTCTGTGCAATGCTCAGCCAGGGCTCATCAGSAAAGGGCCATGATTAACTGCTGAAGTAGCAGGGCGTTTCCAATTCCAAAGGCAGAGCTACCACACAGCCCTGAGAAAACCTCTTCACAATCAGCCTGTGTTGAAACAAACCCAATCAGTGAGACACTGAGAGTGTGTCCCTCCGTGGATCCCTGCGGAGAGCTGATCTGATTACAGAGAGCGCTGGGCAGGGACCAGAACGCAGCCGGTGCGGGGTTGTGGAGAGGAAAATCAGAGCGAAGTCTCAGACCCGAGAGCGTGTGAGCAATAAACTCCGCTGGGTGCAAACAAGAGCCACTGGGGGAGAGTCTGCCTTGAACAAGCTGCAGCTCCACAGCTGCACCGCTGAAGTGGTCAGCTGGGAGCGGCAGAGCACAGAGCCTGAGCTCCGCAGGGACCTGAACAGCTGAGAACCCAAAGGAGGAAAGCTCCAGCCCTGTTAAAACCCGGGGACGAGGAGGAGAATCTTTCTGCACTTAAAAGCCACACCACAAAGCCCGCAGAGCCAAGAAGCACTTCCCACACCTCGCATGGCTGCAGCCTCCGTGTAGGCACAGGGTGGAGGTGACATTTCCGTGCCCTCATGAGTGGGCAGGGTAAGGCATACAGCTGTTCCGTGGGGATTCTGTCCCCAGGCAGGCTGTGTGGTCACCCCACTTCCCGACAGGTGACAGGGCTCAGATGCATGCCAGCAGTCCATGCCTACAGGTATCTCTAAGGTCAGCACCAAGGAGTTGTTTTCAGAATTAATTTGACCCCACAATGCATGGAAACCAACATGCACCAGCCGCCCCTAAGGTGAACACCCCAGCACCTCTTGTATGCTGTCACCTGCCCCTCTCTCCAGCACTATTTCCCAGATTTTGCCTTCCCCAACAGCTGGGTCACCCAAACCCTGCCAAAAGTCCTATTCACCTCCCCCCCAAAAAGAGGCAGGATTTGTGCCCCCAAATCACAAACCTGCTGGCAGTGGGGTCCGGACTCAAACACAACTTCCAGGAGATGCCTAGGTCTCCTCAAAAGCATTTGGATCCGCTGCCTAGAGCTAAGGTCGTGTGTGGGACTGGTGCTTTGGATGAAGTCCTCTCTTTCCTCATGTCAGACACTCTGACCAGCAGAAAGGGCCTGGAGCTGGTGACCCTGAGCCCTCTGACCATCGTGTGGCACCGCACAGCACGCGGTCCCTCTTGTCACACGCTGCAAGCTCGGAGCTGTGAAGAACCTTATGAGACAGGCACCAGAGGGAAGATGTGCAAAACCATCTGCCAACCAGATGCAAATCTAATAATATTGCCAGCTCCCCGAAGGGAATGAGGAAGTGAAGCAACCTGGAACGACTGTCAAAACAATACACTCCCCAGTGTGGATGGGAATGGGTTTCTCACTAGGTGCCAGGGTCACTGGTTTAACCTTTCTGCTCACCCCTGTCTTCTCACTTTACTTTAAAGTGCTTATTTAACACCAAGAAGAAAAAAAAGCACAGAAAACAGAGTCAGAGCATCCCCTGGAAGTGGGGATGAAAGGACACTGGAGGACAGAAATAGACCTGGAAGAAAGGCAGGTGCTGTGGGGAGGAATGTGTGCCCTGCTCAGGGTCAGAACACCCTCCCCTTGGCCAGATCCTATTACAGGCAGCAGGATTCAGATACACACAGAGAAATACAGAGAGACAGAGATGGTAACTGAACAAATCCTGCTGGAGTCAGGCAGGAGCTTTTCCCCCCCGTTACTTTGGGAGTCTTAGGCAAAGCCCCAGCCAACAGACCCTTAAGTGGAACAAGAGACACTGTAACACATTGAAAGACTTTGATCTGTCTACACCACACTCGTCTTTCTACTCGTGCATCCACCCCTTCATTCATCTTCCATCTCCTTTATTCCTACCCACCTCTCTCTGACTTACACCTCCATGCATCCAGAGCAGCGCTGGCGCTGTTTGGTACTTATAGCACAGTGACATCAAAACTCAGGAAAAATTCCTTTCTGAGCCAGGACCCATCCAGCCCCAAAACATTCAGGGAACAAGGCATCCCAATTTCCCAAGTCCTGCATTTGGAAAAACACAGCTTTCCCAGAGCAGAAATCAATGTCAGGGCCTGGGTGAGGTGTCCGCAGCCTTCCCGAGGATCATCCGTCTGCAGGCCAGGGGAGCATGATTCTGTTGTAATTAAGAGTATTTTTCAACACTAATGGCACCAGCAGGACACAGATGGAAGCAGCTCTGTTACACTGATACCAGTCCACCAGGAGAATCTTTTGGCTCGGTTTGCTTTTCACGTAGGGGACAGTTCGGGAAGTTTAATTTGAGGAAAAAGACAATTTAGGTTTGTATCAGGAGGAAGATAAAACCACACTTGTTCTTTCAGCTCCCAAAGGAGAATAACCAGCTTTGGAGGTCAAGATCCAGGTCCTGCTCTCAGGTGAGGGGCAGGACAGCACCCATTTAACTGGCAAAAGGGGCTTAACTAGAGCTATATCAGGTAATGGGATAGAAGTAACCAAAAAAAGAGGAGGTGGAAGGACACTTAATCCCTTCAGTAAATACTCACGCTAACATCTATATTTGTGCATTTGCCAATCATAATTCAGTTGGAAACAAAAGCAGGCTGGGTGGCAGAGAGCACCAAGAGCCTGGATGCTCCTAAGGGAAAGCGAGCTGGGAGCAGAGGTGGARGGAGCCCCAGCACCTGAACAGGAGGAGCAGAGCAAAGTGATAAATCAGGCCCAGAGAGACAAGTAAAAATAAATTTTAAGTAGCAAGGGGTGTTTCCAGATTTTTTTTTTTTCATATYTTATTGCCTGCCAGAAATAAGAGCGAGGAAAGAATTCACTTCTTATCATACCTACTCAGAGGTGCTGAGTAGGGTAATGAAATAGAAAATCTGTTTCCAAGGTACATTCAGCCCTGAAATGTGAACATATTTCCCTGGATGGTTGGGAAGGGAAAAAGAAATAAATTATAAATGCGGTCTCCCAAGGTCATGGCAGAAATTGAGGTGTTCTTTTGGGGAAAAAAAAAAAAAAAAGAAAGAGGAGATATGTTTCTGGAACAATACATCCATAGAACTGGTCATTCTGATATTTGCCAGGCAAATTCAGCCCAGGGCATGCCATGGCAATGAGTAACTAGAGATTCATAATGGATTACCAATTGATTGAAACAAAACACTGCATTTGGGGATTCAGGGCAATACTTTCTCTCAGCTGCATTAAAAGCCACTGCTCAGATGCTCCCAGTGGGCCATACCTTGGACGGTCTCTATAGACACTACACACTGCTTATCTGCTGAGCTGGAGCATGGTGCAGGCAGCAAACACAGCCTCTGTCTGGGAGCATCTAGGGAACTTTGCCTTCACAGTCCTCTTGCCTTACACCTCACGGCRGAGGCTATGGACTAGGGAAGCAGGTACAGACCCTGGGAACACGAGCTTGCACTGCACTGCAATGACAGTTCAGAACTGGAGCTTGGGGTGCAAGATCCTCCAAGCCATCCAGACCTGCAGACTGGAGCAAAGCTCCCAAAGGAGCACCCACTCCAAGATAAGGAAGGTATTACTGARCCCACGTGTGATGAAGTTAATCCCAGTCCTTTTGCTGTCTATGTAAAGAAGGCCCCAGTACCAAGAAACCAAGATCTACGTGAGCAGATCTTCACATTCTGTGAAAATCCCCTCCTGCTAACCCCTGTCCCCAGAGAGGGCAGGGAGGCTGTGCACCCCAGCTCACGAGCCCTGCCCAAGCATCCTCACCCTGCTTACACAAACCTAGCCAAAATTTACAATTATTTGGGCCCCATCCAGCCCAATTCCTGCCAATCTCATCATAAGAAGTGATCGAATAGCCTCTTTGACTCCCAGCTGTGCAGGGACACTGTGCTGCCCTGCCCCCCTTGGACAGGTCTTCACCSTTTGGTGCTTCTCTCCCCTTTCATGCCATATTGCAGGTTACCCTCCTGATGAAACGTGCTGAAAAGCCCATCTGTCAGCCTGCAGGACAGGCAGCTCCTGACAGATGTGTTGCCAGTGTCCACACTTTTCCATCACTTTTCTGTCTGCCACCGCCTCTTGGATATTAAAAATCACCTGGAGCGATGATTCCTCATTGCTCTGTGCTCCCTCCTCCAGTCTGTCACCGTGTAAGCCACTTGACAGGTGATTATTCGGTCACTGAAGCCGGGGAGGCCGGGCTGAAGGAAATTAGTGTCTCCTTAAATAAATGCGCCGGCCGATTCGGAGAGGGTTTCTCGCCGGCTATTTTGGGATCGCACCACTAAGCTGCATTATGGCTTTGTGGACAGACTGGCTCGGAGCAGCTGCCCTGCTGGCCTTTTGCACCACGGACAGTCACCCCTAGATCCTCCCCTGAAGCACTGCTGAGCCTGAGCCACGGCCCATGTCCGTGGTTTTTCCATGCCTCTTGGCCAGACTGGGCTCTTCTCACTGACTCGGCGCCCCTCTTCCAGGAAACACCATTTTCCCTTCCATTATATAAGATGAATAATAAGCAGTKTAATTTCCTTGGGCGTGCACTGTGTTGTTCTGATTAAGGCAACGCACTTTCTGCCTTAAAGAACTGATTTGGGAAACGTTAGTCTCTGGTGGTGAGAATCTCTGCTCCCTGGCTTAGGTTGAGTTTACACCTGAGCAGAAGATCCCTGGATCAAAAGTGGTATGGAACCATCCCTGTGGCTGGTGAGTGCCTCACCATCTTCAAAAGGGCCATGAGGAGCCATGCACAAGTCATGTCTCCCTCCAGTTCTTTGCTTAATGACCCCTCCAAACTAGGTTTCAGTGGGAGACAAATACTGATTATGCTTCGTACAAGCCCTTCTACATTCCTGGCTGTCCCTGCTCTGGTAAGGCACTCTCTTCATCACCATCCCTCAGAAAACCAGTGGGATGAAAGTGAGATGATTACTTATAAGACTGTGAACAGGCTGATTGGATCCAAATTATCATCCCATTTCACATTCACTTTCCATCCATACTTTTATTTGGTGGCTGGAGAACCAAACACCTTTCACTAGCTGAACCTCCCACTTCCTCAGGGTCCCATTTGCTGGGAGCGCCTGGCACAACTTGAGGCCATTTCCTCTCATTCTATCACTTATTACTTGGAAAGAGAGTTCAACACCCACCTCACTAGAACCTTCTTCCAGGGAAAAAATTAGGATATTTTGCATGGCATGAGTGTTAGAGCCAGATCTTCTTGCTTGCTTACACCACCCCATATGTTTTCCTGAGCCCAGCCACCTTGAGACCAAACAACCAGGCCAGACCTCCCAGGAACTGCTGTGAGATAGTCTCTGTCCTTCAGCATGACCATAAAGCAAAGCCTGGACATGGCCAGAGCCCTGCAAAGCCCCCTTTGGGCACTGTTGACTGTTTAATCCCTGCCCACCATGGCTCCTCTGCCAGCTGAGCACCCTCCACACAAAGCTTAGTCTGTCATTCTCCCCCAGCTCCTGGCATCACACGTGTGCCAGCTTTCCCACTAAACATGTACAGCACCCTTTCAACTGAGCCCGGAATAATTTTGTACTTTCCCCCATATTTGCATCTGGAGTATTTGTCTCCCTGCAGGTACAGTCCCACGAGCAGTTCAAAGGGAATTTGCTCTGGCTACGGGAGCTGCTCTCTGGATGGAGTCAGGATGGATTTCTGCTCTGCCCTGAGCTGCCACTTCTGCAAAAATATATTAAAAATTACATGAAAGTGAGCTTCTGATTTGAAAATCCGTTCCATAGAGACACTGCAGTGTGCCACCAGAGTGCAGATCAAGTGTGGTCTATGTTGAAGTGGAAAAGTTGCCTCTTTTTCTGACACTGCTGATCACACCAGGCTCCTCTTGGTTCAGGTGTCACTGAATTCTGCTCAATTCTACCCAAATGCTTGTTTGTAAATGGAGGCAGACACCGGCTCTGCAGGTGAAGCTTCTTGAAGAGCTTGAACATTCCCACRGCAGTCACAGTCAACAACCAGTTGCTTTTCACTCACCATCTGCCTGCTGTCAACCAAGGCAAAATGGAAACAAGCCCACCCCCATTCATCACCTTAATAAAAGACATCACTTAACATCATCCCTGGCACAAACATCTTCTCATCCCCAGAGCTAATGCACTGGACTCCATGCAAGCTGCAGGAGCAACGCTATCAGCAGCAGCAGTGGGAGGTTTTGAAGTTGGATGTGAGCTGAGCATCCAGGCATGAAGCACAGCAGCAAGTCCCCTGAACTCGCTCTGTGCCACATCAGTCCCCAGTACTCTCAACCTGCTTGAACTTGACGAGTTGGTTCCACTGTTTTCTGTGCTGTTGGTTGTTTTCTGTTCTCAGGAGCATTTCCCTCCCTGATGAAAATATTTTGCTCCTTTCCAAATGAATGGAGTTTCTGGAAATATGTGAAATCATCTGTGCCCCAGACAGAAGAACTAATGGCCAGGATTAAGGAACAGGTGGGGGAAAAAAACCAAGGTCATTGACACTTAGATACTCTGACCTGCTTCTCCTCAGCTGTCTGCCTGTCATCCTCCTCCTGGCCTCCTGAGTTAGATAAACTTTGCCCTGCTGCTGCTGTGCAGTCAAAAAAAATGTCTTTATTTCCTCTGTCAAATCTGCCTTCTTGAAACCTGGTAGAAATCAGCCAGAAAAGCAGAGGGAAGCAGAAAATCAGCACTGTTTTTCAGGCCAGGGAAATCAAGGCTGAGAAAATGGAAAGTGGGTTTCCAGAGGTCACAGGGACTGCCAGTGGCAGAGAGGAAAGGGACCATGGGACTGTGTCCTTCTAACACCTTGGCTGTATCTCACAGCCTCTAGAGACAGCCTTAGAGCATAACATATTTCTCTGGCCCTCTTACAAAGCATTTGCCTGCCAGCAGCTCCCTTCTCAGGGAGGGACTCCGAGAGGTGGACCCACAGCAGCACTRGGAAGCTGAGTGACAGCAGCCATGGTTCCCTGTCCCGAGGGGCAGCCAGTCCTTGGGGACAGGTTTCCCCTTGGACAGCACACAGTCCTCCCTCTCCCCCTTCATTCCTGCTCTGATCTTCACCGTTCCCATTCATCTTCCCTCTCCCTCTTCATCCCCAGATAATCCCATTACTTAAGCTGATGTCAAGCTTCTGCTAAGCACTGTCACCTCTGCCCTTGGCTGGGCTACAAAGCTGCCCCGAGCGTGGACACACTGAAGAGGATGGTCATACTGGCATGGGCATTGCTGGAGCCAGTCATCTGGCTTGGAAGCTTCCCTTTGGGGCCATGAAGGCTTGAAAACATGACCTTGAGTTGCCATCTCACAGAGAGATCCCAAAAATTTGAAAGCAGTTGTCTGAAAGCAACTGATGAAATACAAAGCTCTGCTTCAAGGGGGAAACCCTCTGGGGTCAGGGCAGTTTGGTCTCAGGTGAAGAGCAGATTCATGAGGACCACTCATTTTTAATGGGGCTGGGGTCCTGTGCCAGGTTTCTGGCTGTGAGCTCCTGGCTCACATGCTGCCCACAGCCCCTCCCCAGGCACCTGCACATACCCAGGCCAGTGCCAGTTCCCTGAGCAGACCTGGAATAGAAGAGGCACCACATAAAAGGCAAAAACTGCTACAGGGGGAGAACATTAAAATGAAACATTTAGAGCTGCCTCTTTCTGTTGTGTCTTCCCCCACACCATCAGCCCTTTCCTTGCTGGGCGCTGTGGGGGTGTCTGGCTCTGATCAATTGCCCTTTATTTCCACATTAAGCGAAGCAGTTGRGGGATGAATGTCTCCCTCTGCCATGAAGCCTCGTGCATAATTTTTGTTAAAAGGTTGTTAACTTGCCCTTTTTATTATTATTATTATTTCCTCCTTCCAAAGTCTTTGTTTCTACATGCCATTTAGAGAACCGTAGGAAGGAATTTTAAGAGTTATGAAATGCCAAATTATGTTAAATAGATTCTGGATGACCTTAGCAGAAAGCTGGCACGTTGACAGACCTGCTGCACCACCCATTGTGTCCAATATTAAGTCAAAGCCCTRTTTGAATCTCCTCCGTGAGTTTCACGTGGAACCCCACCAGCTCAAGGAGTGGTCCCACCTGATATTCCCCAGTGAATATCCCAGTGCACTGCTAAGATCAGCCRCTCAAAGGACCAGGAATGTCCCTGCTGCAGTTACCCAGCTCTCCTGACACTCCAGCACAGGACATCTGTACCAGACTCTGCTCTACAGACTTGACTTTCATTAGTCAGGCATCTGTCCAGATGCTGGGGCTGATGGGCTTTCTCTCCAGAGGATTTAGCTGTTCCCCTCCCTGGAAGATCTGCATCTGGTACCAGCCCACGGCAGATGAGTGCAGGGCAGCACAGAGCTCATGTGACCGCTTCTAGGGAAGATCCCTCCACCATTAGCAGTCTGCCTGGCTAATTGGACAGCTCCGGGGGGGGGCTGAGGATAAGGAATATCTGCCCCTCAGCACGCCTGAGCGCTCTCCCTCATCGAGGAAGGCTCAGCATCCAGATGAGCTGCGTGTTTACACGTGCCACGCTCGCCCCCAGAGCTGCACTGCACACGCTTGGCTGCGTCTGACACAAAGGTCACCTGGCCCCGCTGCACGGGCACTCTGCGCTCCCTCACGCGTGAGCCTCGCCGGGAGCTGGACAGGCACCCCCAGGGGGAAGGGTAAGACAGGCTTTTATCTGTTTTTCCCACGGAGGAAACGGCAACAGCCACCCAGAAATCCAGGTTAGGAACCTTTCAGAGGAAAACACGGCTTGCTGCGCATCCGCGCCTGCTGCGCTGGGAGATGTCACCTGCCAGCAGAGCCGCTGGAAGAGAGCTGTGCCCAGGCCTCGCTCGGGTCACCTCTGAGCGTCTTTGCTTGCAAGACAACAGCCAGCTGAGAGCTGCTGTTCCTGCTTAGCTGCAAGACAGGGAGGTTTAGTGAGCCCAGAAACAGGCAAAGACACAAAGACACAAATTCGTGAGCCTTTGTTCCACGTACCAGTGCAAAGAGCAGGCTGAGAAAAGGGTTTACTTCACAAAGCTTCTGGAGGTTGCTGTTCTCCTCTCCTGTTCCAGCTGAAGGTCAAAGTCCCAAGCTCCTGTGAAACTAAGCTAAAATAAAGCCACCTGGTTTGGGCCAATTAAAATGTTTTGTTTCAGTAGCTTCTGAACATGCTGTTAATAATCAGCTTAAATTGCAGAACAAGGGTGTTTCATATTAGAAAACTAAAAATCTTGGCTGTCAAAAGGGGACTTCTCAAGAATTTGAGGGCTCTTTTTTAAACTGAGATATTTGTCAAAGTTGTTCTTTTTTTTATCCAAAAGAAAAAGTTTCCACTTCAATAGATCTGCTACCCTTTTGACAACAAACAGAGACAAGGAGAGAGAAAGGCAAGGCCCAAAGCTGGTTGGAAACCAAGGTCATAACCAAGGTCACTCACTAAATCCCCATCACCTCAAAGGTTTGAAACTGTAGGATGAGTTCTGGATTCCTCACTGGTATTTGCTGTTGCCTTTCGAAATACCAGGATTTCACTAATGACTTAAAATCTCCAGCCCATCTTTCATCCCCAGGCATTACATGGATGCCACATTACCTCTGTAGGAGATTAATGGGACCATATTGCACAGGAACTGGTGGTTCCCTCATCATCCTTACTTCTGATCCAGCATGTTTTATGACGATTCTGCCTGGGCAGCTTGGACRCGACTGAACTGATATATAACCAGAAAACAGATATTTTTTTTTTCCCTACAAAAAAAMCCTAGAATAATCTGAGAAAATATTAACAAAGTTCATGATAAGCACTCTAGGACATTTCTAGAAAGCAACATAAGAAATTATTTGAAAACAACRTGGACATTCTGGAAAAGCAAAGGGGAGATTTCTAGCAAACAATGTGAAAATTTCTGGGAAGAAACTTAAAAAGTCCTGGAATGTAAGATGAGAATTCCTAGAAATCATACTGACATATTCCTTGGATGATACCCGAAAAATTCCTTGGAAGCATCCTGAGAAAATTCAAAAAAAAATCAAAGGAGAAATTCTAGGAAAAGGAAGATTATTGGAAAACATCCTGGGACATTTCTAGAAAGCAGAGAAAAGATTTCTGAAAAGCAACTCCGGTGGTAAAATGTCTAGAAAACATCAAGGGAGTTTCTAAAAATCAAATGTGAAATTCTTGGAAAATGTCTGAGGACAATCGTAGAAGGCTAGGGGAAAATTCCTGGAAAACCACCTGAGAAATTTCCAGAAAGCAACATGGAGCTTCATAGAAAGATCTCTGGAAAATTCAGAGAAGAGTTACAATGTGTTCCTAGAAAAAACACAGAACATTCAGAGAAAACAAAGCAGAAATTCCTAGAAAGAAAAATTGCTTTCAAATTTGCTTCAAAACTGCTAATTGCTTTTCAAAGTTGCTAGAAATCAATGGGGCGTTCCTGGAAAATGTGCTGGKACATTCCTGGAAAGGAATGTGGACATTCCTCAAAAGAAATAAGGAAAATTCAGGATAATGTCTAGGAAGGGAGTGGAGATTCCTACAAAGGAGTGGGAATGCTGCTAGAAAGCACTGCCAAGGCTGATTTTGAGGGGGAAGAACATGTGAGGGTGGCAGCAGACCTGGAGAGAGGGTCAGGGGAGGTTGAAAAAGGCATGATATCCCCAAGATCCCAAGACTGCTGAAGGTGAAAGGCAGAGGAGCATCACTCAACCTCAGGAAGGTCCAGCTCAGTGCTGGGATGGCAGGAGACCAGGAGTGTCACCTCAGAGACCAAGGCTCACACATGAAGGCACTCAAGGTCCCACTAAGTCTGCCCACACTGGTCYTGATCCACATGCATCTAGTCTGTTCCTGGAAACTGCCAATGATGGGTGAACTCCCTTTTCCATGTCAAGGCATCTCTGTATTTACCTCCCCCTATTTCTGGAAGGGCTTTCTTTGGTGTACAGCCTCAGTCAGGGTTTTGTCTGCTCGGGTCTTAAAATCCTCCAGGGCCAGAGACTTCACAGCCCTTCTGGGCACCTCTCCCACGGCTTGACTGTCTTCACATGAAAAAGTTTGTGCCATAAAAGGAAGACATATGTAAAGCCAGTCTGAACCTCTGTTGTTCCACGGGATGTCCATTGCTGCTCCTTCTCCTGCTGTGCTCCACTGCAAAGAACTCGACTTTCATTTCTCCATAAATTCCTCACAAAAGCCTCCTGAGCACATCCATGGCTGCCCACGCTGCCCAGACAGCCCTCCCTTCCTCTCTGGCAGATGATGGGCCCATCTGCCCAACTCCCTCAAGACCGACTTGTTTTTTTTCCCCATTTTCATTTTTCATAAGCTGTTTTTCAGACCATTTCTGCTCAGGAAGAAGAAGAGATCACAGAGGCATTGGTGACATCACTCGTATGATGTTCCTCTCCCCAGCTGACTCAGCTGTCTGGGAGACAGCCTAGCAATTATCTCCACTAGGCCTCTGCACATCTGATTGACTCGCCTTTGCTTTCATGCCTGGCACTTCAAACATCGGGGACAGCAAGGCAGGGGGAAGAGTTTTCCTAATGGAATGAAGCAAGGGCTCCAAAAATTGTAGCTGCCTCATCTGGAAAGCAGAGCGTGTCTCAGCCTCCCCACTGCGCTCRGCCTCCAGGTTATCACCCACTCGCCCAGGCTCAACAGCACAGACAGTAATCATCTGTGAGTAATTAACGGTGGAACTGGAAGAGATAGCGCCCACATCACTTGCTGAAAGGCAGCCTGGAATATGACCTGAGAAGGTGAAATCCACTCTTGGAGGTTCCTCTTAGGTGTGGAGAGGGATGTGACACATCCTAGGAAGCCTGAGCTCCTACCTCTGCCACTGACTCCAGGCGAGTCCTTTAACTGGTTTGTGCCTCGGTTTCTCCACTGTTCAATCTGGGAATGGCTCCCACTCTGCAGAAGGATGGTGTCCAGCACAACAGCCCCTGGGTCTGTAGCTACCCCAATAAAACAGGCCTGGTTCTGGTTGCTGGCCAGTGCCTATGGTACAGCCCACATCCAAACCTCCCCTCAGAGCCAGGTGACTTCATCCATATTGTCACATGGGAATGGGTCCTGGCCTGGGCCATAGCTGTGCCTGGTCACTGGCCAGAGGATGTTAACTGGGAGCCTGCTAATGATGAAAGAGGACAGATCACTGGGACAGGCCCTGGCTTTCTTAGGTCCTAGTGTAGACATGGCCACYGTGGCCCCTCTGGGGCAACCTCTGTGCTCTGGGTAGAGGAGGTTCCTCTCTGTCCGTGCTGTTTAACTGTAGCTCAGGTTCAGGTGTCCAGCTTGGGCTCAGGAATAGCTGAGTTGGGAGCACCTCTGAGGGAAATGGTTTCAGCATTGCTGTGTTCAGCCTCTCCCACACCACCTGGGCATCTCTGTGGGGTGGTGGCTGCTCTCCAAGGGAATTCCTGCTCTAGCAGAGTGCGGKTACTGCCTATGAGATGACAGCTGCTGCTGGGGCAGAGCCACACACCCACATGCTGTCTGAATAATGAAAACAAAAATGCCTCGCTCCCACTGGATGCTGTTTTATTGCCTGACTGGTGGTTGCTGCCATGTGAGTCACTTCCAGGGGAGGCCAAAAGGCACTTCTGTGGCAAAAAGAAGGAATGATGCAGAGCCTGAGCTGCTGTGCACTTGGGAAAGCAGATCAATACATGATCGGCAGATCAATCACTGTCTTGGGCAGGGGAATTCTAGCTGGAAAGGCTCTCCTGCTTTTTCTGGGTCATTAGTAGAGCCCCCTATTCTAAAGCAGGGCCTCCATCTAACAACAGTGCTCTACTTGATTAATGCTGATTAGCCCTGGTTTGCTTGGTGCGTTGATTAAAAAGCAAGGTTCATTTCCCAGGTTTCCTTCCCAATCACATTCCCTAATTTCTTTTGGCACTGCCACAGCCTCTTAATTCTTCAGTCCTTCAAGAAGCTCATCAGACAAGGACAATGCTGAGGCACTAACAAACAAAGGTCAGATGTGGATTATATCCAAAGGGAAGCTCTCCCCTGTGCTGCATAACTCTATGTAGTGGACTGGCTGGTGGCATTGCCACCTTAAAATGTTGCTCGTGACAACTCCAAAGGCAGATAAAAACCCATCATCACTCAAGATGTTCCTACATACCAGCCTCCTGAGACACATCTGCTTTATTCCCAGCAGCTGTAGAAGCAAAGGGACCCGTATTGCCTCTTCTTCACGTTATCAGCTAAATTGCTGTAGAAAAGGATTTATGGTTTAGCCCAATGGCCCACCCAGCTGGTTCAGTGGCTGTAGCAGATGCAAAGAAATCAAGAGAAACAGGCATAAACAAAGTTGTCTTGACCCACTCGTCCCATCTTTGGTGGTCTGTGCTTCAAGGGTCTTCATGAGCTTGAAGCCATACTCAGCTTATGGGGTTTAACATCCACCAAAGCTTTGTCCAGTCCCTTGYGGACTCATGTGGCAACAGGACGGGCAATGCAATCACACTCCATGGGAATGCAAAAGGGACTTGCTTCTTTCTGTGTCAAACCTACTGCTTGCCTGCTTTCAGAAACACCTCATTATGAGGGAAGGGCAGCAATCCTTCCCTCACAGCTCCCCACCATCCGTGATATGAGAGGTCTCTGTCCTTGTCCCTTTAGGCACCTCTTGTTCTATGCAAGGAGTCCTCCCTTCACACAGAACCAATTTTGCAGTTTATTGGAAGTTGTTTCAAGTAAACAACCAGGGCTCAAGAAAACAAAGACCCCATTTCTGCCTCTTTCACAATAAGAAAGTGGAAATGCAGAGTATCTTTAGAACACAACCAAGTAAATAACAATTTGGGACAGAGAGCAATGAGTTAATCTGACATCTGAATATTCACTGCTATTAAGATGAAGACTTGCCTCCTTCAGCTCTTATGTAAATAGAACTCATCTGCGATGCAGATTTTATTAATTAACTGGCAAATCGAGAAAACCCCAATAGGCTGTAATTGAACTTCATGTTGATGATAGATGAGGAGACACTCACAGGCCATCCGCTGTGTCTGCACAGTCACTCCGGGAACTGCTGCCGTCCCTGCCCATCCTCACAGCAGAGGGGCTGCCCCATCCTGAGCAAAATCAAGAATATCTGAGGGGCAAACGCCTGGAGCTGATGGGATGCCCGGAGCTGATGGGATATCTGGCACATTTTCTTCCTGAAGCACCCTCTGGCTCATCACATTGCTTTTGTTCATATTTTCTGCAGCTCYCAGATGCTCTCAGCAGACAGGCACTGGCTGCTGAAGCCCTGACAGAAGTGAGGATGCTCACAGCTTTGAGGGGACATAATCACCCCTGACATGAAGAGGGGACACTTGCTAATGCTGTGGAGAGCTGAGCAGATCAGAYGTCCCCAGGAGCCTTGGATAACCTGGAAAATGTAAGGTTTCCCTATACCTGGGGATGGTATGTCCCAGTGATGATATACCCTGTAGAAACACACCCAAAACCAAGACTTAAGGTGAAGCACAGACCAGTCAGATTTGTGTGTGTCCCAGTGGTGACTCCCTGCTGGTAACATGGATAGTGGCAGAGCAGCCTRTGTGTGGGAAAGGCAGCCCCAAAGCCCTGCAGGAGCACCATGCTGCCCTTCTCCRTCGAGGCAGCACGCGGCAGAGCCCAGCGGGAAGGAGATTAAGGCATTATTGATGTAGGAGGAGAAGGGATGAATGAAGCAACCCCCTGCACGGGTGCTTTGCAGTTCTTGGAGGGGAACTAATTTTGCTTTTATTTTGCTAGAGAAGCAGCGAGGCAGCAGCCAGGCGCCCACCCTCGGAGCTGCCGAAGCCTGGGTTCATCTCCGCGCGGGAAAAGGAAGCGGCATTTGAAGCACTGAGATGTGAGAAGAGTTTCATTATAGCTCTGGATGGCCCCTTCATTACAGGAAAACACAGTATTTAATGAAGGGGAAAGAAAACAGGAGCTCCCTGCTGCGTCCAGAAAGCCGTCTCTTCTCAGCTTTGTTTCTTTCCCTTTATTTGTGGGAATGAGGGAGGCTGGACCTATCCATCCCCATAGCACCCCGTTCCTGAGTCTCATGAGGGATGCTCCGAGGCCACCCCAAATGAAGATCTCCCTGCAGACAGCAACCCGTGGGCAGCACAGCCACTGCTGGACTCCCCAGTTTTGGGATAATTCCCTGTGCCCACACCCAGGTGGGCAGAGCCTGCTGGCCGTGGATGAGGATATGGGATACCAAGATCTAACCCCCCTCCAACCACACACACCCCAGGAGCTCTAGACCCAGAAATTCAGTGCCATACTCTCATTATCAAAGAGAAACTGAGGCACAGGGGATGTGTTACCCACACCTATGAAGACCACGTTTGATTAAATGGCACAGGGAACGCTCTCCCCATGGCTTCCATGCAAAGTGCCCTCAGATTACAAGGGAAGGACTTGGTTTCTCATGACTGGCTTAACAAACCCAACCTGGGATTCACATGTCAAGCTAATTCTTCCTAGCTGGCACCAATTATTTGCCAAGGTAGTTTTGATCTCTCAATTACACCCCATGAAGTTTTCAGCGTGGAAAAGCAGAATATCTTTTCTTTCTCTTCCTCCTCTCCTAATAATTGGGGTTTTTTTTAGCAACATGTCAACAGACTTCAGGAGTAGAACAGGCTCACATTCCCTTTGCTGGGACAACTCTAGCTCTGCTAGGAATTGAGATAAAAGGAAGCTTGCTTTCATCCCAGCATAAGCAGGCAAGAAGTGGAGCATGAACAGAGAGAAGACAAGCGGAGAAGCGAGCACTGTGATTTTATTCTGAGTCTCTGCACCTAAAGCTGTCCTTAATCACCACTCATGACTCATAGCCATTTCTTTCACTGGGAGCTCCAGACAGGGTAATTTGGTTTCAGAGGCTCAGAGGCACATTGGCTGGAAGGGACCTCTGGATGTCTCCCATTCAACCACTCATAATTTGCTCTTAGAATTTGCTTGGGATCCCTCATGACCTGTCCTGCTCCCAAAGTGATGAGCTTTGAATGTGTCCAGAGGCGAGAAAGCTTCCAGCAGCAGAGAACACGTTGGAGGAAGAAGAGTGGTTTCAACAMCTGCCTGCTCTCTTGGCTTCTCTGGAAAACTCCCCAGCCCCCTTCACCAAGCCAGCTGTGCCAGGAGATGGTCTCTGGGACCTGTGTGTGTCAGGGTTCATGGAAGACAGCACGAGGAGGGGATCCATAGGATCTCAGGAGACTGAGAAAAACAAAAGGACAGGGGACACAGCTTGCGGAAAGCAGTGAGGTTCAGGATAAGGTCAGGAGCTGGAGAGGGGCTGTGTGTGTGAAGGTTGGATAACCACGGACTCGGACCATCAAACCCAGCCATCATCTGACATTAATMATTTTATCCTGCTTCATTCTCAGCTGCAGATGGAAGCTGGACTGGGGTTTGACTGGAGCCAGGGTCAGAATCTGCCTGCYCTGTCTGCTTCACCCCAAGAGACAAGCTTCTTCATCCTGGGCCTTCCCTGCATTATTTACAGAGACCACAACCCCCTCCCAGTACCATCATTAGGACATTCCAGTGATTTCTAAGCAAAGGAGCAAGTTTCCCTGTAAATTACATTTCCGGCAAGCATCTCTGCTAATTAAAGATTATGAAATGAATTTACCAGTGCTCAATTAAAATCCATTCACAGCTATTACCTTCCTCTTTTCCAACGTCATTTATTTATTGAGGGTGGGGAAGGAAGGAACCGTGCTCGGAGTCTCCAGAAGTTCTCTGGATTTGGAAGAGACTTGGCTCTGCCTCGTTAMATGGAATAGGTCCCTGGAGAATGCAGACTGATTGCAATCTAATTTATGGCATTCATCAACATATGAATTAATGCTGGGGTCTCAGATATGAGATCTCTCTATTTCCCCCTCCCTCCTCGCACAGGCTCAGCAGCTCAGTTCCACTGCCATGCTTCCTTCCCTCTCGGTACTGATCCTTTCCTGCATTAGAAAAACAGCCTTGGTTTTGGTTTTAGTTAGGAAAGCTTGTTTRTCATCAACAAACTGGGCATCTCACCTAAATTTCTGGGAACTGAAGTCAACTGAAACCAAGGAGAATCTAATCCCTGTTTCGAATGAGTTTGGGATCTGGTGCTCAGCTGCCRTGTGCCTCAGCTTCCCCATCTGTGACACAGGGATGCTGTTCCCAGCTTCCCTCTGAAAGCCACGGGGAGAATAAAAATACACTTGTGCTTTGGAGCCCTGCAGAGAAGTTTGCAGAGGGCTTTTGTGTGTTTTACTATTGCTTCTCCGTATTGTTCTTGGCTTTGACCTTGGACTGAGCTGAACCAACAAATAATCCAACAAAGCACTTACATTTCAGGTGCATGTTGGACACTTGTTAGAGAAAGCCCAAAACTGCAAAGTCTTCTGGCAGCAGCCATTAACCCATACGGTGACTGGAGGCCCTGGAGGTGTTGGCAAGGTTATAAATCACGCGAGTGGTGGGTGAAGGGCCGCTTGTCTCCTCTCTGCCGAGAGGCCGGCACAGGAAAAACACGACAGCAAAACACATCTGAGGCCAGAAAGTCGGTGTGCAGCATGCCTCAGGGCAGGGAAGGCAGGGCAGGGAATAGGATGGGATGTGCTGAGGAGCAGAGTGCATTCAGCTGT
Source organism: Amblyornis subalaris (assembly GCA_018881555.1). NCBI lineage: Eukaryota > Metazoa > Chordata > Aves > Passeriformes > Ptilonorhynchidae > Amblyornis > Amblyornis subalaris. The sequence continues at coordinate 5,669,272 of JACAXG010000004.1, forward strand.
TGAAAGGGAAGGCTTCTGCTCCGTTGGCACGAGGAGGAAATAGTTGCATAGGGTAACGGAAGGCAGACATATCTTAGGAAGGGAACTATAGGATGTCTGCTGGGGTCAGGCTTCCTTTCCTTGGAGCACAACTCTGCAGACAGAACTGGTTTTGAGACAGAAATCTCAGTGTTTGGGCTCTCTCACTGCTCAGATCCCAAGGTCACCTCCAGCAGAGCCCCACTGTGGAGAAGAGGTTTGTGTGCAATGTTGCTGAAGCTCAGCACCACCATGAACAGAGGGGCTGCTGTTCCATCACTCACCTGCTCTTTCTGAATTGTCTAAATGTGCATGGGCTTAGAGGAAGTGGCCTAATTTTTTGCTCTTCTCTCTAATAAAAGAAATAAAGCATGTAAGGTCATTTTTACACTAATCTATAGATAGCTGCATCCAGCAAAAGCATGAAAGAGTGCTCCAGGAAAGAAGGAAATATGAAGCTCTCTGTGCTTGCTGGGACAGAGAAGATGTGGATTCCAAATGCAGTGAAGAAAACTCAAGTTGGACTCACCAGGAAAAGCCATAACTCAGCACTGAAGAACGAGAACCGACTGCACAGCTCCTCACTGATGGGAGACTTCCTTCGTCTGGGGGACAGCAGGTTCAGCCAGAAGAACATGCAATGAAACCAGCATTCTGAAAGCCAAGAGCTTTGGTGAGCTGTGGACAATTTGATGTAACATTGGCAGACATTTAATRCCTTCGTAGCAGTAAAGTGCAGGAGTCACAGGATTATGTCTCCGTGTGATTAACAGCCTATGCCCAAAAAATCCTGCCCTGCTCATTAGGAATGTCACCTTTAGTCTTAATTCAGACTTCTCCTGGGGCTTCAACTCAAACTTCAAGTGAACATTTCCCTGGCTAGATTACTCTTTGGTAGCATTAGGCAGGCAGATTGGAAAAAAACAGCATGCAGCACTTCCATCACAAAATAAAAGGATGGAAGGGGTGCAATCACGCCTCTGGCTGYGCATGGGTTAAAAGTGGTTTCCATACTTGTGAAAACATTTTTTTTCTTTTCCTGGTTCTGCTCCTGAGTTTATCCTATCCCAAAGTAATCAAGCATTTTGCTGCCACTGCCAATCACAGCAGCCTGCTGCTGACAAGAGAAGCGTTGCTGCTAGAGCTGGAGCACCACGGGATGCTCGAGGCAATGCCCCTGCTGGGATGCAGCACAGCTCAGTCCAGACTGGAGCTGCTTCATGCTCCTGTCACTCAGTCCAGGGCTCCTACAGTTCACTGGGAGTTGGCTGACCTTGCCAGACCTGAACCAGGAGAAGGGATGCTCTCACCTAGTGTCAGGCTTCAATCCAGGAGGGCTGTGCCCACTTCTTTCCTCTGTTCCAGCACCCACGTACCTACAGCAGCCGGATGCTCCCATCCCTGATCCACCATTTGCACACACTGCTTTGGAGCACAGGAAAGGGAGCGTTATCCACTCCCATTCAGGACACAGGCTAAAGTTACTGCCCCCCTCTGCCATCAGCTCCTTTAATGTGAGCGTGCCTGGTGGRGCAGAGATGGCCAGGACGTGGCCCCAGGGGCTGGTTTCCCACCTGTGGGGTTGGGATCAGTCTGCACACACAGTTACACCTGGGCAGGCAGCAACATACGGATCAGGCACGCAATGAAAACCCTGTGAGACACTGAATCAGTGCCTGGGAAATAGCAGGTGAGGGTTCTGAAAGGTGGTGGGGAAAGGGCACGGCAGGAGCACAATCTGCAATGCAGAAGAGAGCACTGCATCACCTCTCGTGTGAGGTGGCAGATTAATCAGGAGTCACAGAGTGCATTTGTAACCTGCCTGGCAACCCAGCAGCAGCTCAAATCTACCCAGCTCTCCCTCCACACCTGAAATTCCAGCATGACTTTATAGGTCCCTGCAAAGAAGGGAGTCCTGCTCTGGGAGGAGCAAACACTGGAGCAAAGGCTTTGCAAGGGACAGGCAGCAGAGCCACCCTCTCCTGGGTGTGTCTGTAGGGAGTGAGAACTGGCATCTGGGGAGGTCTCTGCTCCCGCACCTCTAGCTGTGATGAGGGAGGTATTTCGGGGAACAAGGTAAGTTTTCCCATTTGCCTTTCTCAATTCCTTCATTTCTTCCTTTCCTCTACCACTGTTGACACTTAAAGTTTCCTGCTGAAGCCCAGATATCAGCAGGTGGACGTGCACCTCACTCCTGCCCTTCCAAGCTCTCTGGAGACTCCAACAGATTTGAATCCACTCAGTTTCTTCTCCATTTTCCTTGAAAGGAACAGCAGGTGACTTTTTTTTTTTTAAGATCTATGTATCCAGCTTAGATGGCAGAGAAGATAGAAAACGTAGAGGCTGCCAGCTTCTCCCCCCAGATCCCTTTGAGAGGCTTTGGAAGGTGTTGGATGCAACACAGCCTGGCTCACCTTCCCACTGGATTTCAGGATAGCAAGGCTGGGAGTGGAAAGAAACATGGAAAAACCGTACTTTGCCACCTGTTGGGATGAGGCCTTCCTGTTCTGCCTTGTATCAGATTTACCCACAGATAACCCCTACAAATGCTTTTCAGCTATTTTTACCTATTCTCTGCCCAAGCAGCACTTCCTAGAGATGCAAACAAAACACGTAATTCATTCTTCCCACCTCAACTCTACTGCAACTATTCCTGTTGCCCTGGGTTGTTTATTTGGGAAATGTTCCCCTTTCTTTCATGAGGCAAGCTTTTCATGCTGGATAATTTTGTGCCTGCCTTCAGTCTCTCAAGTCCTTTGAATAAGCCAAGCTGTCCATGAGATGGTGCCACACGCAGAGTTAAAACCCTACTTTGCTTACCAAAGACAGCAGACAGGGAACAACTTCCTTAGGCACTGCACTTAATATGGCATATTTATTATGTCTATTATTATTATAATCTGGACTTCTTCAGCTTTGGGAGCATGAATAATACAGCATCAAGAAAAAGAAACGTTTTTAAAAAGGTGTTTTTATATATAGATAGATAAAGATAGCTTGCTCTGATTCATCTGCTAAAAATTGCTGCTGTTCCTTGTTTGTTTGTTTTGTTCAAGCAGAAATCGCCGGGCAAGATGAATGCCAGGAATGGGAATACGGGATAAGCCTGTATTTCACGGCTTCTTGTCATGCAGGAAGGTTGCTGTCAAAACTTTGGTACAGGTCTGGAATTTGCTTAGGAATGAAGTCGCTGCTCCGGGGTGTAGTGCAGCAGCGAGCACAGCCAGGCAGGGAGGCAGGGAAGAGCATCTGGCCCATGCAGGGATGAATGAAGGTCAGCATGCCTCACCCGTGGGGAGGCTGCAGAGGCTGGAACAGGAGCTGTGCAGCCCCCACGAGTCAGCATCTGGGCAGGAATGTGGATGTCACCCTGCATTTGAAGGTTTGAAGGACTCCTGTGAAGACTGTTCTACCTTGTGGCGTGTGAGGGTGTAAATCTTTGTGCCTGTTCTGCCGACAAGGTGTGGTGGTTCCTCTGGTGGGGATCAGGGTTTGGTGTTGGCAGCCAGCACAGGAGACACAAAAACCCCTTCAGGCTGTAAAAATGACTCTTGGGCAGAAAAATATCTCGCTCAAAAGTACGGATGGAGGCATTGCTGCTGGAGCTGCACCTCCTGACTACATTTTCGTCCAACTTCTGGGTAGATCTGAGCCAGGGAGAGACACAAAGCCTTCCCAAGCCACGGCACAGTGCACAGCAATGAACTCCTGCTCTGCTCTCCACCCCCACGGCTCCGTTTGCGCCYGGCAGGTGCTGCCACATCCACAGCCTGGTGCCTCCACGTCCCTCACGTGCCACAAAGGAGGACACGCAGCCAGCAGCGGAGCGGGAGCAGCATCAGATCTCCAGAGGTGCTGTAGAACCTGGGCCTCACCTTCTGTAGAGATCCTGGGATCCGGTCCCAGCCCCAGACAAGAATCCAGGCTGTCTGCTCTGGGCATTRCCAGTGATGTGTCAGAGTGGTTTTTCAGCTCTGCATGGACACCAYTATCAAAGATGTGTCCCAGTAGTCAGCTGGATCCTGCCTTGGTGGAAATGAAACACCAGTGCTTTGACTGTCGTTACGTAGAGGGCAAGCCATAAAATAAAAATATTAAGGAAATAGCTGAAACAAACACTCGACATCCATCATGAGGGACAAGATCTGTCTTGACCCACTAAAACATTATTTGTTCTTTTTCCCAGGGGCCAAAACACCGCTCTTGTGCATGAGATATGTGTGTCATTGGATATGTGTGTATCCCTAAATTTAATTTGCCCAATTGCATTAGGACAAGCAGCTAATTCTGAAATTCATTTTGCTCCCATACTCAACCCCTCTGCCAAATGGCATTTGGGTGGAATTGTGGAGATTGTGATTTTTATTTAAAGTGATTTATTGGAATCATTAGCAATGTTCCCTAAGTGGAATCCATGGCGATCCTTTTAATCTTCCCCCCATCACAGTAAATGCAAACATTTTTTTTAATAACAGAGAGTTTGAAATATAAGGTTATTAAAATCCACACTTGTCTATTTCTCCATGCTCTCTCCCTCTGCAATGGGTTGGGAACCATAATTGTGGAAATAAAGGCTCCCTTTCAGACCGGAGATGCAGAGAGTGTATAATGAACAGTTCAGCATCTATTTAATCACTTTGAATTKATAAGGGTGTTAATGAAAATGAAAGGACACAACTTTATTTCCGCTGCAAGGAAATACAAATGGTGGAAGGGTATTTTTTTGGTACTGCCCTAAGCCCCTGTAATGGAGCCAGTGTCTGCAGCAGAACTCAGAGCTTCCCCCAAGTGCTTTTCCAGCCTCTTCCCAGAAGTACTTAGTGGAGGTCTGAGGGGATTTGCCCTGTGTCCCACTGGAGCAAGGTCTGGGCTGTTGTCACCAGCTGTCCCCAGGCACACAGAGAGCTGCCCCTTTTGCCCTCAGCTCTGATTTGTCTCCCCACATTCACACACCTTTGCAAACCCTTTGCCCCAAATCACTCAGCTCCATCCCCTCCTGGGAATAAAGGGGCACAGCATGGTGGGAGCCTGCCTGGGACAGTCACACCCGGAGCCAGGCACGGGGATGGGTCAGCCTGGACCAGATTCTCTCCTGTTCCCTSTGGCTGATGCGCCGGTGCCATGGCAACTGCTAACACCAAACAGCTGTGGTGAAAGTACAGCTTCAGAGCAGCTTCAGTCCCCAAGAACCAGTGGGCATGTCCTGGGGGTTGTCCCTTCCTCCTAAGAACCCCAGCCAAGGGATGTGCCTCTGGAGCACGGGAAAGCCAGACTGCTCTGTGGTAGAGTCCAACACTCACTTTGCATTGAAAAGTTCTCATTGAAAAAATAATCTTGCCATATTTTCCATCTTGGAAGGATAAAATTTGGTGTGGGAGGACTCAGAGTCCTGGAGAGGAGCCATTTGCCCTTAGCTCCTGACTCCTGCCCTGGCCCTCAAAGCATCTCCACAGCTTCATGCTCCGGAGGCATGGGAGCAGGTCCAACTCCAGGCATCAAGATGCTAGGGCAGGGGGACATCAGGACCTATCCCACTGCAGGATATGTATCCATGCAATGCCCAGATGTCTTTCTGTAACCAGTCACAGCTCTGTCACTTGTGAGAAGAAATTTTAGGATGCTGTTAAACGGTCCTGGGGGTCAGAAGTCACTGTGGCATGGTCCGTGCACATTCCAAGGAGGGCAGAAAAGCTCTTTCCTCCACATTTTCTTTGCTCCTGGACTGTACAATCTGTCCATCACCAACCTAAACCCTGGTGATATTATTGTACGGGAGAGATGTTGCCATTTTATTCCATACTCTTCCAACCCCCAGGCAGCTGGCAGGCTTGCTGCTGGCTGGTAGCACACACACACACACACACACACACAGACACACACACAAAGTTAATCTTTTGCTGTTATTTCTCAGAAGCTCCATTTGGCTGCTTTCAGGCCTAATGTGGTGATTTTCTTGCCCTCAGTGATGATAGTGACAGCTATTTCTTACACGGGGAAGCAGCACCAAAACAAAAAAAAAGAAAAAAAAAAGTAGATGTGAAAAATGGAGCTGTGGTTTATTTTCACCTCCAAATATAGAAAGACAATTTGCCTCTCTCTAAGATTTCCTCTTCCTCCTCTTTAAATAAGTCCCAGTRCCTTCGACCCAAGCCAGTGCCCYAGCGAGATGCCATCGCCAAGGCAGACGAGGAGAGGTATTGTAGGGAACAGGAACCAGTTTAAGACCATTATCAAGGTGACCAAGTACAGGCTGGCTCTTAGCAGTTGGCACAGACAGCTTACCAGGGAGGGGAGATGGAGAGGGAGCTCAGCCTCAAACCCTCCSTGCTTTCTGCAAACCAGGCATCCCTCCGACGCCAAAACTTTGCTGGGCGGAGGCTGCCGGGGAGGGAGCAGGGCTATGGGGAGCATCGCTCCTCCGGGATGCTGGCGGTGGGATTGATGATGTCCTCCCCGCTCCCGGCAGCGCCCGCGATGTGATTTCTCCCTGCCGGCGGCTCCGCTCCCAGACAAAGGCTGGACCCGGGGTACCCACGCGCACCCACGCGAGCGCTCCGGCCGCTCCCCGCCTTCCCCTCCACCTCCCCGGGAACATCCAGCAGACGGATSAAAGCCCATCTTTTGTCATCGAAAGGATTAACTCCCCGGGGAGCAGCGGCGGAGGCTGAGCCTACGCTCCCGCCACGCATCGCCTGCTTCCCAGCACGCTCAGGAGTTGTGGAGCCAACCTCCCGGCGGCTAATCCCCCTCGCTGCTGGAGCCGGGGAGGCTGGGAAGAGCGGGCAGGGCTGCAGGGCGAGCGGACAGGAGGGACGGGGACGGGGAGGAGGAGTGTACACACGCACACGCACACGCGTGCCCCGACACCCCGCACACGGCATCGGGCAGCGGCACCGGAGCGGCGGCTGCTTGCGGGGAGCTCCGCGGGGAGCCCGGCCCTGGATAAAACAAGCTGGAGAAGCAGGCGAGAGGATCTGTTCGCTTGGAAAAGTCTTTAAGGTAAAACCTGGGTCCGGCCGCTCCTGGGCTGGGCTGGGGACCGGGTGCTGGGCTCACCGCCGGCGTGCTCGCTGTCCCTGACTGTGGTTGTGTTTTTAAAGGAATCGATGGGGAGACGCCGGTGAAAGTTGTTGAAAGCCATGCTGGAATGGCCAGGAGCTGCGCGGCGCCGGCCCCGTCGCACACCGGGAGCAGCTGAACTTTGCGGGGTTTGAATTYATTTCTCCTCTGCGAACGCTCTGGGCAGCGCTAACGGGAGAGTCAGGACCGCACCGCACACCTTGCGCCTGACCGAGCCTGGGCACGGCCGAGGGGGGATTTCTGTCTCTCCAAGGACCATCGCCTCTGGAAAAAAAAGAGCTGGAGAAGGGCAATTTATCTTTCTCTTCCAGATGACTGAAAATATCTACAGGATCCTGTCTCTCCGGTTTTCATCAGTGAGTAGCATAAGGGAGAGACGGCTGAGGAACAAAAATGATATCGGTCAAAATCATTCCAGCACCTACTTTTTCCTAAGGAACTTCACGCCCATAGAGGTTTTCTGTAGGCATTTCCAGGAGTGAGACCGACGTACCACAGATGCATCCCTACCGGATCATGTAAGAATTTGCAAATGAGAAACCTACCCCATCAAGACCTTCTCTGCCCACTTTGCAGTACATGGTTTGGTGTAAGCACAGCAATTCTCGCCTCTTTCTCTCCTTTTTAAGTCTCTTGGGCTTGGAGACCTCTGTCCTCATTGCAATTATGATTATTTGCAACATCAGTGCCATCAAAGATTGGAGCACTTTCCTTTCCCAAATCCTCCCCAGCGTTAACAAGACTCTGAACTTGGTACAGCAAGTGGAAGCCACCACCAGCTCGGTGGTGAGCGTCCTCCAGGACCCCGAACAGGACAACTACCTGTCCAATAGCCAGTCCATGAACTCCAGCAACTTCACAGCTGGCCTGGACCACTTGTTCCAGTACTCATACTCGGACAATGACCAGCTCTACAAGGAGTACAAACCCCCTCCTCGGGACGCCATTCCTCTGCCCAAGGCTGTCCTCTACCTTCTCATGGCAGCCCTGGTGGTGGTGGCAGTGGCGTACGCCATCGTCGGCCATCTCATCAAGGACCTCATCTACGACTTTGTAGGTGAGTGTGGGTTTCATGCRTTGTGTGCATGTGGCCAAAAGAGCCTGGTGCCAAGCCTGGGCGTGCTGGCTTGCGTCTCTCCTTTGGTTTGGGTGGGGTTTAGACCCTTTCACGTTTGCCAGAGTGTTAGTTTATTTGATGGGCTGGGTTCTCCAAACTGAGCTCTGTGTTGACCATCTTCCCAGAGAAAAATCGTCGGGTTTAGCCCCCTCCCTAAAGAAACAGATCTCGTGCCCGTGTGCGTGTGTATAAATGCGTGCATGTGAGCCTGTGTTGCTGAATGACTGTAAAATCCCTTGGCCAGTTTCAACTGAGCTTGGATTAGAGGTCTCCSACATGAAAAGTTTCATGGCAACAGATACCCGAGCACAGGATAACAACCCACTAGTGCACTGTGAAAGAAAAGCTGCCATATGAGCCTAACCCCTTATTAGACACCAGCGAATCCACAAACTCCTAGGAAACAGCTCAGCAGTCTGGTTCCCTTGTTCCCTCAGAACAGCCATCACAGCCCCTGCAACAAATCTGTGCAATGACAGCCCAAAGAGAGTGCGTTTTTTGGAGGTTTGGCTTCCCAGCTCTTTGGCTTCATCCTGTTGCTGATGAACGCTGTCCTTCGCCTTCGGGGACGAGAGCACAAGCACTCTGCTGACTGCTGTGGTCAGGCAGCGGTGCAGGCAGAGGTGCTTGGCTGCTTATGGCAAGCCCTCAGTGATAGTCTTCCTCTTTGCCCCATAATTTGTAAGGCTGGTTGTGCTGGGGAGTGTGAATGTGCCCAACTCCTTTCTGAATCCCCGGTACTTTCTGCCCCCACACCCTGACAGCCAGTTCACYGTGTCCTTTTAGGGGTCAGGGCCTTCTTCAGGGTGCTTTCCAGCTTGGATGGGGAGCTAGAAGGGATCCCCAGAGGAATTTAACCTCCTGGCTCCTGCAGATGTGCATACCCCCGAAAAGGAGTGGGGAGCAATGTCCTCCACAGGGCAGCGAKGCTGAAATCCCTTAGCACAGCCTTGCTCTGAGCCTGCCCCCCAGCCAAGGATGAAGCCCTGCAGGCTGTATCTCTGCAGTGGGAGGGAGATCACACTCATCTGGAACAAAATCCACGTGTTCATTCAGGATTCCACTTTGTTTCCCTGCTCCTGGGACACAGGAGATGCGCACCAGCCAAAACTCCGTCCGGTGCCTGCAGGGTGGGCAGGCAAGCCAAGTCCTTTGGGCAGAGGGTCATGACTGGGCAAGGGCCGGCAGGTCCAGGACACAGGGATTTAGAGAGGAGTTATTTGGGACAAGAAAGGTCAAACCTCCTGGCAGGGAGCAGTACTTGGGATCTCACATGAGGCTGAGCCAGGAAAACGGCAGGAAGCTGCTGCTGAGGAGTCTTTCTTCGCCCCAGATGGAAGGGAACGGATATATTGTCTTAAAGTGTTAAATTTAACACTTAATCAGCAGCTTGCTGGGGCTGTAACATCTGCCACCCAGCTGATTTAGCGTTTCCTTCCCAACAAAGGTAGGCAGTGGGGACATCACCTAAAAATATACACACTCCTGCCCYCAGATGCTCAAAGGACCGGGTCAGGCCAGGTTAGAAACTCCCYCGAGGCAGGGGCCGGTCCAGCCACAGTGCCCCCGCAGAGCAGACACCCCTGCCCCCATTGCTGGGGGGCACAGATGTGGGTGCTCAAAACCACTCCTTGGGTAGGTGCTGCAAAGCAGGGCCAAAATCTACATAAATGCCATGCCCCTCCAGGCAAGGAGGGAGCTGCAGCCGCGGTCGGGGTTACCTGTGCCCCTGATGTGCTGCTTCCAGCTCAGCACCAACGCTCCCTGGTGACCTTTAACTTCAGCCTCTGCGTGGGATGAGGTCAGCAGGGTGCCCCTTCCCTTGCAAAGCCCTTTGCAAAGGGACTTCCGCAGCCTTTCACAGCACCACTGCCATCCCAGGGGCTGGACAGGCACAGGGACAGTCGTGGGGTCTGCCCGCTTCCTGCCTCTTCAGAAGAAACCCTTTCCCGGTTTAACGCCCCTTGGTGAGGGCACAGCATCCTCCCTGCCCCGGGTGGAGGTAAATCTCTCCAAGTTAGGGTCAGAAATCCAGATGTGAGCTTCTTCCCCATCCAGGCARAGAGGAGAAGGCATTTCCCAAACTCCAGCAGCACCCCTCAGTGCCGGAGGCTGCCTCCAGCTCATCCTGGTTAGCACTCCGGGCCCATCCTCCCACAGTTTATACACTTAAGATGAGCCAGTCCTCGGAGGAGAGCGGACGAGACCGTGTTTGTTAACTCTGCCAAGGAACAGCCTTTAAAGAGAAGGTTTCATTTGAATGAGTTTGCATAAAATTACTTTAGGGACAGGACAGAGAGACCAAGGGACAGTAAATAAGAAGCTGCTCTATTAGTCGCSTTAACACAATGCCTGGATTTATATACTCGGCAGCAGCTCCAGCCTCTGCTATCAGCGTTTCTGCACTAATCATGTTTAGAAATATACAGAGAGAGATGGAAATAAGATGCCAAAGGGCTGGAGCCTGTTTCAGGGAGATTAAAGTGTGAATAGTTAATCGCTACTTTAAACAGTCACTGGGAGGCATCAAGGATGATTATGACTCCTCAATAACAGCTTGTCAGACACGGCTTGGGGAGTCAAAGCATCACCCAGCCCCTGCACTCACAGGWACAAGGAGAAGCAGGTGCTGGGCTCAGTTTCAGATGGTGAGGGGGTTCTCACGATGCTGCCAAGCTCTTCCCCTGCGACATCTGAGTGGGTATTTGAGACACTGACACTTCTCTTGCAGATGCTCCTTAAAAAATCAATTAGAGCTTGCCCAGGCCATCCCCCGGGGGGAACGTGAACACTGCTGAGATGCCCAGCGGGCTGGGGAGGAGTGGAAAATGGGAGGCTGCATTGGAGAAGAAGGGAAGATGCATTGTCAGAGAGGAGGAAGGCAGAGCACCTGGATATGGATGAGGGCTCTGAAAGAGCGCCTCTTCAGCTCTTCCAGGACAGACCTGCCCAAGGAGAGCCCAAAACACCATAATTTCTCCCCAGTCCCTCCCCGCTTGCTCTGAGCTGGCAAAGTCTCGTGTTTGACTTTCCCGAAACTCACCAGGTGTCTCTGCTTGGGGTGGGATGCGAGACCCCCGAGGAGGGAGGGAGGAAGGCTCCTGCGTGAGCAGGGCTCGGACCCGACCACCAGTTAAGGCAAATTGGGTCGAGGCATTTGGAAAGCTGCTTAACTCGGAAGCGCTGGAGAGCTGCCAGAGCCGGCGCTGCGGCGAAGAGCTGGCTCGGCAAATGACAAGGCTGTCACCAACGTACGAGGCTCCTAATTACTGCAATCCTCGGGAATCGGCCCGCCCTCCCTCCTCCGTCCCCAGCAGCTCGCCGAGTATCGCTCCTATTTAAACGTGGGGGAAAAAAAAAAAAAAAAAAAAAGAAAAAGAAAAAGAAAAAGAAAAAGAAAAAGAAAAAAAAAAGAAAGAGGAAAAAGGGGGAAAAAATAAAAAGTTTGACTGGAAACAAAGCTGTTGCCATGGAGACTGCACGCGTGTGGTCCCCGGGAAAGGGGAAAGCATCTCGCTCCTGCGCGGGAACCACACGGGAAGGGTCTGGTGATTTGCGTGGGAGCAGTGCTTGGCAGGGAGGCCTTTGCTGGTGTCACCCGGTTCAGCCAAGGACTCCTCCGAGCTGCTGGTCTCCAGAGGAGACCTTGCAGGAAACTTTTCCTTCAGGAATAGGCCCAAGACACATGCCCAGCTGGCGCAAGGCAGGCCACATTCACTGGCGCTGGTCGATGGCTTTGGGACTGCTCCAAGCCCTCCACCATCCTTGGAGCGGGGTCTTTCTTTTCTTTGCCCTTTTGACCCACCAGCCATATTTTTATTTTTCAGCCTTATCTCCAACCACCACATTTCAGGCTTCTTTAGGACATGCTCTCCTGGAACAAAGAAACTGTGCACGAATGTAGCATTGCTGAAAATAGCTGCTGGGTGATCCTGCAGGGATGCGAGATCCACTTTTAATTGCTCCACACAGAACCGCAGGGCTCTGAGGATAATTCAGCCCACGGCAGGGATTGCAGTCAGAGTCTTAGGCCCATCACAGAGGACTTATATATCTTCTTTCCAAGCTCTGTTTTGAGGATCATTCCTTTTCCTCCTTCTGGGAAAAGCAGAGACCATGTCAGGTTTCCCCATCTTGGTGCTAACCCTGCTCTGACACTAATCCCTGCCTGTTTCCATTCTGGGAATGCATCAGGGGGTCCTTAGTGGCTGTTTAAGGGTGCTGATGTCTACTGGTGCTGCTGTAGGATGGCTTTCACCGAGGTAATTCACACTCACATGCTGGGGCTGTCAGCCAAACAAGTGGCCACAGTGGTGTGGCCCTGCAAAAAGGGCCCACTCCAGGACAGCTGCATTTGCAGCCAAACCTTTGGAGCTCAGAGCTGGAGCAGCAGGATGGCTTCCAGCACACGCTGCTGGGGATCAACCAAGGCCTCAGGGGTGCACCATCCCACAGCAGCTTTTCCATTCCTGCTGTCCTGTGGTCCAGGGATGGGCTGCGTCAGGTCCTTGGGGTGAGGACTGTGCCTCTCTACTGCTCTGCAAGGGCTGGTCTTCCTTGAGCTGAGACCAAGCACGGCTCCTCACTCTCTGGCCATCCTCACTCTGCCTCTGGGGAGAACATCTAAGGCTGGAAGATATGGATAGCAAATATCCACCCCTAGGAGGATGCCTTCTTCCCACCTACCACACYTGAGTCATCGCCTCTCGGAGACCCACTCTCTGGAGCAGCAATGCTGCCCGATGGATGGGACTGCAATCAAATATAGGCTTGGTCCAGGGTTGCTGTGGTGCAGAGAAGCTGTTTTTAAGAGAATATCATCATTAATTGCATGCCTTGTCCGTGTCACCCCTTTCCCCACCAGATGCTTCATGCTGGTGACAGCTCTGCAGGGGGACAGTGTCCTTACCTGTCGATCAGCAAAGCAGTGTGCTCATGCTGTGCGGGGTGCAGGACAATTTTGACACAGCCAGCACGGCAAAGATGACAAATTTCTGCAAAACAGGGAAGGAAGAACAGACCCCAACATCAAATTCATTTAGAAAGACATGAATCTGAGGGGAAAGGGGGTTTGTGTTGCCAGGGGCAGACACAGATTTTCCATGAGAACAAACCTGGGAGTTATCTGCTGTTTTTGCTAATGAATAAGTAGAGTCTGTCCTGCAAATGAGACGGATACAACATCCAGCYGCGACTGCTGCATCATGTCAAAGATGGGAGGGATACCCTTGAACTTGTGTCCGTCGGGAATGCTCCGGCCAGAGCTGGTCCTGCCCTGCTGCAGAGCACAATGTGATTGCTGGGTCAGGACTCATTTCAAAGGAAGAGGTGCTTCTGCTCCTGCTGATGGGAAAAGAGATTTTTTAGCAGCTGCTTTCACACTCAGCTCCATTTAAAGCAAAACTAGAGCACGAGTTTGATTGTTCATCGGACATGTTACCCCTTCCTTTGCTCGTTTCCATCTCTGCAGGGACTGTGAATGTCTCACTCACCAGGCTGCATTTAAGTTTCAGCCCTTTCTCCCACCTCCCTCTGCTCTTCTGCTTGGGATGGCTCTTTGCCAGCAGCTGAAGTGCCTCATGGACATCCCACCCTGTTACCAAAGAATGCAGAGGACCTGGCCACCCCACYGGGATGAGGCTGGGCATAGAGCATCCCTGTGCCCCTCTGCACAGAGACAGCAGGAGGCTGCTCCCTGCTGCCTGCACTGTCAGGGGYTTCTGAGCAAGGACCATCCCTCAGGCTGCTGGTACAAGAAGAGCACACTGTGACATCTGGGCAACCACCCCAGTGGTTTTCTGTCCCCAAAAATTCAGCATATCCCAAGGGTCCTGCTTCCAGAGGTGCTGTAGAAGACTCGGACAGAGCCTGGGAGGTGCAGGAGCATTTTGTGCCACGTCGTTCTGATATTTAGGGATAATCATAATAATAATAATAGGCTGCTATTCCACAGCTCCTGATTTGCCCAGTCTGCTCTATCTCCTCTCTCCAGCTGCTCTGGATCAATTGCTCTGTATCGATCTCACCCCACCTCAGCACTTCCCACCTCTCCATTCACCCTGCAGACCTCAGCAGACACGCTGAGCCTCGGCAGCACCYGACGAGCAGGGAGAGGTGTCTCTGGGTTGGATGCTGCTCCCTTACCCTGGCTGAGAAAGTCACTTTGTCCCTCTCTTTTATCCAAGACATTCACATACCTGCCTGTGTGCATGCCCTGGATTTTGCAGCATGTGTTATGAGCTCCTTCCAGTGGCTGGGTAGGCACAGGCAATGCCTTTTTTTTATCTCCAAAGTGTGACTGTCCCGGGTGTGGACACGCCACTGCCCCAGGAACACACTGTGTGATCCCTGCTTGCCCCAGCTCTGCCCTTGGCTATCCCAGGTCCATTGGGTGTCCTGGTTCAGCCTGACTTTGCTTGCCTTCTGGCTGGAGATTGTGTGTCCATATGTGGACTTTGATCCAAAAGAGGATTTTGTTTCCCTCTCGGTGGCGATTGTGTCTATTTTTTGGTGCTCATGCGTTCCCCCCGCCAGGTGTAAGGGATGGAGAGAGAAATACCTGATGTGAAGCTGAGGGCTGCAGCTCCCTTCAGCCGGTCACCACCATCCCTGGGCTCCCAGCCCCTGGCCACCCCTCGTTACCCGGTTTCACCCCCCCCGCAGGGTTCATTATCCGAGGTTTCCAACGTGTGCTTGCGCATGACGTGAGGTTGTGCRTCCCATGCCCCACAGAGGTCCTTCCGCATCAGAGCGAGGTTTAATCCCATTGACGCCAAAGATGTGCAGGTCTCCTCTGTCTTCTCCTTCATCCCTCCCCAGACACGCCAGGGGTGAACCCAGGAAATCCTGGTTTCTCACCCACAGACCGAGAGGAGCCAGAGGGAGGATCGTGCGTGGCCGGGACGGAGCCGCCGGCGGCTGGCAGGGGATGTGAGGGCGCTGACATTTTTATGGTTGTTTCTCCGGGGTCCTGCTGGCAGGAGATCCTCTGCCAGCTCCACGAGGCCTCACTCCCCTCTTCCACACATGGCAACACGCTGAAGTTACAGGCCATAAATGGCCACAAATAACATGTAATTGTGTAATTACTTCACTCCTTACTTACACAGTCAAATCATAAAGGCATCGCAGTAAATACCCTCTAATGACAGCCTAATTACATCTTCCTGCAGATTACTGGGTAATTAGATCCAGCAGGCTCCAGAAATAATTCCCAGGGAAGCAGTGGTTCGGATTAGCGCGTGCAATCCAGCCTGCTCTCGCCCAGGAATTAGACTGCGGCAGCCTCACACGGGCCACCTTCCCCGGGCACCCCGGCCAGCCGCATCCCCTTTGGCGACGATGCACCATGACACGTTTCCCATGCAAGTGGCTTTTGCTGGTCCCCTTGGCGCTCTCCCGAAACACCCATCCCCTGCCTTGCTGCCTTTGCCACGGTGCCTCATCCAGCTCTTGCTTCTCCTTCTGCCTGCAAACGTCACCAGGGCTTCATCACCTGGCCACCAAATGCCACTTACCCTCCCTCACAGGCRTGCGGTGGTGAGCTCTTTGCTTCCTGTTGCACACAGCAATCCCCATCCAGAGGCTCCCGGGATGTTTGAGGACCCATCACCCCTTTTTCTACAGGTTATTCCCCTTCTTCCCTGCTGCTCCCGCTGGAGTTTTACGGCTGACGTCAAGGAAAGCAAGCTGAGAACTTTAATAGTATTTGTAGGAGGCAATCTTGTTACTGCCTTCGGATTCTCCTCACGGCAAGCGGCTGCACGGGGGCTGGAGGAGGCTGGAAGGTCTTGGGGGCAAGAGGCTCTGTCTGGTATGGACCCAGCCCAGGCTGCAGGGCCAGACCAGGAAGAAGGTGTTGGAGTGTTTGGTTTTAGTCTAAACCCAGTAAAGCCAAACAAAATCAAATTATAATGGAAAAAAGACCCAAATGAGCCTTCTGGGCTTGGCTGATTTCCTTGGGGAAGGGTTGTGATGGGGAGCCCAGTCTCTGGTGCGGGCTGTGGGTCATGCAAGTGAAAGCTAAATGCCCTGGTTGGGACAGACCCAGGGCTCCCCAAAAACCTTTGGACTGCTTCTTTKCTGAGTTTCCTAATCACCCTTGCCATGTCTGCAGTGGCTGAGAGAAGTGTGGTGGTTCTTCTCCTGCCTTTCCCATTCCACAACCAGCAAACCCTGCTAGCACAGTGATGAAGGTGAAGAAAAAAGGAAAACCAAGAAAAAACAGTCACTCTCCGGACATGTTGCCTGTGCCCAGTGTGGTGGGAGCTCTATCCTCCTTGGAGCCAGCCCCCTCCTCCAGCCAGCCCATGCTGGCAGCAGGGCACAACCTCTCCGCTCCCTGCCCAGTTCCCCTGGCAGGGTGGACACCCACGCTGGCTCCACAGCATGAACATCATCCTGAAAGCCATCTTCCGCACTCTTGGGGACAGTGTGGCCAAATGGCTTCAGGCTGGACATGAAATTCAAATATTGCATTGCAAAAACAACAAAACTTTTGGCTTTTCTTAAAAGAAAGAAAAAGAAGAAGTTTTGGGCTTTCAAGAAAGCCCAAAATTTGCCCTGCAGTGCACACAGTGAGCACAGGGAGGCCTACAGGTCATTCCCATCTCTCTGCTCATACCTGCAGAAATGTCTGGACACCACTGGCGAGCCAAGAAATTAGATGTTCCATTCCCTTCACACCTGGCATCCCACCCTGGCACTTGGCATCATTCAGCCTCGGTTTTGCTGCAAAACATTTTTCCACAGCCCATGAGAAAGACAACATCTCACTGGGATTGCCTTTCTCTGTCCCTGCTCCACCAGGCAGCCCTAGTCTTCCACTGAAGAGCTGCAATTGGAATGCCCTGTGGGGACGGAAAATACCCCATGCCACAAAGGAGATGTTATTCCTCAAGAGTGATCCACTGGCAAATAAGCAGAGTGCCTCGGGAACAATGAAACCAGGCTGGTCCTTTTGCCTGCCTCCCGATAGCCACCTCTGCTTTATTTTGGGAGCAGAGCTAGAGCAGAGGGGTGCTGGTGCTCCACTGCTCACCACCACCAGGTCCTGGGGCTACCTCGCCTGGGTTTCCCCAACTTTGGTTTCCTCACTGCTGGTGCCTTCCCATCATGGCTGGACATGGCCTCTCATGGCCCAAAAAGCCAGGTTTTTTTTACGATAGCCATTTGGGAAGCTGCACCACCTGCCTTCATTGAGCTGCAGCCCCTTGTGCTTCAGGGGGTGTTTGGGTCATGCTGCCACCCATCAGTGACACTGTATTTTGGAGGGGGCTCAGTCACCCCCAGGGTTGTGGCAGTGGCTGGATCAGCTCAGAGCCACGTGCTGGTGCTCTGGTGATCGGCAAGAAGCACATCCCCGAAGCTGCCATGGAGGGTTTGAAGCCCTGGCATGGCTGTAATGTACTCTCGAGGCAAAAAAGCCATGCCCCTGGCTATGCCTCCAGCCCCATTTGGATGTCACATAGTTATCTAATCATCCACTCTGACAGCAAAAACCTGCTGTGGGAAATACACTGCTAGAGACCCCAGATGCCCACTTCACTTTGGAGGCACTTCATTCTCATTTTTGGGGTTAGCTGGGTGATTTCATTTGCCTAAGCTGGGAGGGCTTCCAGAAACCAGCAGCCTGGAAACCAGCCCAGAGCTGGGAAGAGCAGAGATCCCAGCACCAGGGGAGTGGAGGGGGCTGAAGGGGCAGGGGTGGGCAAGGGACCCTCCTGGGAGGGTGAGCACCCAGAGCATGGGGTAGGATGTAGTGGGAGGCAGCGATTTTCCAGCCACCTTGAACTCTGGGAACAGCCAGAGGTAACCAGGGGCTTGCTTTGTGCTTTTCCCTCCTCCAGAATGGATCTTCGGCCCCAACCCGGATGACAACAGCAACAAGAGCGACATCAACTGCATCAGCAACAGCGTCAACGAGATGAGCGAGATGCCCGAGGCCCCGCGGCACCGGGACCGGCACCCCCAGGACGTGGTCATTGCCATCGGCGAGACTTGCCACTTGCCACAGCAGACGTGACCGGCGCCACGCCCGGGCCGGGCGGGATGGAGCAGCAGGATGGAGAGGAGGGATGGAGCAGAGGGATGGAGCGGAAGGACGGAGCAGCGAAACAGTGCAGCAGGCACCCTGCAGGACCGGGCAGGGAGAGGAAGGGATGGGCAGAGCCGGCACCGCGGAGCAAAGCCCTTCTCGCCCCGGTTTCACCAGCCTCTAAGGACCGTGCCGGGGCGGGTGGCATCGCCCCTTCTCCCAGGCTTGTCAGCCCTGTCCTGACGTCTGCCCTTGGGTTTGTGACCCCTCTTTGTTCCCTGTGAATAGCAAAAAAAGAAAAAGCAAATGCAAAATACACCCACCAAACAAAGCTTGCGAGAGAAACGAGCCGGAGAGAGGCCGGGCGGTCCTTTGGCATGCGGCTGTCCAGTGGCGTGGGAACGGGGTGGTGAAAAGGGCAAAGGAGACAAGGAGGCTGCAGAGAAATGGGGGTGTGTGCATTTCTGGGCACAGGCCCAGGACACAGCAGGGAGCTGGGAGCTGCGGAAAGGCACAGAAAGGTCAGTGGGGGCCAAATCCAGCCCWGTACATTGGTGACCTGCCTGGGCCATCACTCCTCCTTTAGTTTTGCAACTCCAGCTCACAGGCCATTTCAGCAGGTGTGTCCCGTGGCTCTGGGACAGCAGGGTGATAGCCCCAGCTCCCCAGGGAACCTTCTTCCTCCATGCCTGTGGGCAGGGCAGGGCCACCACATTCCGTCCACCACAGCTCTGCTTGAGCCCAGCATCCCCTGACTGGGAGCAGCCCTGTTGGAACAGGGCATAACCCCTTTCTCTGAGGAATGTTGCYGGAGAGGAGGACAGGGACCCACCTGCATGAAATCCCAACTCTTCATGGAGGAAAATAGCCCTTATATATCTTCATCCCTCAGACTCATCCCAGCGTGGCCACCTCCTACATCACCCCCATCACAAGGGRTGGTGGCTCTTTACAGGGGTCGGCCCCAAGTGCACTGATGGGGCAGAGAGACCTCCCTCTTCTCCCTGGGTGCCTTCCCCTTCCTGCCAGAGGGAAGTTTCCAACCAAAAACGCCCTTCTCTCTGCCCAAAGACATTCTTTCCTATTTCTAACTCCAGGCAGATTCCTATTCCTCACTTTTTAAGGGGCTCAGGTGAAGCCAGAAGCAGAAAATGTGCATTGAAATCTCCCAAAACAAGGGGGAAAAGGAGCATCCTGATGGTTTCATTGCTATTTTAAGGTCAGCTCTTATCCAAGTCAGGATTTTAAACCGGGATCCATAATTTCTCTGTATAGCAGAGTGGAGGAATTGGGACCAAGCTTATTCCTTGGTCCCAGTGCCTCTCCCTGATGAAGAGCCCTTTACTCTCCACATCTTTCCTGAACTTAAAAAAAAAGGTTATACTGAAGGCCCACAGACCTGATCCTGAGAAAAGGCCATGGTCCAGACTTCTGCCTCTGCATTCCGGGAGACAAACCCTGCTTTCCCCAGCCTGCAGTACCCAGCACTGCAGCAGGGTACGAATAGCAGGGGCCAGAACAGCATTTTCCCCTTCTGAAAGTGGTTAAGGGAAATGGATGTGGTTTCAACCTCCTGCTCCAATGGCTTTAATGAGAGCCATTACCAGCAGTCCCACGCTGGGGCTCTGTCGGCTTTGCAGGAAGCAAAGTSACAGGACAGTACTTCAGGCCTCCCCCCTGTAATTAACCATTTCCAACCAGACACCATGTTCTGTCACCATCACTTTTCTCCATTTTTTTGGCCCTGGGTTTGTAGCGTGGCTGCTCTGGCACCTGCAGGGCATCTCCTCTGCTGGGGCTGTGGAGGGGAGCCGGACAGCCATGCCCTGGAGCACAGCAGGGATGCTGGGGGATGATCCCTGGGAATGGGCTGCAGCACTGGAGCTGGCTGTGGGCTGGGAAGGTCCAGATTCCTGGAGGAAAGCAGGTTGTACCGGGAGGGGCTGGTTTCCTTGTTCCCCTGCCCTTTCAACATCAGGAGGCTGGACACGGGCATCACCCAGGTGCCTCTGGCCACTGCTCGGGAGGGACAGTGAGATCGTGTGTCTCACACTGGCGCTGCTCCCAGAGGGACTGGTCCCTGCCCCGGGACATGCCACTCACTGGGCACAGCTGGTCCCCCCATGGCCGCAGGCAACAGCCCAGCGACTCCTCTGCACTGTGGACCCATCACCCATCAGCAGCTGGAAATAAGGTGGAGGCTTCCCTGAGCATGGAGGCAGCCACCTCCACTCCAGCCGGGCTCTTGCTCCCTTCTTGAGACATTTGGGGTCCCGCACGACGTGGTCTGACCCCGAGGAGATGCTTCTGCACCAGGCAACTCGTACCCAGGGCCAGCGTGGCTGTCACCCACCCGAGGCCACCGTCCTCTGAGCAGGAGCAGAAGGAAGGAGCCCAGCTCCCTCCTGTGGCCACCTGCACCGGGGTCCGCCAGACTGCTCCATTCTGGGAAGGGGCTGGCGAGGAAATGCCCTCAGCCCACTCCCTTCAGCCTCTTGGAGCAAGCCCTTCTTTTGCAGGGGTGCAAGGAGGGATCCTGGTGCTGCGTCCATCTCCTGGACGGGACGAGCCCTGGGTGATGTCACAGCAGTGTCTGTGGCGAGGGGAAACACCAACCATCTCCGTGAGCCACGGGGTCACACCTGGTCAACGCCAGGATCCAGGCTGGCACCAGAGCTCCGCAGGACTCCGTGGCTGTAGCTCCTTTTGTAATTGACCCCACTGGAACCTGCCACATGCCAGGGGAAAACCACAGAGGACAGCATTTTCCACTCCACCTTCCTTCACATCCCCCCATCCCTGCATCATTGCCATCATCTGGCACCTGCATTACCCCTCGTTTGTCCCCAAACATGTCACCAGACCCCGCACTAGTGCTGAGCTCTGAGGATGGTTGCGAGCCTGTCAGAGATTCCCAAGACTGTGAAGCCTCTGGACACTGGAGGCAGAGCATGGCTTTTGGCTGAAGCAGCCCCTGTCCCTCCAAGAAGTCAGTGTTTTTCTGTCCAGCCACGCACCCACGCAGCTGGCTGCATTTTGAAGGATGTCTCCAGTACCCTCAGAGGACCTCTGAAGTGGGGTGGCAGGACAGGGCCAGGCAGATGAGTGAAGCTACGAGGATGGGGAGTGCCATGTTTTTGTTTGGGGGGCAGTACAAACGGTACAGCACCCTCATGTGCTCTTCTCGCCCACCAGGACCCCCTCTCCAGGCTCAGCTGTCCCCACCCAGCCCTCTCCTTGCCCTTCATGACCTCCAAGCAAGGGACGAGAGTCTGGTGATCCAACAACAGGGACCCAGGGAGAGGGTCCATGGGAAGGTGTGCTGGAGGCTGCTTTGGCCAGGGGAGGTTTTTGGGAATGCTGAGGGGGAAGGAGTCTGATGAGTGTGCCAGGCTATTCCAACTGCTCCAGTCCCTGCACCTCTTCAGTGCAGGAGGTTGCTCTTTAATTCCCTCTTTCCTCCCCTAAGCGCCTTAGGGAGCAGAGGCGAGAGACGCTGGTGCTTTTTATAGCAGCCATAATCCCTGCTGCTCACACTGCCTGCACCTCCTGCCCCCAGACCCAGGGCTGAGCCTACAGAATGGGGGCTGCTGCCCAAAACTGCCTCGAGCCCCTTTGGTTCCCAGCATCGCCTCTCTCCYGAGACACAGATCCCTGCTGGGGCTGGTTCTAGACTCCAGACCCCTTTGAAGAAGGCATTGGATGGCCACAAGTGCTGCACTCCCCTCACAGTCACAGCACCCTGACAAGGAGAAACAGGCAGACAGATGTACAGACACACATGGATGAGCACCAGAGTCGCTGCCTGGCCTCCCTGCTCTCCTCCAAGACTTGTGGAACTGGAACCAACCCCACGGTACAGCCATTAGAAAGTCCTCAGGGACAAGATGAGCTGGTGGAAGATGAGGGTTTCTTTCTTTTCTATCTCCCCTAGCTTTACAAAAGGGAAATTGAGGCAGGGAGGGAGCAGGGAAGGCTCTTCAGCCCAGGACCAGAGCCCTTTGCAGGGCAGCTGATGAGCTTTAAAGGCTGAGGAAGCTCCACATTTGGATGTAAGATGTAACCCCCAAGACATGAGGTTCAGCATTTTATCAGGATTGTATTAGTGCTGGGGTGGCTGGTTTCCCTCATCCAGCCTGTGCCCGCAAAGCCACGGGTGGCATTTGAGCCATCCATGCTTCATCCCTGGGGATGAAGGGGACTGAGGAACAGGGATGTGAAATGGGGCAGCTGGAGCTTTGGTGGGGCAGGAGCAGGTCCTGGGAGAGGCATGTTTCACCTCCTGTCCCTGTCCTGGTGGTCAGTGCTGTCCCTGCACCCAGCCCCAGTCCCTGTCACCACACCAGGACCACAGCCACCAAGGGAGGGCACGAGCACTGCAGCTGCTTTGTTCCCATTGCCATTTCTCTCTCCAGCAGTTCAGCTTTTACTTCTTTCCAGCCAAAAGTCCCCCAGACTCTGCACCCTGTCAGGAGGAACCCAACACATCTCTCAAGCCTTTACTGGTTATTGCCCATGGTTGGGCAGATGAAATTTTCTCTGCCTGCCCGCSCCAGACCAGAGGGTCTTACAGGAGAGAGCAGCCTGGCAAATCCTGCCTAAAACCATTCCAGCCCTGCCTGCACCACTTTGCCCTGCTGTAGGTCTGGCCCCTGTCTCCCACAGCTTCTTTGCAACACATTTGCTGTAATTTTCCCTTTAAACACCCCACAGGGGAGCAAAAAGCAACCCAGGGGGGTTCTTCTTCTTCAGGTCAGGCTGAGCTAAGAYGGGGAAAGAAGATTAATTTCTCACGAGAGCAATTCAGATTTTTCTTCTGCTCCCCACCRGGGATCGAGGCAGAGCTGGTGGCAGGAGCACACTCATCTCCTGGGCACACACAGGTTTTGGTGTCACCCCTGGGGTGGCACTGAGCAGGACATCCCCAGGTACAAGTCCTCCATGGGAGGTGTAGGGGGATCCTTGCCAAGCGATGGGAGATGTAAGTGGGAGGATGGTGGCACTTCGGGGATGCTGACGGGCCAGGGTGGGTGCCCAGCACCCAGGGAGGAGGAAGAAGGAGAGAGCTGTGCCACCACTCCCTCCCAGCCCCCTGGCTGGGCTGGAACGGGGCACAGGCAGGGAGTGAAGCCCTGAGCTGTCCTTGTCACCCACCCATGCCCGCGCACCCACGAGGCCCTGAGCAGCCACGCTTGTTTTTCGCTCCCAAGGAGCGCCGGGAAGCTCTAAAGCCAGAGGATTATTCTCCAAAGCAAAGGCCTGGCCTGCTGCCAGCCCCAGGCACGGAACAAACAGCCCAGGGAGGCATTTCCCAAAGGCTCAGCTCGTTCCAGGTTCACGCTCTGACTTTACACCCCTGTTCAGCAGCCTCACGGTCACTCAGCTGCCAACACCAAAAATCTCAGGAGGGGTTCCCACAGGTGGGGAGGAGGCAGGAGGTTACCAGGAGACCCCCACTTGGTGTCTGAGCTTCCCCGGGCAGTCAGAGTATCCCCTGTCCAGTGTGGCTTCTCCAGGGTGTAGTGGAGGTTCAGCAGAAGACAGGCACAGGGAGGGGGATGTCTCTCCCTTCTCCTCTTTGCACAAAACCTGTAGGAGGTTCCCACAATTGGAGACCTGCGACCCTGGGGCAGTGGGAAGGAAAARCTGGAAACCATCTGGAAACTTAGGACACAAGAATCCTACACTGGGCTGATTTAACCCAGTACTGGGGGGTCCTGGGCACAGCACGGGGAGTGGGCTGGGCGAGGGGTGCTGGCTGGAGGAGAGCTGGGCTATGGGGCCAGCCTGGGTGCCGTGACCCAAAGGACTGGAGTGAATTCAGTTGTCCTGAACTGAAGGTGGCTATGGCATCACAGGGCTCTCCTTGGGGATCCTGGGATCGCCCCATTGCTGCAACCAGCACCAACACTTCAGCCTTGCCCGGGAGACCATCAGACCATCCCCACTGCCAAAACAGGGTGGGCTGAGAGCAGGGCTTGGGGGTACACTAGCCCTTCCCCTCCCATTTGCAGGCCTCTCCTGCCCCACRCTGTCTGCAATGGGTCAGGCAGCACAAGCCCAGAGCTCTGCTCGCAGCGCTGCTCCCTGGAAAGGGTTACGGATAACCGGGGCGCGTGGGAGCTGCGCRGGGAACAGTACAAGGGTCAACAGGGAGCACCAATCTCCAGATAAGAGGAGGGTGAGGGTGCTGTGATCCAGCCCCACAGGCTGTGCTTGCGCCCACACGTCCCCTGCACCCACTCCCAGGGTCACCCCACAGCGATGCTCCCCACGCCAGCGAGCCCACGGGGTCCTGTGGGGACACGGGGCTGCCAGACTAAAGGAGTTTGGCAGAGGGGCCAAACACCCTCTGACCAAGGGAAGGTGTTTGGCCACCTCCCTTCTGACCATGGGGACCAGGCTCTTTTTCCCCTGGGAAAGGATATTTTCATGCTTCCTCTCCACAGGATCTAACAAAAATCGCTTAAATGGCTGCAGCGCTCTGGGGACAGGCCCTTTCGGAGCTGAGCTGCACGCAGGGAAGGGAAAGCCCTGGGGACATTTTAATAACAAGCAAGGAGAGCTATTGAAGTGTTTTACTGCCTCGTTAAGGCAATCTAATCTCTGTGTATATCTGGAAAAAAAAATTGGCTTGCTGGTGTTTTTATTGTAATAGAGGTGGGTGTTTTCTGGCACAGCTGGGATCCCGCCTGCTTTATCTGCTTGTTTTCTTACCTGATACTGGCACTGAATAGCCCAAGAGCAGCTCAAGGGCAGCAGCAGGCAGGGTCAGGGCCAGGCAGACCAGGAGGGAGGCTGTGGATCCGTGCTGTGGGCTGCTTGCCACCCATGGCTGCTCTGCACCCCACTGCCACATCCACCTTCCAGCAAGACGCAGGTCCCCAGGGTGTTTCCCCAGGGCAGGTTTGGGACATGTTGGTTCTGCATGTGCCTGAGCAAAGTCCAGAGGTGTGTGACCCCTCAGCCRGGCAGCCCAGAGGCACAGCAGGGGAAAACCATGAGGTCACATCCACACCTGCAGCTTCAAGGGTTGGGATGTGGGGGATCCACAGATTTTGGGGCTATGGGCACCTTGTGCTGATGTAAGCCAGGCTGAAGAGTCCATGCCCAGCAGAGCCCCAGCAAAAGTTCCTCTGCAGCAATACAGGCCTGTCCGACTGCTGAGGTCTAGATTTGGAAGAGGAATGGGCTGGGCATTTTATTTCTAAGGTTTTCTTCACTATGCTAATTTTTACCTCAGCCCAGCAGAAGCTGGGGAAATCCTGCTGAGTCCTGCTGGCTCCAGCATCCAATTCCCCATTTGCAAAAGCTCACAGCGTCAGAGCCATGAGCCGGAAGGGATGCTGAGGCTGGGATGGCAGGGCTGGATAAGCCGATTGCGTTTGCTTTGGAAAAGCTGATGTTTGCATGAGCACCGGCTCTAGTGGTTTTAAAGGGATCCACCCAGGAGCAAATCCCAACAGTCTGATATCAGAGCTCTGCTGCTCCCACCCCGGCTGGGCTGGAGAAGTCTCTGCTCTACACTCAGATCCAGGCTGCACCTCCTGGGTGGAGGAGGCCACAAGAGCCAAAGCTGCCACTGCACAAAACGGGAAGCAAAATCTCCAGCACGGCTAACAGGGCTGGCAAACATAAAATGATCTTCCTTGGAAATTTCGGGCAGGAAGGGTGAAGCTGCTGTTGGACACATAGTTCAGCCGAGATCAATACAGCCACCCTTGCTCCCAGCAGATGTGAGCTGGTACCCAGCTGATCAGGAACGGTGACTTTTATGTGCCACCACTCTGATGTGAGAAGGGACAGATTGCCACACACTTGGTCTGTTCCTGTTTCAGGGCTGGGGCTAAACCTGCCCTCCTGCAGGGCCGCCAGCAGCTCCAGGGCATCCCAGCCCAGAGCCTCTCCCCTTCCCCTAGAAGCACCGGTAAGCTCGGCAAAGCACCGACAGCGTGGCCTGGGAGAAACACGAACATTTATTGAGCCAGCTATTTTTTGTTGAGAATGAGTTTAACAGCGCTGGAGGACTTACCCTGTCTCCCCCAGGGACCCTCGGCCGATTCATCGCATGCGGGGTTAGAAGGAAAGCGCGGGACAGCCAGCCTTGGGGACAGGGTGGCTCAGTGTCAGCGGTGCAGCTGCACAGGGAGCCACGAGCTGCTCGCAGGCAATGGCAAGCCAAGCACAGCTGCTCCAGGGCAGGCAGATGGATGCTTGCACAGGGAAACCCAGTCCCAATTCGCTGGGTTTCCCCCAAGTCCTCAGCAGGTGCTGTCTTCAAGAATTTTGGATAATGTCCTGCTCTCCACGTCCATCCAGGGAGGTCCTGAGGATCTGCAGGGGAAGGGAGGGTGCTCGGGGCTCTCGGCACAGAGGGTAGCTTCCACTGAAGGTGCTGCTTCAGAGACACCAAGCTGAACCTGTTGTGCACCCAACCACCTTCCCAACCGTGGCCAGCTCGCATCTCACATCTGGAAAGAGTCACAGCCAGGTCTTCCCTCTCTCTTAGCTTCCCACTGACATCATGAGACTATGTCCTCATTCCTACCACCCCAGCAAGGAAAGATCCAAGCTGAGACCCAGGCAGGCAAGGGAAGAACAGCACGATGGTGAGAGCAAAGCCGTCACAGCACTTGGCTGGGGACAGATGTACCCATGGGTTCTGAAGTCAGGACACTCCAGGCTTATCCATACATGTGGAAGAGCCCGGCTCCTTGAGGCAGGATGCTCAGGTCCTTCCCTGCATCGTCGGGTGAAGGCAGCAGGTCCTGCCCAAGCTCTCGCACAGCTCCAGCTGCAAGCCATGCTTTACAAGCCAGCGAGGGGCGTGCTGGGGGGCATGCTGGGGACAGCGGAAGGCACGGGCAGAAGCCAAGGCTAAAAAGACAGAGAAGATGTCTCCAGGGCAGGGTCACTGCAAATCCACCCTGACAGAGCAGCCTCATGTTTCTGGTTGCTGGTAGGAGGCAGAGACCTGGCACCATTCATCAGACAGATGGAGAAACGCAGCCTTCACCACCATCACACCGCGTCAGGGGACAGCAGGAGCCTCTCCGAGTCTGAGCCCTGCAGGCTCTGCCAGGCTGCCCATGCACTGCCACATCCTGGGGATTCTGCGGGACTGCTCCCAAGGTGGAAGACAGTCCAGGAACAAACCGGGAGAACTGGATTTCCATTTCCCACCCAGTGCTTTGTCGTTCTCGTGTCATCACGTCGGGAAGTCTGCACCATCATCCTTCCTCCGCGGGGCACAAACAAAGGCTGCCCAGCCCCGCCTCAGACTGGCTTCACAGAGGCATTTAAACCTGGCAGGGCTTCACTCGCAGGGAAGGGGTTTTTAGCATCCACTGTGTGCTGGGGCCAAACCCCGGGTCAGCTGTGGCCTGAATGAACACTGGCCTTGAAGACCATGATGGAAATGAGCAGATCCAACAGGGATGCCCTGCTGATGGTCCTGCCCCACGCTGAGCATGCTGGTGCCACTGAGCTGTGGATGCGTGGGAGCATCTCCTGTCCTCTCTGCGTAGTCATTTTGGGGGAAGGGTTCCCAGTTTTTGTGGACAGGAGGCTGAGGATTAGAGGGAGAGATCCCAGGAATCCCACCGTCCCAGGTTTCCCCACCACCACCATCAAGGACAACAGAGGAGTGTCCAGCCACCTGCAAGCACCACCCTAGAGTAAAGGATTAAATCTACCAGGACCCACCTCATCCCTCCTCTCCCATAAATTTGCTGCAGGGAGGGCACCCCGTCCCTTATGGCTGCATCACCGAACGCTGTTGGGGCAATCAGAGGGACAGTGCAACACCACCAAGCCAGCCTGGCCCACCCGTCTCCAGCCACTCCAACTCTCCCAAGCACAGGTAAGTGAAGCAGAGTGGGCAGCTGGGAGAGCTGGACTGGGAAGGCAAAGCCACGGGCTATAAGAATGTCACATCGTCCTGTGACTGGAGCCAGCGCCAGTGGGCATCATACTCCAGGTGCAGTTTGCTGTTGAGTTTGCAGTTCTCAAAGTCAGCCTCAGCTTTCCGAACATTCCCATCTGGATTCCCCTTCCCCAGCCTCTCCCCGGCCCCCGGTGGTGGTGATTTGGTGTCTCTGTCTGGTTCCAGAGAGGGAGACTGCTGGCCCAAATACCCGTTGGCCACCTGGGGCTCCTCAGCAAGCCGGTGATCCTGCGGCAACCCAGGTGGGGAGAGGTCCACGTGGGGCCACTCGTGCTCCTCTTTGTCCTTCTCTTGCTTTGCAAGACCCCTCTCGGGGTCGATCCTGACCCAATCCTGCTCTGCCCTGGCCAGGGCTCTGCCCGACGCGGACGCAGCGGCCGTTTCAGCAGCGTTTTGGGAATACTCATCCATGTCATCAGCCAAGGTGTCCAGGTAGCTGCCGACGGAGATGCTGTCCAGCCTGTCATTGGGGTCCTGCAGGCTGTCCCAGCTGCCCCGCCGCGAGGCCTCCTGGCTCTCCACCAGGCTGTACTGGCTGCTGGCCAGGCTGCTGCAGCGGCTGGTCAGGGTGCTCCGCTCCTCCAGCAGCCACTTCACCGCCTCGATGCCCTCGTTCACCACCACCAGCTGCTGCAGGATCTTCACGTCCACGGCTCGCAGGTAAGCCTGGGGGGGAGACAGAGAGCACAGGGCGTTGGAGGTGACCCAAGGGCCCCAAGTCCCAGCCCATCCTGGCAGAGGCGTCACCGTGGTGGCCACAGGTGTCCTGAGCTGCTTGATGAAGAGCATGGTATGGGAGAACACCCTGCAGGGAACCATCCCAGGGGACCCTGTCCAAGACCTGGGGACACAACCAACAACTTACGGTTCCCACCGGCCACCAACCCTCTCCGGGGAATAAATCCAGGGCACTTATGTCACTATGTCCTATGGGAACAAGGATTAAGCAAGGAACTGGAGGTACTGGGTGCAGATCTGATCTCAGAGCATCCCCCAAGCCCTTGGAGGCTGCTGGCAGCGCAAGAGGATCAGGCATTGCCCAGCACAAGGGTCTGGCTGGACCATCAGCACCTCCCCAGGCTGGCCCCTTCATGCCTTTACTTCTCTCCTTCTAGGGTCTGAACCAAACCTGGTGACAATGTTACATGGCAAGATTTGGAGACCCAAATCACTCCCAGAATGGGAGGACGAGGAGGACGGGCACTGCTGATCACACCACTCGTCTCACTTACTCCTGCCCCTCCGAGCCTGGGGAAGCTCTTTGCAAACCTCAGTTGCTGCAGAAACATCTGTTTTCCTAATGGAAAGCCCCGTGCGCCAAGACATTCCTGTCTGCGTGATACTGGCCGCCAAAAGCCACTGGATTTCCCCTGCATAGGACGCAAATATTTTGCCAGGAAAGGGAATAAGGTGACGATGGGGGGAAAGGGAGGAAAACCCACTGCAGGGSAGGTACAGGCAGCCTGGGAGCTGCGGATGCCCACGGACTCCATCACAAACACATCCTGTCCCCAGCATCAGCAAGCTGTGACAGAAATCCATGCGATCCCCTGGGATCACTCTTAAGCACAGCGCCCGATCCCCAGCATCCGGTACCAGGAGTCACTCGCCCGCCCACGGGTGACCCCAGAGCCTCCTGAGACCCCTGTCTCCGGTCCCACAGCAAGCACACCAACAAAAGCATCCGAGGAAGGAGCCTGGGAAAACTCCAGCCAGGATTTCGGCACGTGACACCTCTCACTCCAGATGACACAAAAAAAGGGTCAAAGATTTGTAAAGACCCAACACCAACCCCCCCACACCCCCTCCCCACGCTCCTCGAGCTGGATTTAAATAAAAAATAGCAGCAATGTGCCCGGATTGGGGCAGGAGCCAGCTTCCAAGTGCAGAAATTTCCTTTCTAGGCAAGTTATTTAAAAAACTGCCTACAATGGACTTTTCTGCACGCACTGCTAAAGCATCTGGCCTTGGCAGGGAGACGACGAAGGAGGAGGAGGGCTGGAAACCCCTGGCGGGGGTTCCCCATTTTCTCTGCCTCATGCAGAACTGCAGCTGTCAGAGGTGCCAGGGGAGCCACCCCAAAAGCAGAGGGTGGGGTAACACTCCCCGCTTTCCATACTGCTTGCTGGAGGGACTTGGCCATCTATTTGCTGCTAGTTCAGGCCACCCCTCCAAGAAACCCCCTCTCCAGCAAGTCAAGGTTATTGTGGGAGGAGACCTAGCACAGGCTACTCTCCATACTCCCCCAGATGCTCTGAAGTTCACGACCTCGCACCAAGGACAGCCGTACAAGGGACTCTTCCTCATGCTCTCCAGGGGCAGGGATACGATCCTGCTCCACTCCCTAGCACGCAAGAAACCTCAGGCGCCTTCTCCTTTCAAGATATCTAGCCCTAAGGATAAATCCTCCTCCTCAGATCAGGAGGCGAGAGTGGGAATTTGCTAAATTCTCCTCCCACCGCCCACTCCCAGGCCAGCTTATCCTCTGAGCGTTGGGTTTGCTGTTTTCTGCTGCTCGGGCCGGCGTGGGGGGGGGGGAGGGAAGGAATTCTGGTTCCTGTTCATGGGGACGGAGAGATGAGGGGAGCTCTGTGCTGGGTTTTGGCACCTGGGTGCCATTCCCAAGGTGCTGATCTGGATGTGAGGTATCCCCACTTCTTCACTGGGCAGCAAGAAGAGGCAGGGCAGAGCGAGGAAAAGCCTTTCTGAGCCCAGGTGAATAATGCCCGGCCCCAGCCAGGCCTTGCTGGCCATGGGCTGAGCCTGCTTGCACCAGAGCGGGRCAAACACCGCACTGTCCCGGAGACCTTTCTCCTCCGGTCAGGGTGCAGCCTGCAAGCCGGCGCGGAGGGAGGATGAAAGCAAAGGGAGGATGAAAGCTCTTGCACCGATGGGAATATTGAATCAGGCAAAGTGGAGGACTCAGGATGGGTGGTGCTCCAGCCCCCCAGGGGGCAGGCAGGGATGCGGGCGTATTTAGCCCGTTTCCCTATGGAAACAATGCTCATTCCCACCCGCTCGGCATGTTCGTGCGTGGGAGAGTCCCTTCCCCCAGCTGCACTTGAACCCATTGCCCAATCTCGCCACGTTTCCCGGAGGCGCAGGCATCGCCGGTATTTGCTCCCTCCACGAAAGAGGGAGGCGAGAAAGCTGCCATGGGCACTCCCACGGTCCCCGGGAAAGGCTGCCACAGCAGCCCAACCCTTCACGAGCCACCCGAGAAGCCCCAGCAGGAACCGAACCCCGGGAAAGCTCCCGGCAGGAACGGAACCCCGGGAAACCTCCCGGCGATGCTTGTGCCTTGTCACCCTGGGGTCACACCCAGGGGAGAGAAGATCCAGTACCATGCCCTTGGCGAAGGTCCCTGCCCTAAATCCTGATGCCGGGACACCGCGATCCCCGACGGAGCGGGCGTCTGGGGGTGCGCGGGGTGAGGGGGGMAGGACGGAGGTGGCGGAGGGGTCCGCGGGACCCTGGGGGGTGGATGCTGCGTGGGCCGGGGGCAGAGAGAGACCGGGGAAAGGGTATGAGCTGGGGCTGTTAAAGCGAACATAGAGGAGCAAGGGGGGTTCCCCAAAATGCGGGCAGATCGGGCAATATTAGGGGACCGTCACCGAGGGTGGCAAGCGGCTACCCGGGGGTGGATGCGGCGACCGCGGGGCGAGCCGGTCAGTTACCGGGGGCGGCCGGCAGCGCTCCCGGCACCGCGGCACTCACCAGCTCGAGGCGGAGCGTCCGGAGGCGTTCGGCGAGCGGCGGGCGGGCGCCGCGGGCCGGTGCGGGTGTCGCGGGCGGCGCGGGCGGCGCGGGGGCGGTGTCGGCCCGCAGCCCCCGCAGCAGCACGGCGGGCGGGCGCCGTCCCACCTTGCCCGCCAGGTCCCGCAGGTCCGCGGGCAGCGCCTCCCCGCCGCCCTCCATGCGGGTGGGGCGGCGGCGGCCGCGCTGTCACCGCGGCCCGCGCGCGGCCACGCCCCCCCCGCCGCGGGCACGCCCCCGGCCGCGCCTCCGGCCACGCCCCCGCCGCCACCTGCCCGCTCACCAGCGAGGTCCGCCGGGGCGCGCAGAGCGGCCGGGGGCGGGGCCGGGGGCGGGGCTAGCGCTGGGCACGCCCCGCGGTGTCGCTGCGGCGCCGGAAGCGGCGCGGAGGGTGCGCGGGGCGGCGGCGGCACCGCCGAGCCGGGACCGGCCCTGCTCTGCCCGGCCCAGACCAGCCCAGCCCTTCTCGGCCCCGCCTCAGCCTCCCCGTGAGTAGCGCGGCCGGCACACGCCCTCCGGCCCCCCCTCGGGCTCTCCGCGGTCCAGAAGCGCCTGAGTCCCCCTCTCCCCGCCGCCGTTCGTTGCCGCCCTCAGACACCCGGCTCTCCCTCCCCGCCCGGAGCGCCTCAGTGCCCTTCGCCGCCTCCGTCCCCTGAGTGCCCCTGGACCCCCCGGCCGTTCTCTCCCCTGTGCTCTAGCCAGGTCCTTGGCTCTGCCGGGGGCTCCACATCCCGGCCAGGCCCAGCGGTTTGCTCCCCGCGGGGAGCCTGGCCTCCCCTTGGCACAGCCGCTCTGCCCAGGGGCACTGGGAGCTCCAGCAGGACGATGGCCCAGTGCTGCTCCCCGTGTCCGGGCTGGCTGCGCCCCGATAGCGGGGATGGGGCTGTGAGTGGGGAGGGTGTCTCTCCACCGGGGACCCCGCAGGCACGTATGGCCAGTGATGGCCCATTCTATGGCACCTGCTGGTCCAGGGCCTATCGCCTGCTCCTGACTTTGGGCTGTTTTTTTTTCCCAGAGCGTGGGAGTGGGCCCAGGGCACTGCAGCAGTCTCGCTGAGGGGTTGGCCTGGAGCAGAGGCCATCACTGGCCCGTGAGTTCGAAGGCTTCCCCTCACTCTGCTCGCAGTCCTGCAGTGAAGCCTGGCCTCCTGCATTGCTCCCAGCAGGAGTGTTGGCAGGCAGGGAGGCTCTGAGGAGCTTTTGTTCATGGCACATCGGTACTGTCCATGGCCACTGCTTGTTCCAGGCCTTTTCTTTGCTGGGGAGAGGGTTTGAAGGCAGCTCCCTCACCCTGCACCTGTCTCATCCCGGCAGGGAGCCCCGATGGACACGAGAGTGGAGCAGGACACGTCCTGACCCCTGCCCCACACAACCGGCCCCGTGCCAGTCCCCAGGACTATGGATGAGTGGAAGCCCAACCCCGCTGTGAAGCCCCACAAGAAGCGGAGCTGGTACCTGGCCTGGAAGTACAAGCTGATGAACCAGCGCGCGCTGCGGAAGCTGTGCCAGGTGAGTCACCCGCAGCCCTGTGGTGGATTAGGAAGGATAATCTACAGGATTTACGAGTTCATGGAGCAGCTGCATGGCTGGAAGTGGGTCTGCTGGCAGTCTGGGTGACCTGGCATGCTGAGGAGGCATAACTTGTTTCCCAAGAAGCTGCCTCCAGTGCCTTTGTGTGGAAGGGTCTGCCATGTCTATCAGCTTTTTTCAGCTGCCAACAGACCTGTTGAGTGGCTCTGGGAGGAGACACAATTATCCAGGTGGCCTTGGRAGGCTTTCAGCTAGAAACCAACTGATTCCTCCCATCCTGGCTCTGTACCCATGCTGAGTGCTGCAGGGCTCAGCCTTGAGCTGTTTGATTTGCAAACGAAGCCTGGTATAAGGCATGACAGGTGGACAGAGAAAATAGGGCTTGGTAACAGGATCTCGTGCCCCAGAGGCAGCTGGCGTCTGGGAAAGCTGCAGGCTTGG
Organism: Amblyornis subalaris; assembly: GCA_018881555.1. Taxonomy (NCBI): domain Eukaryota; kingdom Metazoa; phylum Chordata; class Aves; order Passeriformes; family Ptilonorhynchidae; genus Amblyornis; species Amblyornis subalaris. The sequence goes on from JACAXG010000004.1 coordinate 5,703,195, forward strand.
TTGCTTGTGCTGTGAAACAGCTAATCCTTGGTGGAGACGGCATCCTGGGGGGTGTCTGGGGGTGTAAGGACAGGAAGGGTTTGGTCCCATGGCAGCAAAACTCAGAAAAGGGACCTTTCCTGAGAGGAGCTCATGAAATCTGGCAGTTAGTTGCTGTAGGAGGGAGCAGGGAAGAGTTTTCCACGTGTCTGGGAGGGCGAGGGCTCCCTGGGGAAGGAGACTGCTCAATTCTGTGTTTGACGGGGTGTTCAGGGCTTGGGAATGGGTCTGGTCATTCAGGCAGGTGTTGCTCATCATGCTGGGGCAATGAGCTAGAGCCTGCCTACTGTCTTCTTTGTCACTTCTTTGTGGCACTGCTGTGGCTTAAAACACAGCTGAAAATTTGGCTTAAAATAGGTAAACCAGAGCTGGAGGTATGGAGTAGCCTCTATCAGCAGCTCTGACTGAGCCAGCGTTGTTAGACCCGGCTGCTGGTCTTACTTAGTGCTTATTCCTCATTGCCTTACTTGCTTTGGTCACCCGGGCTGTTCCCTCATGTCCCCAGTGCTGACCAGGGTGGAAGATCTGGGCAGGTTGGTAAGGTGGCCTTGCTGCCTCACYATGAGCCCACAGCTCTGTTCGTGCCTAATTAAAAGCTTTATGTGCACACATCCCAAAAGGTGCTCATACTCCTGAGTCAACAGCAAATTACCAAGCCAAAATGCCGTAGTGACATTTATACCATCATGTTGTCTTATTGCTGGTTTTCCGTTTTCCTCAGTTAGTCCTTGAACCTGTTTGGCTGCTTGGCAGAGATAGCAGAAACACATAAGGCAGGAGCTGGACAGATGGGGCAGGAATCTTTTTGGTGCCTCTCACCAAGGGCAGGCCTGTGTGTGATCCCAACCCCGTTCCAGACCTCAGAGAATCAAGGGTCTGTTCCACAGCCCCTGGACCTCTCCAAGCCCTCTGTGTCAGCATCCACCAGGGTTGCATTGAAGTTTGCTGCAGACAGTAAGGCTGCAGGCTGTTCTCTGCAGCCTGTGGTACAGTGCAGCTTCCTGAAATCAGACCTCAGCTTCTTCCCTTTGTTTGATTTAGCTGCGCAGCATCTCCTTTCCTCTGAATACCCTGAGTGCATCCTCTGGTTCCAGAGGGACAGATCAGAGTAGTGATGCTGCAGGAGAGGCAGAAGTTAAGGTTACCCAGGGAGCTGTAACTCTGAATTACCAAACTCTTTGCCTGCAGGGACCCTCAACCTTGATGCAATAATTTAGCAGGAGTCTGCTCACAGATCTGGAAGCAGGGATACGTTGGAAGTGGGTTAATTCTCACATATCAAGGAGTCAGTGCTCTCCAGCTGATGAATGCATTTCACCATGAAACTCGGTCACCTGTATTTCTTTCTCTTTGCTTTCCTCAGAAAAAAACAGGGGAAATGACTGATGATTGTGATCCCTTGCAAGATCTCCTTGGRGTGCCCTGCAGCCACTGCCAAGCTGGGCTGATTTTGGGGTTGTACTTACAAATTTCTAACACAAAACATCCTCCATTGCAGACGGGTGCTGTCCTCTTCCTGCTCGTGACTGTAATTGTGAACATCAAGCTGATCTTGGACACCAGGAGAGCTGCTTATGAGGAGGAAGAGGAGTCTGCACAGGACTACGGTGAGGGGCAGCATCCTCTTGGGCTTTGAAAGCAGGGAAACACTGGAGGGTTTCTTTAARTCAGGGCTAACTTGTGACCAGCTAGATCGTGGAAGACAGGTCTGTGCATGTGGTTTAACAAAAATTAATAGAAAATGCTGTTCCCATTCCTGGTCTGTCTACTGAAGGCTTCGGCATATTGGACTGCAGAGATCTGTGTGGGGTCAGCCGAGGCCAGACCTGTTGCCATTTGGTGTTTTCCCTTAGCTGCCATCCCTGTAGATTCTGAGCCATGGCTCCTTGGGCTGGGATGCATGGTGGGCAGGACCTTCTGGAGGCTTGGCTGGGCTAGCACAGAGCAGGGACAAGCCGGAGGTGCCTTGACTGGTGGAAACTGGGCATTTCTCCACTGTAGATGACGAGATGCTGAATGTGGAGGTCCCGAGGCACCCTATCAACAACAAGAAGGTCCTGGATGTTGAGGTGTACTCCAGCCGGTCCAAGGTCTACGTGGCGGTGGATGGGACAACGGTGAGTGGCGGRTGCTGGCTGTCCCTGTGAGCAGAGGATGGACAGAGCTGAGTGGATGAAGCCATGAACAGTGGTGGTGGGAGCACTTCAGTGGGTGGCAAGAAGTCCTGCTTCCAGGACTCTGRAAGTATTGTCCTGTGTTGTTTTCTACGCTTGCCATGAGCAAAGCCAAAGAGAGTTGCCTCTTGTTTGAGGGCTCTGTTGTGCTGAATGGGCAGGGAATAAGAAGAGGTCTTGGCATATGATTCTCATCACTTATCCACTTGCAGGTCCTGGAAGATGAGGCTCGGGAGCAGGGAAGAGGGATCCATGTCATCGTCTTAAATCAGGCCACGGTAAAACATCCCCACGTCTGTGTTTGTCTTTCTTACTGGGCAGCTGGTCCTTGCTCTTGAACTTYTGGGTGTCTGAGGCCAGGGGCAGCCAGGAGGGAAGCCCCCAAATGCTTTTTGTGTGTAGTTTGCAGAGCATGACGTGGTCACCCAGAAACCCCTGCAGGGTTTTCCTTGTGCTGCTGTGCTTGGGGAGCGGGCAGGGGAGGAGCTGTGAGGTTGGGTGGTGCTGTCCCATGGACCTCCGTGCAGGAAGGCCTGAGGGCTGAGCTTGCCTGGGGATTAACTCCCTGGCATACCGGAAAAGCCACTCCCTGTGTTGCGCAGGGATTGAGGCTTCCAGGACAGATTTCCATAATTCTGTGTGTCCGTAACATGTAGTACTTAAGGTGCGTTTGACGTGTGAATACCAACAGGGTCATGTGATGGCCAAGAGGGTCTTTGACACCTATTCTCCCCATGAAGATGAAGCCATGGTACTTTTCCTCAACATGGTAGCCCGGGGCCGGATCCTGATCTTCACCATTAAGGTATGTGACCCTAATATCAAAAAAAAATCATCTTGATTCAGGATGTCCTAAGGCTTATCTGGGCAGTAACCTCCTGAATGTCATCGGGCATTCCCAGGAGTAAATGTCACATCCCCATGGGGCTATGACTCCCTATCTGGATCACCTCCCTTGTCCTCTTGCTCTCCCTTGTTGCTGCAGGTACTGCTGTGCCCAGCAAAGCAGGAGAGCAAAATGCAGATGTGTCAGAGCCCACAGCAATAAACAAGGGGTTAGGTCGAGAATGGACATGAGGAAATACAAGGATAAGGTGGGATCCTTCTGGCTCCCAGTTCCAGGCTTTACAGGGATCCTGTGGACTGTGCTGGCTCCGGGCTGCTGTGCAAGCAGAACTGTGGTGCTACTTCAAGGTTTCAGGTTTAGCTGTGTGAAGTGTTGCTTAACATGTGGCCCTGTTTGCAAAAAATTGGTCTCAAGGAAACAGGAGTGCATGACTCCTCTGACCTCCCTGTGGGTCATGATGAAGCCACTGGCAGCTTTAGTGGCACAGAGACCTTGAAGGTTTCTGGCTCAACTGGTTCAACAGTAGGAGTGGGCCCTGTACCTCTTTGATATTGATGGGAGACTTTCCCTGTCAGGAGCCAGACCTCAGCTGCAGGGTTGTGTTTTGTTCCAGGATGAAGGCTCCTTTCACCTCAAGGAGACAGCCAAGAATGTCCTGAAGAGCCTGGGAAGCCAAGTTGCACCATTCCTGAGCTGGAGAGACATGTGGACATTTGTGGGGAAGAAGGGAGGTGAGTCTTGCACAGGCTGGGAGAAGGTTTGTGGCTCCTTTCTTTGGCCCAGCCCACCGCCAACACGTTCTTTGAGCAGGGAACAAGTCACAGAGAGTGGTAGCTCCATTCCTGGGGGTGAGGGGGGTATGGAGGCAGAGTGTGTTCCTTCAGCAGTTTGCCAGGGGCCAGTGGGAAAAGGTGGCAAGCTGCCACCCAGGCTGACGGCCTCTGGTCATGCCTTGGCACAGTGAGACTGGGCCCCTCCAGACAGTCCTGACCCTGTGTCCCTGTTCCAGGGGAAGTGTATGGGGAGAAGCATGCCAAATCACCTGCCCTCTCGACCTGGGGTGACCCCGTTCTGCTGAAGACAGAAGTTCACCTGACATCTGTGGAAGGTAGGAATTGCAGTTTGCTCTGTGGTATCTTTGAGAGACGTCTCCCTGCTGCCTGGTTAGAAGTCAAAGCCATGGGTCTGTTAGCAAAATCCGAGGATGGATTTAAGGCTGTTTGAGATAGTAATGGTAACTTTTAAAATGGGCCCAGCTTCCCTTTCTTCCTGCTTCCATGGCAATTCCAGGGATGATTGCTGAGCAGGGGGAGGATGGAAAAGTGAGAACATGGTCTGGCCAATTGTCACCTCTTCAAACCAGACCTGGTCTGGACTTTTCTGACTTGGCCTTGAACAACCCATTGCTGCTCAGAGAGGCCACAGGTGGGGTGGGCTCTGAATGGCTCCTGTGGTTGTATCTGGCATCCAGGAGCGTTGCTTGTTCACRGTACCAAGGACTGGCTTGGTGGCTGAGCCCAGGGAGAGCCATGCGTGTGGTATCCCAGCCTGGAGCACACAAGGTGAGGCCATGGGGATGACAGGACTGTTTTTTGTCCTCGGTGCCTCCAGATGCTGAGTGCCATTGGCCCGACACGGAGCTGAACCGGCGCCGCAAGAGGTTCTGCAGCAAAGTGGAAGGTTATGGCAGCGTCTGCAGCTGCAAAGACCCCACACCCATCGAGTTCAACCCTGATCCCGTGAGTGCAGGGGCAGTGTTCAGGGAAGGCTCCAAGAGGGAGGGCTAGGCCACACCAGATGGGTTTTGCAGCTCAGATGCAGAGCACTGTCCTTAAGCACCAGCTGAGTGGTACAAATTGCCCCTGGGCATGCCTTTAGCCCCAGCAGAGGTGAGGTGAATACCTGGGGGCAGGTCGTGCTGGGGAAGGGAATTCCCTTGCCCTGGGCTGCCAGGTTATCCTGATTCTAGGGATATCAGTGTAAGCAGCAGAGCCTGTACATTTGGAGATGGAGCAGCTATCGTGGCTTTTGGCCTGTCTTGGCACAGTGCTGAAGGGTTCAGATGAAGGTCTCTGAATGGATGCAGCCTAGGATTTGGGAGCTGGCTCAGAGGTGGAGTGAAGGAGGGAATCTAGCAGGGTCTCCAGCAGTGCTGAGTGGTGTCCTGGGTGGTCAGTGTGGTCCTGAACCAAGGGGTAGAACTATGCAGCTCTGCTGTCTTAAGAGCAGGTCCATACCCCTTGGATCCTGCTCTCAGTGGCACAGAATCACAGCATTGTTTTTGTTAGCATGGCCTCTCCCACCCCCACTCACACACATTGTTCTCTTCCAGCTCAAAGACAATAAAGTCTTTGATGTGCCTGTAGCTGTGATAGCAGGGAACCGCCCCAACTACCTGTACAGGTAAGCAATTCCAAAAGGCACGGCTCCTCTGCTCTATGCCACAAGACCAGGCATGGCCCAGGCCCTTCCCTCTCTCCTGCTGGCAGGATCCAGCCTCCTCCTGGGGTTGCATGAGCACCAAGGGCAGACTCTGGGGGAGGGAAAGGGAAGACCTAGGTAGGTCCTGTTCCCTAATCATGCACACTTTCCCCCATCCCAAGGGATCCATCCCCCTGTGCTGAAGGGCCTGTGCCCACTGGGGCTGTGCTGCGCTCAGGCCCCCCCGTCTCTCCTCAGGATGCTGCGTTCCCTGCTGTCGGCTCAGGGCGTCAATCCACAGATGATCACAGTCTTCATCGATGGCTACTACGAGGTGAGGGCATTGCCAAAGATCCCTGTGGTCAGCTCCGTGGTCCCCCAGCCCAGTGCTGGCCCAGTCCTTGGTGCTGGCAAGTTCTGAGCCTCGTCACCCTTCCTCCTGCTGTGTGTCACACTGCTCCTCACCTGCTCCTGTGCACAGGCAGTCAGCTCAGCCAAGCCATGGGTGTGGATAAAACTGCCTTGGCCTTTTCCTAAGCCCAGGGCTGACATCTCCGTGGAAGAAGGGGTTGGTGTGCAGGAATGATACATGATGGCCATGCTGGGTTCTCCCCGTCTTCTCTTCTTACTTGATGAGCATCACCAGCCCCTTGAGCAAGGCCTGGACGTAACACCACCTGTCCAGCTCCCTCACATGGAGAGGAACAGTTGTTCCCTTGCAGGCCTCTCCCACCACTGCCCTGTTGTGGGGCTGGGGGAGCTGGTTTGTTTATGCAGGCTCTTGCTGCACCACATCAGAGTGGTTAAAGATAGCAGCATCCATTGCTATGGCAACTGGAGCAGCATCCCTTAGCTGCAAGGGGGCAGCCTGGATGCTCGAGCTGCCATGGTGGATACCAGGGAAAGGGGGAAGGGTTGTACAATGGGAGCTCCTTCCATCTTTTGTGGCTGGGAGGTGGAATGCACGGTAAGGGGATGGAGAAGGTCTTGGTGGCTCCTTCTTGGAACAGAGATATATCAGCCCAAGTATGGATTACTTCTGACCCTAGAGTGCATGTGCTTGGTCAGAAAGGTCCTTTCCTTGGCACCTGTGAGAGGAAATTGAATTGATTGTGGCCTTGCCATTTAGCAGCTTTTAGGTGTTSCTGGCTATACCTGTTTTCTTTCTGCACTGCCCACAGGGGACTGGAAATTTGGGATCTCTCAGATATTCTCTGATACAACTTTGGGTCTGCAAAAAGGACTAACAAAATCATGGTGATACTTAAGGGCTGAAGGGCCACGAGGGTTTGGCGAGTTCAGTGCTGCAGGGTCTATAGCACAGCATCACTTTGAGCCTCACCAGTCCCTAAGAGGACAGCCACCTGCAGGGAATGTTGTTGTTGTCCTGGAGCTGACACTGGCAGGGGAGGGGAGAATGACCCMCACGTTTGATGAGCTTTATACTTTTCCATTGCAGGAGCCAATGGATGTCGTGGAGCTGTTTGGCCTCTCAGGAATACAGCACACTCCCATCAGCATTAAAAATGCCAGAGTTTCCCAGGTGAGAGAGCTTTCCCAAATCCTGGGACAGTTACTAACAGGGACCTGGGATAGCATTTGAGGGAGGCAGGCTTAGCCCCAGATCTGTGCCAGGTTGATGCCAACACAGGCAATGATTGTCTTTTCTTGTAGCACTACAAAGCCAGTCTGACTGCAACCTTCAACCTGTTCCCGGTGAGTGAGACCGCTACAGTGCAGGCTTTCCCTGGCATCTGTGATCCCTGTCCCACAGGAGCTGGAATCACTCCTCTGGGGCAAGGAACTGCACAGGCAGGGGACATTGCTTGTGTCTCTGCTCTGTCCTGTTTGTCTCCATCCTTCTGACGTTCTCCTTGCCCTACAGGATGCTAAATTTGCTGTGGTTCTGGAGGAAGATCTTGACATTTCCATTGACTTCTTCAGGTAAAGTTGTGGGTTCCTGTGTGGGTGGACCGTTTCCTGGAAGCTYTCTGAGTGCTCAGGAGAGGCCAGATCCCTGCCATGCTGTAGCTCACTTATCTGAGGCTGAGCAGACCACAGGTAACAGCCGTGTGTGCTCTGCCTTTAAAGTCTTGAGTCCACTGTCCTGGCACTCAGTGCAGGGTGACTTCAGGATTGGGGATCTCTTCCTGGTTTGTTTCTTGAGGACACTGATCTGTTCTGTGCAAACATGGTTGGGGCTGCCCCATAGCCAGAGGACAGGAGCAGCGTCTAGTGGGGGGCTCCTGTTTCTTCTTAAGGAGAAGAGACTGATAGGCAGGACACAGTGCTGTCCCTTYCCCATGGTGAGATGCAGCTTAGCTTGTTCAGGTGCTCCACTCCTGGGCTCCTGCCAGATCAGCCATCTCAGCCCAAGAGCTGGGATTAGCAGTTCCAGCAGTTGGGGGTGGCCCATCCTTTGGTAGAGAGTGTGCCTTAGTTTTGCATGGTAGAAGGATATTTGACTAGGCACTGGTCACCTCTCTCCTCAGCTTTCTGAGCCAGTCAATACACCTTCTGGAGGAGGATGAGAGCCTGTACTGCATCTCTGCTTGGAATGACCAGGTGGGTCAGGGAAGGATGCTCGAGCCAGGCCGCCTCTGCCCTGTGTTGTTCCCTTGTCAGACTGGGGTCCAGCTGCCATCTTTAAAGCAGGGTGTGTGTCCCCACTGTCATCCTAAGTGTGTCTGTCTCCCCAGCCCTGGACTCTTCAAAAGTGCCCCTGCAAATCACCGTCGTGTCCCTGCCATGTGCCTCCCAGTGGCTATTCCCTTCTTCCCATGCCAAAAACCTCAGTGGAGGAACAGGCCTCCCTTTTTGGGTGGGATAGGAGTGCATTCAGGGTGCTGAACATTCCCCATAACATTGCAGGGCTATGAGCACACAGCTGAGGACCCCTCGCTCCTGTACCGTGTGGAAACCATGCCAGGCCTGGGATGGGTGCTCCGGAAGAGCCTGTACAAGGATGAGCTGGAGCCAAAGTGGCCAACCCCTGAGAAGGTGAGTACCCTAGAGGGGCCCTGTCTTCTGCACCCCCATCTCTGCCCATCAGCAGTCCCTGATCTTCACCCAGTCCCTGGGTGTACAGCTCTTGGAGGAGTTATCCCTGTGCTTATTCTGGGAAGGATGCCCGAGCAGAATGGATTTGGGACAGGCAGTAACTTGATGAGGCACATAACCAGCCACAGAGCTGGGGCCAAAGGGGCTGGACCTGGTGTGGGCACCCAGAAAGCTCCCTGGATGGCCACACTACCAAGTCATGTCCCCAGACTTGAGTGTGAGTAGAATTTCCCCCCCCCCAGCTCTGGGACTGGGACATGTGGATGCGGATGCCTGAGCAGCGGAAGGGCCGGGAGTGCATCATCCCGGACATCTCCCGCTCCTACCACTTCGGCATCGTGGGGCTCAACATGAATGGCTACTTCCACGTGAGTGACCTCCCACAGCCCCCAGGCCCCATCCTGGTGCTGAGCTCTGACTCGGACACCTCCCCAAGTAGTGGGGATGCTTGAGGTCATCTYCAAGTATTGTTGGCTCGTGATCCGACCTGGTTTCCCTTCCCTCCCCTCTCTCTTCCTCCCAGGAAGCCTATTTCAAGAAGCACAAGTTCAACACAGTTCCAAATGTCCAGCTTAAAAATGTGGAGAGGTGAGTGCTGGTCAGAATGAGATCTTGATGAAACAGTTGCTTGGCCTGACCCTTGTCTCCTTGTGCTGGAGTCATCTCCCCTCTGGAGCAGCCATAACCTCTTGCATCAGCACACTGGCCTCTGCTGGGGAATCTGGGCAGTGGTTTTTGCCAGGTTGGGTTCAGCTACCCTGTGCTCCAGGTGCACATGTTGAAGGGTCACGTTTTTGCTGCTCCATCTCCAGGATGCGTGGCAATCCCTCCTCTCCATTTATTGGTTCCAACCTGCCTTTAGTGTTTCATTGGGGCCGTCTTAAATTTGGATCATTTTGGATGTTCCCTGCTTCTCAAACTGTCTGACTCTGCCCTGATCTCTGTGTTCTCTCCTCCTCCAACAGCTTGAGGAAGGATGCCTATGAGACTGAAATTCATCGGCTCCTGGGGTGAGTGCCTGCTGGAATGTGGGGAGACCACAGGGCACACTGGGTGAACCAACCAGAACAGATGGAAGGGTGGAGGTGGCCCTGGTGGCYCCAGCCACCTCTTGCATGTCTGAAGTACTCTGCAGTGGGAATAGAGAGAACGTGGGGTCCCCTTTCACTCAGTGTTCTGTTTCCACAGTGAGGCTGAGGTCTTGGACCACAGCAAGAACCCCTGTGAGGACTCCTTCGTGCCCGACACTGAGGGCAGGGTCTACGTCATGTTCATCAGGATGGAGCAGGAAGCGGATTTCACCACCTGGACTCAGCTTGCCAAGGTGAGGCCCCTGACGTGGCCTGTCCCCAGCCCTGCACTGGTCTCTGCATCACTGGGAATGGCCTGGCTGTTGCTCTTGGGTTTGCCCATGGCATTGACACAGCTCAGCAAATGGGTTCTTGCTGTCCCTGGGTGATGTTAAAGCTCTTGGTGTGGCTGGAGGGTGCAGCCCTGTGCCACCCCAGTCTTGGAGCACAATCCTCTCTGTCATGTCTCGGTGAGAGCAGGGGTGGTGGCTCTTCCCATGCCACAAGATGCCTGGCCCTGGTGTCCCCAGATTCTGATGCCTTTTCCTCCCTCCCCACCATCCCAGTGCCTCCACATCTGGGACCTGGATGTCCGTGGGAACCACAAGGGCCTGTGGCGGCTCTTCCGCAAGAAGAACCACTTCCTTGTGGTGGGGGTCCCTGCCTCCCCCTACTCGTGAGTATCAGGGCCACAGCAATCTGAGTAATGCCCCATCCTTACAGCACTGTCCCCTGCCTGGCACACTCCGTCATCCACTTCTGTCCCAGCCCAGTCCTGGAGGGACACCACCCTCACTTCTTAATCAGTGTGGTGGGAGTGGGGACAGGACACATTCCCRGGGCTGGAGATTCGCAGTGGGAAGGAGATCATGCCAGGCAGTGCTGTTGGGAATTGTGGTCCTGAGGGGGACCACCACCCCTGCCTGCTCCCATCCAGCCCCTTCACCTGCAGGTCCAAGAAGCCCTCGTCGGTGACACCGATCTACATGGAGCCCCCCGCCAAGGAGGAGGGGGCGGCGGCAGTGCCAGCAGTTGCAGCAGCAGAGCAGACGTGAGACTGGCAGCTGGAAGCCAAGGGGCCTGGGGGAGCACAGAGACCCCCACGGTGCAGAGACAGAGTTGGCAGCAGCTCTCGGAGGCTGGTGACTGGCTACAGACTCCTGTTTTGGGCTGCAAAAGGAGAGCTTGGGCTCCCTCCAGCCCCCTGTTGTGGTCTCCCTCTCCCTTGCACAGGACAGGGTCCTTCCCTGTAGATATGCCACCCCCATCCCAGGAACTTGGTTTTTTTAACACAGACACTTTACTAACGCTGCTCCTTTTGCCCCCTGGCTGGGCAAGGCTGGAGGAAGGAGATGCTCAACTGGAGCCTAGAGGGGGCCTCAAGAAACACCTCTGTTCTCCTTTTTGGCCCCAAAGTCCTGAGAAGGCAGCATGGTGCAAGTGCTGCAGCCTATCAGCTGGGTGTTATTTATTAACTCTTGCCTGGCTGGCTTCATGCCCCATGGTGAATGCAGTGGGGAAGAGGGGATATTCCAGCATCTCTCCTGTTACCTGCACGATGGATGCACCTTGAAGACTGTGTGCTGAGTTGGACATCTTCCTGCCCACTGGCTTTGCTTCGCGGGCTGCAGGTACTGATGCAGCCCAGCTCACAGAAAAGGGAATGCTGAAGAGGAGCTGGACCTGCTGCAGACACGTAGGGGACACCCCACACCCAGCACGAGGGCCGTCAGTTCTGGAAGCTGGAGGTGATTGTAGATGGAAGTGGACCAGGCTGTGTGTGCTCTGGCTCAGACTGTCCTCACCCACCTTCTCTGTGGGGAGCAGCCCTGCCTGGAGTCATAGGAGAGGGGGTGAAAGTGCCTTGCAGAGCGAGATGGGAGCAGCCAGCATCCCCTGGCTGCAGGGGCAGGATGGGCCAGGGTCCTCTGGAGAGAGAGATGCTGCACTATGGTCCTTGCCTGTGGTACTRTACCCTGTCTCTCCCTCTTCCCTGCCCAGGTATCCCCTGCTTTTGCTGAAGGCAGAGGGAGTTTGTTCTCCTGAATCCCCATCCTTACCACGGTATGTTGCCAACAGGGAAGCTGTGAGCTGGTCTGGGATGGGCAGCCTTGCCCTCCCACTGTGGTACACTCCTCATGCAGAGGGAGAAGGAGGGGGTTCTGTGCCTTAGGAAGAACCCCAGGGCCCCCTCCCATCCCCAGCCACTCGGTACTAATGTCCCTGTGCCGCAGGGACAGTCCCGGTCCCCTTGCTCAGTACAGCTCCCTGCCTCATCCCTGCAGCAAGAGATCCATTCTCTGCCAGTCCCCCGGCCTCGGGCAGGGGTGCAGTGCTCTGGCTTGCCAGTGGGAGAAGGAGTTGCTGCTCAGCCCTTTCCCTGAGGTCACAGAGGGTCTTCCCCTTCATTTTCTCACTGTGAACTGAGCATCGGGGTCTACACTACACTAACTTATTTATTTATTGCTTCTGGGAAGGGGCGGATAACAGGAAAGCAGCATRGAGAGCTGGCAGCCCCCAGCCTGGGGGGCAGTCATGGGAGGTTTGTCTCTTGTCCCCCCTGGCTCCACCCTCTGTTCCCTGTCTTCCTCCCTTGCCCAGAATAGGAGTGAAAACTTGTGAAGCAGGGAAATCTCCTCTTTGGCCGAGATGATCCCAAGTGTGGATGCAGCACAGCTCGGGCATGACTGCAGGGAAGGGACTCTGACCCTCACAGTCCCTTGCATGCCTGCCCCGGCAGCAAGGATGGGATGGGAGGGGATGTGGGTGCAGGAGGGGAACAAGAGCGTGCAGGGTGGCAGCCTTGATGCTGCAGTACTGGCCTGGGGTTTGGCCCTGCCCTCCCCAGCCACCCCCAGCACTGCCCTTCTGTGGGACTCCGCTCTGGCAATCAGTGGGCAGGTGGCCCCTGCACTGGCCCTCAGGGTAAAGCAGGTCTTTTAAGAGGATGGAAAAGGGACTTGGCTTCTTTCTCAGAAAAAGTAGCTCACTCCCCATGCCCTGCTTTGGAAAAACTTCCATGGCTCTCCACTGCCCTTTCCTTGGCATCTCTGTTCCCAAGGCTCAGTTCTTCTTCCCCCTGAAACTAAATGCACCCTCTTTCCCTTATRGGGTAGGGCTCAGGCTTGGCTTCCTCCCAGCTCCTCGTGGGGCTGGGGAAGGTGGTCCTGGGGATAGGAGGTGGCTAAACATGAGTTCCCCTCTCATCCCCTGCCAGCCCTGCAGTGAGCAGGGGTCTGTGGCTCCCTGCTCTCAGTGACAGAAGGACTTGACTGGTGGGCTTCAGGATCCCCCTTCTCTGCACACCACGCCAGGCCCTCTGGGTGCTGTTCTCCGTCCCTCCCCGTTCCCCCAGCAAGGCTCCGGGGTGGCAGCCGTGGCAGGGCTGGGGGTGTGGCATCACCAGGGTTTGACGCTTTCTGAATTGAATTATTTTTTCAAGAGTAAACATTGCAAAGCTGTTGAGCCTCCTGTGTTCCATAGCTGGCCCTGTGCGTGGTCCAGGGCTGGGGTCCCTGGCTCTGGGGTCCTGCCTGGAAAGGACAGACCCCTGTCCTCTGGTGTCTCGCTCTGCCCAGTGCAGCGCAGGCCTGGCTGTGGGCTAAGGGTGGCCCTGGGCCTGTGCCAGCAGAGGTCCCCCCTGAGGTACCATGTGGTGCCAGTGTGGCTGGCACAGGTTTATGAGCTGTTTCTTCCTCAAGCTTTATCACGTTTATCTTCAGTAACTGATGGAAACTATGACGAGCTGCCTGSTGACTCGCCCCCATCTTCCTCCTGGCACCTTCAGCTGCTGTGCCCTGAGAACTACAGACTTGTCACCCTTGTGACCATTCCAAATTTCTGTCTCCAGGGAGCAGGGAGGGCTGGGGATACCCCCCTTGCTGGGACAGAGACCACAGGACCTAAATGGAGTAGCAGTGGGAGAGTGTCAGCAGCCAGCATGTACTGGCTGCAACCTCCATCCAGGACCAGCTGCCTCCTGCTCCCCTGCCTGATCCCTGCAGCCGGGCTGGGCTGCCAGCCCCTTCCCAGGACCAGGCACAGCTTTCTGGCAGGGCAGCCCCTTGGCAGAAGCTTTTTTCATAGCCCCAGGGGTTTGGTTTGGTGATGCCAGAGGGGCTCTTGCCTCCTGCCAGCCTCCACATCCCCTTCCCCAACCGAGGCCAAACCCTGCAGCCTGAGCCCCTGCCACGGCACCCGGGGCGAGGGGAGGATCCACCTGCTGGGGCTGAGTGCCCATGGGCAGGGCCCTGCAGAGTGATGTGGGCTCAGGTGTGACACCCTCCATCCCGTGCCCACGTCAAGGAGCCAGTATCTGCAAACTGCTGYGTTTATAGGAGCCTCCCCTCCTGCAGCAGAGGGGTGAGGGTAGAAGCAGCTTAACCCCCTTGAAGGGGAGCATCAGCTCAYGATCCCCAGGTGCTGGTGATGCCAAGGTTCATTACCCAAGGGGCTCAGTCCTGGGGMCCTTGTTAGATGAGCTGGGTCGCTTCCCATCCTGCTCTTTTTTTGGGGTCCCGCTCACTTCCCGGTGCAGCCTGCTGGTGCTGGAGCGTTCCCGGCTGTCCGGGAGCTGGCTGGGTGACTGGGCCATCCCTGCCCTCCCTGGGAAGCCCGATCCACCGGCTCCCACAGCTCAGCCCCATGTGGCACCAGCTTCAGCACGTGCTGCCCGAGCTGCAGTTCTCACCCAGCCCCCTGCAGCCCCCCCAGCCCGGCCTCCCTGGCTTTGTGCTGCCGTACAAAGGAGAACCTGTCCGGGCTGCTCCACCTCCCAGGATCTGGCTGATAATTAAACAAAGGCAAAATAGCATTGGCATGAAACTTGACCTTTCCAGAGCTCGTGGGGGCTGGGGAATTTTGCATAATTTCTGGCGGTGTTTATTTTTATGCATTATGGTTTTTTGTTGGAGAGCTCTGTGCCGCGGAAGCAGGAAGTCCCTGTGCTGCGGTGACGGGCTGGCATGGGGGAGGCAAGGTCCAGGCTGCCCCTTCCCATGGCACATCGGTTCCTCTGTGCCCCAAGGATGGAGGGAAGCACCCTCCAGCCAGAGTCCACTAGGATAACAGACCAGGTCCTCTTGGATGGAGAGATCTGAGCACTAGAGGGATGCTGGATGTGCTGATCCCCTCTCCTTCCCTGTGTGGGAGGGAGTCAGTGGTGCTGTGCCCAGCCACTTGCATCCCAGCCCAGGGAACTGATCCTAAATTTTCAGCACCCTCTGCTTCATAAAAAGTCATGAATGCCAAGTGCATTTATGAACAAAAAATTAATAAATGTCAAGGTGCCCAAACTGCTCCCAGGAAGGGACTCTGCTTGGCTTCTCCCCTTTTTCCTGGCTGTGAGGGAAGGGCCCTTCCCTTGCACCCAGCCCATCTCTGTCCCTGTTTCCTGTTGCACCTGTGACACAGGGCTGCCACCGCCTGTGCCCACACCTAAGGCTGGCAGCGAACTAATCTTCAACTGAGTGTCCAGAATTGTTGTTGTGATGGTTATTGTGCCGTTCCTGCCCAGTGCAGCATTAATGATTAACACCCCAGGTTCAATGTCAGCTCTGCCTGCTGCCTTTTGAATAGCCCTTCCATTGCCTCCTCTGATATCCCAACAAATAATCAGGGCAGGGAGCTGCCTAGAAAGCACTGTTGGGGTGGGGTCAGCACCCAGGGTGSTTTATTTCTGAGGAACAGGAGGACAGCCAGGGAGGAAGTCTATGCCAGGGAAAGGGTGCATTACCTCACTTCTTTCCCTGGACTAGCCTGTGACCTTCAAGGATGTCCTCTCCTCCCCAGTCCGGGAACACCTTGGCCAGGTTCTTGCTGCAGGATATCCTCTTCTCCCCAGTCCGGGAACGTCCTGGCCAGGCTGTTACGGCAGGCAGGGGAAATTCCCCACAACGGGCACTCCTTGGGCACCTGATGCCGGATGAGTTTGCTTTTGCTACTTATTTACGCCCTTTATCAGCACAAACCCAAAGAGGTGCAGTTCCTCCCTCCTTTCATGTACCTGTCCCCATCAATGCTAATTCCCAGGAAGGAGGGGGCAGCTCCTTTCCTAAATTGCTGATCACTGCCCACTCCCAGCACAGATCCCTTCACCACACAGAGTTTAGCCCGTTGTGCCCCGGGGCAAGCGATGCCGGTGGAGAGTGCACCCTACAAATCCCCTGGGATTTTGGCCCTTGTGCGTGTGTGTGTGTGTGTGTGTGTGTGTGTGTGTCTGTGTGTGTGTGTGTCTGTGTGTGTGTGTGTCTGTGTGTGTGTGTGTGTGTCTGTGTGTGTGGCACCCATCATGGCACTGACTGCTTGCTCAACATCCCTGCAGGGAGACTTTACCCTCCTGCCCTCCCTCACCCTGTGTCCCAGGAAAAGAAGAGCCTCCACCCCGGCACACACCCAGCCACGCCAGGTGCCAGGGCCATCTCCTGCCATGTTCCCAGGGGCAATAAGGAAGTTTCTGTTTGCTACCAGAAGCCCTCAGGGACCTTTCAGCCCCAGGCTCCAGAGGCACAATTGTCAGCTGCTGATTGCCCCAGGGTGCCAGTCTGGGAGACCCGGGCAAGTCTAAGGGGTACAAGGTGCAGAGGTGCCTGGTGGCACCCACATGGGTTGGTGGGCGTGGATGGTGGGCTGGGATGTGCCCTGGGGCTGGTGGGGAGCCGGCTGGAGTGGGATCGCCTTGGAGGGCCCAAAAGCTGTGGCAGTGCTTGGGCAGTGGAAGTGGAGGGCAGAGGCACAGTGGGAGCACAGGGGTGGCTGTGCCAGCCCAGGTTACCCCCCACTGCTCTGCTTTTGGCTGCCAGGGCAGCCACGAGCYGCGAAGGGCGATTGGAAGGAATCGCATCCAGGAGGAGAAACTGGTCCTTCAAGTTTTCCCAGCAGGTGGAGGGGAGGAACCAAGCCAGTGGTTGCAGGGTTATTTACAAAACTCAGTCCCACAGAAAGAGCCTGTTCTTTCCCATGGAAACCCCACGGCCGGGAGGAGTTGCGAACTTGGAAGCCACTGGCTGGCCAGGCATCGCCCCTGAGCCCACTCCACCCTGTAGGGGTGATGGTGAGGGGGGTGTGCCAGGAGCCAGCTCTGCAACGCATCCCAAAAAGAGGGAGCAGAGGAGGACACAGCCAGGTATGCCCAGTGGTGCCTAGCTCTGTGCCAACCAACTCCTGGGCACCACAACAGCTCTAGGAAGGGATTTAAGCAGCTCCACACTCTCGGCAGCTCCTGCRTCCTTGAAGAGGGAAAAGAGGCCTAAAAGCCCCAACGCCACTCATGAGGTGACACCAGCTGATGGTGGAACTGGGATCTTCACCTGTCCAGGGAGAATGAGGCTATTTTCTGGTAGCTTCCCCCCAGACCTTCCCATGGGACAGGGCC
This sequence comes from Amblyornis subalaris, assembly GCA_018881555.1. Classification (NCBI taxonomy): domain Eukaryota; kingdom Metazoa; phylum Chordata; class Aves; order Passeriformes; family Ptilonorhynchidae; genus Amblyornis; species Amblyornis subalaris. The sequence continues at coordinate 5,720,178 of JACAXG010000004.1, forward strand.
AAATCCCACGTCCCCAGGGCTGAGTAATCCCAAGGGGGGAGCTGGTGCCTACACCTGTCCCACTGTCACCTGCCTGCTCCTGCCAGTGTAACAGGAGCTGGATGGCACCGGGGAGATGCCAGACCCCAGCGGTGCCTGGGTGCAGCCCCGTACCTGGGGCAGGAGCCGATAAGGGGGTGCCATGGCGGCCACGGAGCAAGGCAGCACACGGGGAGACTGTTTGCACGCTGGACTCCTGCCCTGCTGCTAATCACCCTGTCCTTCACTGCCCCTGCCCCACAGCCCTCCTGCTCTGCCCACAACCAGGGAGCCTCATGGCAAAAATGGGGTGAAATAGCCCTTGGCAGCACCCACCCTCCCAAACCCCCCACCCTGGCCTCACTTTTGAAATGGAGAAACTGAGGCACAGCAAACATCGCCTCAAGGGCAGGGAGGGAGCAGTGCTGGGAAAGAGGGTGGCTGGAAACCCCTCAAGCCCACCCATGACCTCCCACATCCCCACACACAGAGGGACAGCAGGTGCAGCACACAGAGGCAGCGTGGGACAATGCTGGGATGGAGATGCTCCAAGATGGGGCTGTTGGGATCCATCTCTCCTCACCCCCCCCCCCCGTTGGAGGTTCTTGGGGCTGATGGGGACACAGAAACCCCCCAGCCAGCCCTGCCTTTCAAGCCAAGCTGTTGCTGCATCCCCAACTGGGTGTTGTGAGCAAGCAGGGGCTGTTGCAGAGGGTGGGGTGTGTAAGAGTGGTTCCCCCCCGGTCCCTGTCTGTTGTGCAAACAGGGGGCTGCTCTGTTTCCAAGCACCCGAGCAGGAGAGGAGCCACACGCACGGAGGGCAGGCAGGCTGGGGGCAGGGCTGTGCTGCCTGCAAGGCCATGGAAGGGAAGGTTGGGGGGAGGCAAGGCAGCCCCCACCCCTGCGCTCCCCCGGGCTGAGGGTACTTATTAAAGGCACTAAGATCAACTCCAGACAATAATTTGTATCCAAGATGAAAAATTTATTTGCATTTCTTTACAGCATTGAGAGGGGCTCAGGCACAAAATGACAGGGGGTATGGGGCAGCCCCAGCAGGGCCAGGGACCACCAGGGCTGTCTTCATGCCAAGGCAGGGACAGAGACCAGCCAGCCCCTCTTTCAGGGGACAACATGGCAACAGGGCCAGGACTGGCAGAAAATGGGTGCAAGGGTAGATATATCCCCCTGTGAGGGTGTAGTTACCACSTAAAACTGAAACAGAGGGGCATGGGGCAGTCCCCTACCCTGCCAGCTCCCACTTAGGGACACGGTGGGAACAGTGTGAGAGAGGTACAGCACCTGTCTGCAGGAGTTTATGAAGGCATCACTGTGCCACTGCCAGGTCAGCAGCCCTGAACAGCCCCTGTGCTGCTTTATCTCCTGCTGGCATCAGCCAAATGGACCAAGCAGCTTCTCCCAACCCCACCCCCCATCAAAAAACACCCCAAATCTCTATGTACAGACTCAGTGTGCCATATCAGTACAAAAATATACACAAACTCTACAGATCCCTGCTCAGTAGATCAAAATACAGCTATAAATCACAGTGCACAGGACAGTATCAGACCCACGGAGGGATGGGGTCCCCCCCAGAGCATGGCACACCACGGATGCACCCTGGCACGGGGGGGTGGCAGGTCATCCTCCTGCCTCGGGGGGTCATTTCGCATCCAGCCGACAGTACAGGTACATGGCAACTGCCATGGCCGCAATCTGGGGGTGGCAAGGTGCAAGTCAGCCCCCTCAAATGTGCATCCTCCCTCCCCCTTCCCAACACGGGTTTGGGTCACAGCCCACCACCCCCAGCGCACCGAGGAGGAAGGGCTGGATGTGCCCAGGGAAGAAGGCTCAGTAGCCTGGAGCTGCAGGTGGGTCCATGGAGCTGCACCAGCCCCCTCAGCCCCCCAGGCTGGTCCCAGCCCCACCTCCAGGCACAAGGAGGAGGCAGCACAGCAGCCTCAGGCACTCACCTCCAAAGCGGCGATGCCGGCTGCCACGCCCCCCGCCACTCCCGCGTTGGTCCTGATTTCTTCCAGGATCTGATCGAAACAGCCCTGCAGGAGGCAACCACGCAGGTGGGGATGAGCAAGAGGGGGCGACACCCCAACCCCTAGGGCACAGCATCCCCAGAAAGGGAGGTACCCACTTCTCCAACCCAGAGCACACAGCCATAGAAAAGGTCTGGGGGCTTCAGGGGGCAACTCAGCCACTTCTCAGATCAAATATTGGCTGAGGAGCGAGGAAAGGGAAGGAAGAGGCAGGGAAATCACCCAAAAAGGCAGAGTGGTACCGAGGTTCATGCCCAGCACCAGGCATGCCACTCTGTGTGCCCTTTAGGACCAGAGCAACATAACAGCTGTGCYTGTCTCTACCAGGGACAAGCCAAGGCCACCACAGCATCCCCCCAGAACTTAAAGCCCATGGGACCGCCACATCCAGAGCTGGGGCTGGAGCTGCAGGACAGGCCTCCCTCCCCGTGCCCAGGCACACCCCAAATCAGGCTCTGCCAGAGCGCGAGAGCCAGCGGCGTGTCCGTACTTCGACGTGGAGTGCTGCGGCCAGCGTGCTGTTGCAGGTCCCCACCATGTTGTTACAGCACGGCGCGGGGTAGCTGCCGTACGTCTCGTACCAGTAGGAGTTGTCRAAGTCCGTGTAGTTATTCAGGCCACAGCAGTGGACCTAAGAGGGAGAGAGAGGAAGGGACGGGGAGAGCGCTCTTCAGGTTTCCCTCCAGGCTCCGACACCATCTGGACCCCACTGCCCCAGGGAGGGTGTCGCCCAGCTCAACCCCGCTCTGGTGGGCTGCTCAGCGGTCGCCTTGGGACCGGGATTTTGCCCCGCACACCATCGCCGGCTCTCACCCCGCTAGGTCCCAAGCACCTGGGAAGCCGAGGAGGTGGGGACAGCTCAGCACATCCAGGGCTGTGATGGTGTTCCCGTTCCCATCTCACTGGCCCACCCGGGTGCGCACCACCTAGCTCGTGTTGGGAGGATCCCGACCCACAGGTGAGGGCCCCAGGGCTCAGCACACCTCTGTCATGGTGAGATTCCAGATGTGCGTGAAACTCTTATCCACCCCATACTTCTCCTTCAGGAGAGGGGTCACCAGACCATTCAGCAGTGTCTCTGCCTGGAAGAACGGGAAGAAAAACACCATCAGAGAAGGTCCTGGGAAGCACCACAGAGCCCAGCACCCCATACTGGTCTCAGCCTATGGGGAGGAAGCCAACAAGACCCAGCATGGCCAGAAGTCCCACCATGTCCCTTTGACCCACAGAGAGCTTGTCCCCTTCCCCACTAACCAGGGCTTTATGGCACCAAGATCACTTATGACCAGTGAGTCATCTGATAAGCAGCGTTAAATGAGGGAGCCAGGAATGACGTTTGCCCTGCGGTTGACTTCTCCAGTGCCCAACGAGGCAGTCACCTTTCTCCTCAGGTGGTTTCTCAGGTGCATAATAAGGGGGTGAGTTTGCTCAGCATGAGGCATTAGGGACTTCCTCCCCCACAGGCTCCTACCCTCAGGGGTGGGGAGGTGTCAAGCCTAAGCTGGTTATGGACTGAGGGGCTTGAGAGAAACAAGCAGGCAAAAACTTGTCCTAAAAATATGAGGGTTATGGTATAACAGGAATCCCCGCTCCCACCACCCTCACGCCAGCCTGCCCACATAGCTGGTGCCAGCAGTGACCAACATCCCTTCCTCCTGCAGCACTGACCACTGCTCAGATTCCCCACCCACGGGCAGCACTGCCAGCCCGTGCCTCCAGTTTTCTGAAGGGGTAGGACAGGTCCCAGAGCAGCCCAACCCAACCCAAGACTCAGGTATTCCACTCACAAGGCCTGTGAAGACCAGAGCCAACACAGCAGCAGCAACTTCAACAATGAAGATGATCAGCAGCACTGAGAAGAACTAGGACACAGCAAGAGGAGGAAAGTTAAACCAAGAACCAGAATCCTCAGAGGCCCCAGAAACTCATCTGCTTCCCCAGGGCTCAAGCCCTCAGCTCTGCTCCAAGGCAGGAGCAGCACGACCCTGGGTTCCTCCAGCCCTCCACCTGCGAGGGGCTGAGCTCTCTGGACACGCTCCAAGAGAGACCTCAGCTCAGCAGCCCCTCCTGACTCCTCTCACCCTTTCCTGGGGCAGACTTTGAGTCCAGAAGGTCCACCCAGACTGCCACCACATGGAAACATCCACAGAGCACATCTCCACAGAGAAATCTGCCCATCAGATCTCCCCCACCTCAGACCCAGCCCAGATGAGGATTGATCGGGAGGTAGGTCAGGTGCATACCATCATCAGGAGACACTTGCTCTCCTTCTGGGCGCCGTAGCACCCGAGGAAGCCGATCACCAGCAGGATGGCACCAATGACGATGAGAAGATAGCTCACATTCACAACCTGCATGATGCTAGAGGAGAGCGTCCCAAATATATCCAGGAATGACTCTCCATCCACTTTGACCCAGATGCCAACTCCTAGGAGGGTCCCGCCACCAAGCTGGGAGGAGAAAGGCAATGTCAGCTTCCAGAYAGGGAAGAGATTTGATACTTGGGGAAGGTCCTGGCACAGATGTTTCTCTTTCCTGCAATTTTTCACTATACCAAAGGAAGATTTTGTGGCACTGTGGGCAGCTCAGGGCATTGCCAGATGGGTCAGTACCCTGAAATACACCCACCACCAGCACATCTCCTGTGCAGTGTCACAGCTGCCCTCCTCCTCAGCCTGAGAGGTTTCAGTGCCAGCAGCAGGGCAGAAAGCCCCATGCAGGGCAGCAGTGCCACCAGCCCCCCCAGGACCCCAGAGGGGCCCACACAGCCAGTTTAGACGCTGGCCACCATCACACTGCCACAGATTCCTCCATCCAAGGCAGCTGCCCACCCACCCCGAGAAGCAGCCGAGCAGCCCCTGGCCCCAGACACTCACGCGCTCCTGGGCAAGGTCAACCCTGGGCTGCCTGCAGTCTGTCCCAGCCCTTCCCTCTGCCTGCTCAACCTTCCCCACCACCCTCAAATCCTGGCAGGAGCTTTACAGAGGGAGTGTTTCGCCAGAGCGAGCCTGGATGCTCTGCACCCCCTCCCTCCCAAGGCTGTATCCTATCACACCCGCTTCCAGGTGGCTCCATTGCCCCCGCAGAGACAGGGCAGCTCTTGGGAGCTCCACTATCCTTTGCCCTGGGTGGGAGCAGAGCCTGTAGGTGCTCTAAATTCCCGGCATCCAGGAACCCAAACACCACAGTTCACAGTCACACACACGGGCTGCTCCCCTACAGAGACAGRGCCCCCAGGCAGAGCCCCGGCAAACCCTCCTGCGCTGGGGCACTCGGCACCCCTTCCCAAGCTTCAGCACAGGGAGGAACAGGCAGAGCTGATGCAACAGCCACTGTCCCCAGGGCACGGCACAGCCCTCTGGGCTCTGCAAGTCCCACCTACACCCACCGGCCCACACTCTCCACCCCACGGCCCGCAGAAAGGAACACGGAGGGGCAGGAGAGCCCAAGCCAGACGGGACCCCCTCCCGCACACCCCGGCCCCGGGTGCACTTACAAAGATGGCCAGGTTGAAGAGGATCATCATGACCTTGATAAACGTGAAGCACCCCATCTTTGCACCTGGGGAGAGTCGAGAGGTTACCGGGGGAACCCCCACCCCGGCACAGATGCCGCCCTCCCGCCAGCCCAGCGCCCCTCCAGGGGGTCCCCACGGGCAGGGAGGGACGSAGCCAAACCTACCTGAACGGAGACCAAGTCCGAGCACCCTGACCTGACCTTACCCAGCCCGCTCTGCCTCCACCGCCCCGCCGGTGCCGCCCTTTAAGCGGGAGCGGCCCCGGGGCCGCCCCCGCCGGCGGACTCCCCCGCCCCGTCCGGCCCCGCCGGGGCCACCCCTCGGGTGTGCGGGGAGCCTGCTGCCCTCTGCTGCTGGCAGCCTCCGCTGCTGGCACACCCGCGGGTGGCACGCCCGTGTCCCTGCCTGTGTCCCCGCGGGGTCCCCGCCCGGCAGTCCCCCCTGCGATGGGCACTTTGGGGGGCAGCCATATCAGTCCCAGGGGGGTTTCACCCCACGGCGGATGCTGCAGCTGTGGGGGTACCACGCCGCCGCCCTTCCCCATGTGCCGGGCACTGCTCTCGGGATTTTCCAGCTGTGGACAGCCCCAGCCGGCACAGCGCCCCAGTCTCAGCCCCCCGGTCACAGCCCCTCTCTGACAACCGAGGCTGAGGCATCCCATCTTCCCGGGGTGATTCTGCGGGTGAGCTGCTGGTGCCCCTTCTCGGGACCAACCGGGCAGGGATCTCTCCAAAGCCCAAATCTCCAATATCCTGGGCCAAAGGAGAAGCAGGCAAAGGATGGCGCGGGCGCACGAGCCGGTTTGCCAAGGAAAAGCCAAAGCTGTGCGGGCCATCCCCGACTCCTGCACAGGGAGGTGGATTTTTGCYGGCGGGGACACAAGAGGGTGACAGCGGGAGAGGACGGTGACAGCCATGACAGATGCCAGCGCTGGAGCAGTCAGCGGAGACCTGCCATTGCCTAAGGGCTGCCAAAAGTGATTTTCTTTRGAAAGACGCTTTGAAACAGGGCTGGTTTCCCACGGAGGAGAGCTGCGAGAGAGCCACACCGCACACGGCGGGATGCTGCCTCCCCAGCCCTGACCCTGGCGGTGGTCCTTGCCCGTCCAGTGCTCCTTTGGGGCGGGAGCTTGTGCCAGTCCCCTCCCCAGCACCCACAGGGTGTCCCTTCAGCTTGTCATCAAACCACGGAGCGGTGCAGGGGGCAGGGGACACCTCATCGTGCAGCAGCASGCAGGAAACCAGGCTCTGCGGTTTCCCCACACCCGGCTGCCCCGAAACCCCACAGYGCGTTCCCTGCCTGGCTGTAATGATACATTTCAGCGGGATGAAGTCAGCCCCTTTGGGCTCCAGCCAAATCCCGGTGGTGTTCGGGGGAAGCCTCTAACCCTCCCCGGCACCCTGGGTATTAACACAGCCCGTGCTGCAGCTGGGGGCTGTAGCCCTCGCCCCCTCACTGCCTGTAACTTCAGCCTCAGCCCTTTCCTGCAGCTGCCAAGCCTTTATCCTTCATCCCTCTCCAAAGGGGGAGACCGCTGCTCCTAAACCCCCCATCATATTGCCTCTCTGCCAAAAGTTGCCCCATCCCAACCTGACCCTATTTGCTGCATGCAATCCCCCCCCGCCCCAAAAATAATTTTTGGCAAATACGTAAATACTTGCTCTCCTTCTCAATCGTTGCCAGCCACAGGGAAAACCAAGGGACAAGCTACGGGCTGCTCCCCTCACCCCCCCAGTGCCTGGTGCCACCGCCTGGGGTTTGGCTGCTCCCCAGCATCACCCACCCGAGCCCCATTAGGGAGCCAGGACTGGATTTTCTGGTTCTCCAGGAAGGCCTGACCTGACCACAGAAGGACAAGCCCAGTGACATTTCCTCATCCCTCCTGCCCAGCAAGGCCACGCCATCTCCCAGCTGTCCCCATGCTCTCACACAGCCCAGTTGGATCCTGAGCATCCCCTTCCCTGGAGCGTGGGGATGCCTCTCACTCTCACCAGGGCATAGGCAGCAAGGCTCCTCCAAGAAACATGGCCCTGGGAGACTGAGAGCATGGAACTGGCAACCCCTGAGGCTCTCTGTGCCCAACCAGCCTCTAGCCCATGCCTGGGAGATCCCAGGAGCCAGCCATGGTGTCAGCATCCAGCTGTGGTGTCTGCACCGAGCCCTTCTCCATGGTCTTTTTCTTCAAAGCTGCAAGCTCTGCTCCAGCCTCACGCTTCTTCCAGCTTCTGTTTGCATTTTGAGCACTCAGGGGCTGAATTTCCACCCTGCTCATGATCCTGGGCTTTGGCATCCTCTGGTTAACATCCAGGCTCATGGCTGGCACAGCTTACCCTGTGCTGGGACCCTCCTACCCAGCTGAGACAGCAGCCCGGTGCTCCAAGGAAGCCTTTTGGAGCAGTCATCCCTCCATCCCTCTCCATAGCAAATTATCCAGCGGTGCTAACAGAGCATCTGCTTGGGAATGGTGGGCGGGGGGACGCCAAAACTGGCATCTCTCACCCAGCTGGACACGAGGTGCCCTGGCAGACCTCAACCAGCCCTGCTGCTCAGTCCCTGCCCGGATTAGCAAATGCCAATGATCCTGAATGATCTGCCATGAGGAGCCTGGGAGTGCTGAGCCAGGCTCACTTGGCTTAATGCCACCCACGGGGACCCAGCTGAGCACAGGGGATGTCCCCCTCACGCCTCAGTTCCCCTCCTGGTAAAGCACTGGGTAGAAAGCCCCAGGCACCTCCAGACATGGAGATCAGCCAAGGCTGTGACTGACAGGATTTCGGGATAGCCCCAGCCAGGTGAGTCCCTTGCAAAGGGCTTCCACGTGTCTGTTTTGGGCTGGCAGCATCCATCCAGCTGTCTGTCCAGCATCCTGGGGAGTCRGGATGGATGGACACACTGCAATGTGCCAGGGATGAACCCGACTTCGGATTTGCAGATGGAAGTCACTGAATGTTGCAAATTTGTGCTGAACTCATCACTTCCCACCTCCTGGTGCGGAGAAATAAATACCTACATCAGCCAAAAGTTTCTGATGTCTTGAAAATGAAATATTTCAGTTCTCAGCTTCAAAAGGACTCAAAGCATTTTGGCTGGAGAACTCGGGAAATCCCAATTCCCCCACCCTGGGAGAGACCAGGCAGTGGGACCACACCGATTTCCCTGCAGCTTCAGCTCCCAGYTTGGGGGAATCCTCCCCATTTCTGTGGCTATGTGCAAAACCACAACGCGAGCCCCAAAAGCAGGAGCTGCCCCATCTAGCGCCATGATCTCTGCCATGTGAGGCCCGGGGTGTACATACAGGGGTGACAAGGGGGGCTGCGAGTGTGTCCCAGCAGCGCASGGCCCTGGAGAGCATCCCTCAGGGTGCGGATCTGGCCCTGTGCCTCACGGAGCTGGTGTTAACCGTGCTGCTGTTCCAGCTGTGTGTAAATAACGCAGCTAAAGAGGGGCTCGATGCCAACCTCCGCCCCCTGTATCGGGCTGAGCACCTTCCCGTGCCTGTCCCCGCCACGGCGAGTCCCCGAGCGCGCCCTGCCGCCGGCCGCCCGCCCGCGCCCCTCCGGATCGCATTTCCTCGTCTCTCATGTGCGTCCAGGCCGGCAAATCCCTCCTGAATTAATTACCGAGGGCCACGCCGAGGCGCCAGCTGCCGCAGAGCCAAGCCGGGCGGGTTCGGGGATGCAAAGGGCTGCGCTGCGGGGTCACATCAGGACAGCTCCATGTCTGAGTGCCGGCGCTCCGGGGCTGCTGCGGGCGAGAGCCGGGCTGTGAAGCCTCCGCCGCTCTCTCGCCTGCGAGGATGGCCGGGGCTGTAGGGTCGGTGGAGCTTTCTCCCATCAGGGAGACCTTTTCTCCCGCAGGGCCGGGGGGTGGGACCCGGCCCAGCTCAGGCCCTGGGGTGTGCTAGCGCCCACTGCCCAGGGAGGTGGCACTGAGAGGCCCTGGGTTTCCAGTGCCACTCCAGCAGCTCCCGGCACCTGCCGTGCGGTGAGGCTTCAGCCCTGCAGAGAAGCACCTCCTCCAGCCATTCCTTAAGTTCCTCGGGTTTTGTCCAGCGTCTCCCTCCCCAGGTCCGGGGTGGCCCCAGTCCGTGGTGGTGGCAGAGCACGGCTGCAAGAGCGAGCAGCTCCCACCCGCCCATGGGTGCCAGGCTGGRAGGTTGTTTGAAAAAGCACTTGGCTCTTCCTAAACCAAAACCCACAGAAGCCAGAACTCACTCCCGGGCACCCAAAGGAGTGAGACCAAGAGGGAGTTTTCCCACTCCTACAGAGAAAGCAAAGAATGGCCCATCCCAAACTGGGGAAACAGAGGTGATACCAAAAAAGCCAACCCTGAAATGTCAGTGGAAATCAAAAATCTTTTCCCTCTGTTTTCTCCAGCTGGGTAGGGCTCAGCCCAGCTCTACAGCCTCGCTTTCTCCAGCCGGGCATGTTAACAACTATTTATGCTCTATTTATTCACAGCCATGTGGCCAGCTTCCCTGGGCACAAGCGTGGCCAGCACGTCTGGGGGCCGGCCAGGATGGCACTGGGCAGCCCCCAAAGCAGCAGGACCCCTGTCACTTTGGGAGGGCCAGGACAGGCAGTCAATGCAGATGCTGAGCATCCCCTGGACATGCTCCCAGCAAGACTTGTCCCTCTGGCCAGGAGAGGAGTGAGGGTGCAGGTGGGCATGGGGACCCCAGTAAGGACACATCACTCTCCTCCCCATAGACCCATCCCAGGCTGCACAGGCAGTGAGCAAAGGGTGCCTGGAAGGGCACCGTGGGGTGCAAGGAGCAAGGATGGCTCCTCCTGCACCCTCCACAGAACAGTCAAGGCCAAAGCAAAGCTCTCATCGCCACGAGTGCTGCTCATTAATCCATCGAGGATGGATTAATCAGGGCCTGACAGGCAGCTCCTCTGGCTCAATCAATAGCAGTGAAGGCCTGAAGCACCTCTTGCTTCTTCACAGGGGCTCTGAGGGCTCTCTGCCCACCTTGGGGGATGTGCCCAGCTCTGGGCTGGAGTGGTGTGAGGGTTTAAATCAACCATGTAGGGGTGACACAGAGTGAGGAACAGCCCAGGCCACAGAGTTTTGGGAATGATCCTGGTGTAATGCAGCAGGAATGGGGTGTAAGGGGTGCTCTGAGGGTCCCTGGGACAGGACCCAGCCAGGGAGGGCTGGGGTGATGCTCAGCCCCATCCGATGGCAGGGCTGTGGGCAATGGAATTTGGCTCCAGCAGGAGATGGTGCCTTTGTGTTTGGGGACCCCCTGGAACATCAGAAGGGAAAGATACCTACTGCTGGGAAGGAGGAATCCCACTCAGCATCCTGGGAAGGGGAGATGATGGGTGTCATGCCAGATTGTTCCCCTATCCCAGAGCCTCAGGACTGTGTTAATTCCTGGCCTGCATATAGGATTGATCCTAGGACAGGATGGGCAGTGATATCGGATGGAGATGTATCCACCAGCCTTCCCAGCTCTAATCCTGTCCCAGGAGGAAAACACCTCCTTGCCTTTCCCCAGGCAGCCCATAGAGCACTGGCACTCATGCACAGCCCCTTGGAACACGCTGGGGAGACCAAGCAGGGCCTTAGACACTCAACAAAACCTCTTCATCCCTGGTGGGGCACAGGGAAAATGACTGGGGAAGCACAACCTGGGGCAGGGCAGCATCTGGCTGTTCACAGCCAACTCTGACTCCGTCCCGGCAGCTGCAGCAGCAGCATGGTGCCAGCGGAAATGGGGTGAGGGAGAGAAAAATCCCTTTTAATCCCCATCGACTAGCAGCAGGGCTGGATCCAGCTGGGGAGTGGGGCAGTGGGGGCTGTGTGCTGCCCAAGGAAGTGCAGCTGGGGAGAAATCCCCCAGGATGCTGCTGCCCTGCACCATCCGGCCGTGTGCTGCAGGGAAAGGAGGGGGGAGTTCGCTGAAATTATGGATGAGAAGGGCCAGACATCTCCTGCGTTGCTCTGCTGGCCTCTGTGTCTGTTTCCTCAGTTTTCCCAGCACTTGGGATTCCTCCTTGGACTTCGTGCCACCGCTGCACTGCTCCCTGCAGTGGCTTGGATTCAGCCAGCGTGCATTTCCCAGAGCCCGTGTTTTAGGTACCATCTATTTTTAGGATGTCCAACCTGCAGCAAAGACAAGGAGCCATGACCATTTCAGAGAAGTCAGCGTGAGAAGCAAGGATTAAAAAAAAAAAATACAACCAAAACAAACCTTTGAGCCTCTGGGAACATCACATTCATCTCTCTGTGCCTCACAGACAGACAAATACTGGGACAGCTTGTCCAAGCTCAGGAGGAGAGCGAGGAACCAGAGCATCCCTGGGCTGGGATTCTCCATGACATCTCCTGCCTGTCCTGTGCATGTTTTGTAGCCTGGCTAAGGGATGGGATCCTATGTGGGTGCACAGGGAGAACTGGCTGGCATAAGGGGTGGGGGGTATCCATGGGGTGCTGGTCCTCTSCTGTCCTTTAGCATCCCTAAGGATGGATGGAGACCCAGAGATGGGCGATCTCCATCCTACAGAGGATGCAATTTGGGAGCAGAGATGCTGCATCTGGGGATGAAGTCATCCACCTACTCCTACAATTCTCCCTCCTCCTGCTCGGTAGCCGGGCGGTCCCCCCCCGACGCGCTGCGGCGGGGGGGCCGCCCGGCTACCGAGCAGGAGGAGGAGGAGGAGGAGGAGGGACGCTGACATCACCGCCGGAGCGCGGCTCGGCGGGGCCGGGAGCCGGCTCCGCTCCGCTCCCGTTCTCCGCTCCCGCCGGTGGAGCCACCGCGCCCGGTAAGGCTGGAGGGGCGGCGGGAGGGCTCCGGGAGGCGGGTGGATGGACGGACAGACAGACAGCTGCTGCTCATCATCCCTCCATCCCTCTTCCTCGGGGTCCTGCTGGAAGCTGGGGGGCAGTGGGTCGGCAGCAGCACAGTCTCTCCCCCTAGGGATGATGTCACTCTTGGAGGAATATATAAAAATGCACCAAAAAAATTTAAAAAAAAAAAAAAAAAAGAAAAAAAACCCCAAACCCAAATCCACATGAAAAACCTACATCTTCATCTGCCAGCTCCGTGCAGCAATGCCAGGCTGGAGCTGCCGGAGGGGAGCTGCGTGCGGCAGGAGGTTTCTCAGCACATATGTCTATTTTAAAAACCCGTGGCGTGATCTCTTGCCCTACTTTCCAGACTCTTGCCGGTACTTTCCTTGCGTGCAGTGGCCGAGCCCTGCTGGCGGGAGCTCCCTGGGAAGCAGGAGCCGAGCGAGCCGCTGGGCTCTGCCTGGTGTCGGGAGGCTGGGATGGGGGACGGGGCACGGGGTTGAGGTCACGGCAGAGGTTTGGTCACTAACGCGCTGCCTTTCTCTCCGGCAGAGAGAGGGATGTCCCCAGAGCGGATGAGGCCAGGCTAACAAGAGGACTCACGTTTGTCCCCTCTACCGCCATTAGCCTCATTCGCTCCCCTCCGCTTGCCCCGGTGAAGGAACAGCTCCTTACCCACACCCGAGCCAACGCTGACCAGCCCCAGGCGTTGGCGTGGCTCCACAGCRATTTTGGGGCTGGAGGGTCAGGAGCCGCTCTCCATCTCGGAGATTTTCCAGCACCGAGGTTTTCCCTCTGCGTGTGCAGGGAAAGGAGGGCTCCAACCCCACACTGCCCAMGCCCAGCCACACCTGCCCCGTGCGGGCCCCGCGGCCCCCAATGCCCGGCTGGACGGCGGCGGAGTGACCCACGCCACGCCGCCGCCATGGCCTCCTCGGACGGGCTGCAGTACCGGGCTCTCTACGAGTACCAGAAGGACCGGGAGGAGGACCTGGCGCTGTGCCCCGGGGACGTGCTGACGGTCAGCAGGGCCGGGCTGCTCAGCAGCCCCAACTACAAGGACGGGGACGAGCGCAACCCCCAGGGCTGGCTGCACGGCGTCAACGAGCGCACCAAGGAGCGCGGAGACTTCCCCGGCACCTACGTGGAGTACCTGGGTCCCACCCGCATCGCCGCCGCCGCCACCAAGGCCAGGCCACGGCCCTTGCCCCTGCCGCCCGCTGGGACCCCCACGACCTGGGGTGAGTGCGAGGGGAGCGGGAAGGTGGGAGCCCGCGGGCGGGTGTCCCCTGCGAGATGGCGAGGGTGGTGCGGAGCCGGGGTGGATGCTTGCAGTTGAGGTGGCTTGGTGGGAATCCACSCTCGGGATGGGGATCCAGCCCCAGAAGGAGGATCTGTCCCGGGAATTATCTGCCCTGGTGCATCGAGGCAGCCTCAGGAGGGGCAGGGGGTGCCCAGAGTGTCGCTACCCCGCAGGCAAACGTGCTGCAGGGATTGCTCCTCACCACCAGCCCAGGCTGGCTGCGGTGCTGGCGTGGGATGTCCAAGGGGATCCACATGCATGAGAGCACAGGAGAAGATGCAGAACCCCTTTGGCCCCTCAGAGGGAAGCAGAAAGCCCCACGGTGGTCCCCGGGGACCTTTTTTCCAATTGCTCCTCTCCCCACCACTGCGGCACCTGATTCAGGCTGCTCTCAGTGCCCGGGCGAGTGCTGGCCCTCGGCCAGCTCCCAGCTTCACTGTCACTTTGTGCAAGCTGGGACAGGGGACAATCTTGGCAAGCGGTGTGGTTGGTCCCTGGGGGGGTCCTCTGTCCCTGGGGGCTGCAGCACAGCGCTGGGGGGAATATTTGGCCGGACCCTTCCTGGCACGGGGGCCTCCGGCCATTTCTCTGCCGGGGTCTGCCGAGCTCGTGCAGCTCTGCCCTCGCCACTCACCGTGGCCAAGTGCGTTGAGGCCGGGAGGGATCTCACAGCAGTTGCATAATGTACACAAGCTAAAAAAAAAAAATAAAAGCAAAGTAAGAATCCCCCCTTCCAGCCAGGCACGTCCCAGCGACCCCAGCCAAAGCCATGGTGCTCTCCTGCTCCGGGATGTATGGAGCAGAAATGGCTGTCCGTGTGGGCCTGGGGCTGGGAGAGCAGCATCGCCTTCGGTCGTGGCTGGAAAACCTGCCCAGCTGCTGGTCTGGCACCTCAGGCACCCTCCTCACCCGGTCTGAGACCAGCGTGGTAACCAGAGAAGCAGCCTCTGGGCTGGCTGGACATCAGATGTACCTTGGTCTGGGTTTAGAGGGGCACCCACTGACCAGGAGTCCGTCTCCCTTCAAAAATGGCTCGGGACCCCCTTGCCACCATGATTTGACGCGGGGACCACCCGGCTCCTGGGCCGAGCACGGTACCATCCATGTCCACGTGCGGGGTTGCCGTGCCGTTCCTGACACGCAGTCCCCCCAGCCACATGGGGAGGATACTGGGTGCCCCCCCCCCGCCTCCCCTCACCAAAATGCAGGTGCTCCTCCCCGACCAGTGCGCCAAGGCAGCCGCAGTCCCAGCAGCGCTGGTGAGGCTCCCTGAGCAGCTACGTGCTGGATTTGCAGGAGGGTGGAGGCCACTTTTTGGGGGTGTTTACCCTGCCAGACGAGGGGTTTGAGCTCCCTTCCCAGTGGTGAGCCCTCTGGCTGCTCAGCAGGCAGAGCCCTGGGAAATTTGGGGCTGTGCGGAGAGCTCGGGTCAGACAGGAGCAGACCCCAGGGCTCTCTYGCCCTGCCCAGCAGGGAAGGTGAAGCCACCTTGTTTCTGCCTTTGCTGCCCCTCACCACGGCCTTGTGCCTGCTGCACGCAGGGGGTGGCATGGGCTCCCCTCCGAGGGAGATGTGCCCAGGGACCCCTGCCCGCAGGTGCTGGGGATGCGGTGATTCCCTACAAATCGAGGAATGTCCGCAGCAGGAAGCGCATCCTGGCTGGAGAGCCTGGCCCACGTGGAAGGTCCCAGCGCAGGCCCCCCAGCTCTGCATGCACTCAGGTGAAAGGATAACAAAATTTTTAAAAATGTAAAATCCATAGTTTTTAATAGGGAAAAAAGCCCTAAAGCCAGGTTTTGGGGGTAGGCTGGGGAGGGCGCTGCCATCTGCAGGACGTGCTCTGGCCATGGCCAGATGTCCAGCCCTGCTGTGCAGGGGGACATTGGGTGCTGCCTCCCCAGTGCCGTGCCAGGGCTGCCCCTCTTTGGGATGCCTTTCCTGGGGTGATGCAGGGTGTGCAGGCACCTCAGTAGGGGAGTTCTGTCCCAGAACCACATCCTTCTGCAGCAGGGGAGCAGTGTGTGCCATTTTGTGTCAGTTTAAACCCAAACCTCCCAGCTGACAGGATTTCCCTTGGAGTTAAAATCTCCAACATCCTTTTGGATGAGAAGGTACTTTTGTTTTGGTTTGGGTTTTTTTGGGTTTTTGGTTTTTTTTTTAATTCTTCCCATACTGATTCCATTCCCAGATGGAGGTTTGAAGGGCTTTTTTCTTTGCAAGCCCTCATTTATTTTTCTGCAACAGCAGTGTAACCCCTTGAGTGCCCTCAGTGCCCACCAAGCCCTGGTGCCACACAGGGACCCTCAGCCGGCTCAAGCCACGGGGAAACCCTGAGCGACAGAGAGACACTGCACATCCCAGCCATGCCTTTGAGCCAGGGCTGGCTCTGCAGGGAGGAATGGTCATTTTTTTAATTGAATAACATCCCAAAAATGGCTCTGCAGCAGATCCGAGTCCCAGGGGACTTCCAAGAGCTCAGTGGCTGTTTTTGCCCCTGCCTTGTTGTCCTGGGCAGCACCACGGCCAAGAGGCATCACCTCCACCCAGGGCTGGAGTCCAGTGGGGCATCAGGATGCTGGGGTCCAGCCTGGCACAGCTTGGGGCCATTCCTGCCATTCCCAGCAAGGAGAAATTGAGATTTTTTTTGCAGTCGCCACCTTTTCCCTAAGTCATTGGTTTGGAGGAAAAGCCCAGTTTTCATTAATTACAAAACCATTCATGCAGTGGGGACATTTTTACACGAGTTTCACACAATGTGCTTTGAAATCTTCCCTGTTCCCACCCAAGGCACCCACACATCCTCTTTGGGTGGCAGAGGGGACCCCTTTGCTGGGCTTGAGGGTTGTGACCACGCCTGGGAACTGGATCGGCCACCCACCAGTGGGAGGTTTGCATCCCTCCCGTTTTTCCAGGGAGCACCAAGGCATCACTGCAGTGGGGATCAGAGCCTGGATCTACCTGTTGCAGCCAGGTTGTGTTTTTTCACAAGAGATTGAAGGCAGCGTGGCCCTGCTCAAAGTCCCTCTCTTTTTTTTGCCTTTCCACATCCGTACTGCAGCAGTCGCACACGGCCCTGATGTGCTGCAACCCCTGCCCCTCTCAGCCCCCTGCCTTTTCTAGTGTCCTTTTCTTTTAAAGGACACTAAAGAGAGGGTAGGGAGAAATCCCAGCACTGCACTGCCAAGGTCTCCATCACCTATAACCCACAAAGCAAGGGTTTATCAGCCGGGCTGATAAAAAAGGATGGAGGGATACAAAGTGCCCTGGGGTAAGGACGGCTGCTCTCCTGCCTGCCAAGGGGTTTGCTCCTCTCTGTCATGGTCTGGGGTGAGGTGTCCTTGGTCTAAAACCCAGGAGTCAGCAGCACMTGGGGATTTGTGGTATGGCAAGCCTGACCCCTGTTTGGCTGGAGGGCTCCTCAAGGGCTGAGGGAGGTCTGAGCCAGCCGAGGAGGGACTGAGTSCTCCCTGGGCCTGTGCTCAACCCTGTTGTACACACCAGGGAATCCAAGAAGGTGAGAGCTGCAGAGAGACATGTCAGTGGGGGGTATGGATCTGGCTCCCCAGCTCCTGCCTGGCATCACTGTGGGCTGTGGGCGATGAGAGGGGGCAGTCTCAGTGCCATRGGAAGAGATGTGGGGAAGGGGTTCTGGCCTGGAGTGTCTCCATGCCCGGGATGGGATGCTCCCCACAGGCAGGGCGCATGCCTGAGCAGGTCTTTGCATCTCAGCAAGCAGCTGAGCCCCCAACAGTGACTTTTATTGCAAAAAGAGGATAAAATAATGGAGAAGTGCTCCAAAATTAGACACGCATGAGCCAAAGTGTTGGTTGTGGCTGTGCCAAAGCAGCAGCTTGATCCTGTCCTGGGGCAGCCGAGGAACGAGTCTGGAATTCCTGCAGGCAGGAATTTCCAAGCCCCTTCTCCCCTTCTTTCCACCGCAGGGCTCCCCGGGCAGGCAGAGCTGACGGAGCACCCCGCTCTCCCCGAGCAGGCGCTGCCGACCGTGGCCAGGCTCATCGAGGCGCTGGAAAAACAAGGTACGGGCAACCACGGAACCCACTCACGGGGCACGCACGGGTGTGCACACACACAGCCACCTGCTCTGCCGTGCTCACAGGTGCCCCGAGAGCATCTCGAGAGCCAGACCCCTCCCCGCGCCCCCCGGTACCCACACGGAGCCAAACCTCTCCCCGTGCCCCCCGGTACCAGCAGCGTGGGCAGGGCAGGGGAGCGTGGTGTTCCCGGTCCCGGCCTGCTTCCCCTGTGTTGGACAGGAGGATGTGGGGCTCAGCACTAACCCCTCTCTCCTGTCTGTTCCCCAGGGCCCGACAGCGAGGTGCTCTACAGGTCCGGCCCCGGCGTGCTGGGCGATGCTGAGCTGAAGCAGGCCCTTCTGGCTGGTGAGTCCCAGAGCCACATCCCTCCCCGTATTCCCAGGAGGRGAGGGGGCTGTGGAGGTGATGCTGCCCTGGCAGGGAGGGGTTACGGCTCCAACATCATTACAGTCCTAATCCGAGCTCTGCGAGGCCCTGCCTGCGTGTGAACCCCCTCATCTCCCCCACTACCCCGTGTGATGCAGCCAAGAGGGATGCAGATGCAGGGCTGGGGTGCTTCACGAGAAGCTCTGATTTTTTGGGGAGGAGGGAGAAAAATACTTGAATTTTTAAATCTCGGGGGTTTGTATCTGAGAAGCAGGGCAGTGAGAAAGCCTCTTGTGGACAGGGAAAAAGAAAGAGGAAAGGAAAATCTTTTTATTTAGGAGAATGGGAAGCTGTTTGCAGGACCTGGGGGCATGAGCAGGGTGGGGAGGAGGGGGAAGCCATCTCCCCGTACGAGCTTCTAAATCCACGGCTGGGATAGGATGGCACACGGCGCGGAGCGGGAGGGACGCGATGGATCCAGTGTGCCGCTCAAATCTGGGTATTTGGGGGGGGGGGCGGGGGGTGCATGGAGCATCCCCATCCTCCGGCCGCGGTGCCCAGAGGGCGGCACTGTGACACCAGGCACGGGCGGCCCCACACAGCCCCGGGCTGGCCCCGCATCCCACCGCATGCCGGGCGCTGCCGGCCGGGGGGCGGCGGGAGCCGGGCGGTGTTGCTGGGGAGAAGGGCTGTGATGAAATCGCTATATTAAGCACCATGACCTCATCGCTTCCCGCGCACCGGGAGCCGAGTCCCGCCGGGCGGGGAAGGAGGGATGCAGGAGAGGAGAGCTAGAGCTCCCAGGGATGCTCCATCCCCGCTGCCCGAAGAGGGCTACGCTCCTCCAGGGTGATGGGGGTTCGGGGCACCCCACCACCCCACTGTTCTCCCCCAGCTGTGGGCCGAGGAATGCCGGAGCTGTGAGTGCTCTTCTTCACAGCCTTGTACCCCGGCCCAGATTTCCTGGCTGAGCTCAGGAGGAGGTGAAGGCATCCCAGAGCAACACCCTGGGCTGCACTGGGCACTGGGCACTGGTGCCTGGGTGCGTGAGAAGAATGCTTTGTTTTCCAAGCATGCAGGAGTTATGGGTCCTTCATTCACCCCACGCAGCTGGTGCAGCATCCCAGGCCGGTCCAGGGCTCCCCACAGGGCAACACCAGAGCCGTTACTGCCAAAATCCTTCCCGGCCTTGGGAAACTCCCCCAGCCCATRGGCAAACCCCACTAGCCTGGCCAGAGCCTGGGCTGGAGCTCTGGGCAGGATCTGGATCTGCCCAGGTCTGTCCATCTCCCACTGCAGGGCCCAGCACTGGTCRGAGAAATGCCATGGTGGTTTTCAAACCATTTGAAAGGCACCAACAGTCCAGGGAAACTTGATACTCCCAAGCCTACATCTCCTCTGGGATGGAAATCTTTTATTTGGCACCTCAGGGGGCTGCCTCCCCGTGTGCTCAGCAACACTGAGCTGGGGAAAGGCACAGCTCCCCGGAGCTGGAGGGGGTAGGACAAGTCTCACACTTACTAGCTCTTTGCTGAAGGGGCTGATGCTCAGCCCTGCCAGAGGGACACTCTGCAAACAGGATGGGAATGATGTTCCTGCCAGGGTCAAGCATCCCAGCAGAAGCCAAGCTTGGCAGCCTGCTCCCGCTGCAGCCTCCTGCAGAGACCCAGTGGTGCTTCCCCAGGACGCTGCTCGAGCCCAGACCGGGCTGGGGAGGGCAGGAGAACATCTCTGCTTTGGCTCCCATACAAGCCCTTTCATTGCACTTGATGGAGTAAAACATCCCTGCCAAAATATTGGAGTTTGTTTGCCCCRTGCGCGAGAAGGCAGAGGCCAGAGTCACGTTTCTCTTCCTCCCGTGCTCCTGGTGGTTCATCCCTCCAGCATCCCATCTCTGCCAGCAAAAGCCAAGCTTCATCTTGGGGAACGGGGAGAAATCGGAGCCGGGGTTGGCGGCGGCTGGAAACAAACCACGTCTCGGCTGGGGAGAAAACCGGGTTCCCACCGGGGGTTTCAGCTTCCCTCTGAATACCCAAATCACGCTGGTGTTTGGCAGTGGTGGCAGGAAAACTGCTGGAGAGTGCAAGGAAAAAGGAGCAAGGGCTGGAAAAGTCCAGGTGCTGGTTTTCTAACCCCCAAATCTTAATGTGTCAGAGAACACAGAGTGTTTTCTACACTGGAAGAGCATCTGAACTTCCAGTGGGGAGGAAGAGGAGGACCTTGGGGGACAAGGAGCTGTGCAAGTCAGAGCAGCCCTGGCTGTCCCAGGGAGCCCGTGGGCATTGTGTCCCTGGGGCTGGCAGTGCAGACACTCGTCTGAGATGTGCTGATGGAACCTTTTCCCCGTCCCTGGCCCTTTTAGAGCCCTTACCCACGGGGGATCTTACCTGTGGGCAGCCCCTGGTCTGGGATGAAGGTTTCCCATCCTCATGGGCCTGTGGCAGCATTGGACAGAACAGACTTGGACACAGGAAGACTCCACATGGCTCTACAGCCTGAGCTGAGCCTGTCCCCATTCTGGCACTGGAGACATCCTGCAGGTCGGCGGCATCTGACTGCTGTCTAGAGCCTGTGCACCAAAATTGGTATTTCCATGTTGGATGGTGCAAGAAAAATTATTTATAGGTGAAAAAAAAGAAAAGAAAGCAAAGACAGAGGTCATAGGTGAAGGGGAATCAGTGTACTGGATGCTTTTGCTGCCACCCAGCTCAGGTGCCACCAGGGCTGGTTAGTGAAGCACGGACCTGAAGGGTGGCTGGGCTTGTAACTGGCTTATCCTGGCTCCAGAGGGAAATTAATTGTTTTAGGACACTCGGTGCTCAATTCAGACCCTTATGCCCATTAAAAGGGGCGAGGGGGGCATGCGACATCACCGAACACGAGAGTCAGAGTCACATGGTGGTCTCAAAAAGGGACTTAAAGAAAAGCTGCAGTTCCACAGGGGGCTGGGGAGAACTCATTAAGGGGTGGGAGGTGATCAGCCAGCCAGGAGCCCTGCTGCAGTGTCAGGGAAAGAGTATGGGCAGAAAAAGAGGAATAAAGCAGAGTTTTAAACAGCAGCATCAGGGTGTAGCACTCACCCAGGCTGCCCCCAACACTCCTAGCAGTGCCTGGCCAAGGGCTGCTTCATGCCCTGGAGTATTTCTGTGCCTATTGTGCCTGGGGCCACATGCTGACCACAAGAGTTTCCAGCTCCCAGCACTCCTGCTGTCCCCTGTGTGCAGCTCAGGGGCTGTTTGGAGCACAAGGGATGGGGTAAATCATCGGCTAAATCCCAGTGCCTGTGGACATGAGGTGTAGGAGCCCCTTCAGTGCCCAGGGCTGATGTCTTTTCCCCCCATGCCTGCGCGGGGTCCTGTTTACACCGCTCTCCCCCTGGGACGTGCCAGGCAGCCTTCTCACGGCTGCTGCTGGAAACCTGGGACCTTTTCTGGGCAATAGCAGCGGTGCTGTGGGTGGGCTAGTGGGTGCTGGAGCCCCTYGAAGCTGAGGGACTCAAGCTGGGGGAGGTTTGACTTGCGGATGTCTGCAAAGTCCTGTGTGTAATGGCCGGRCAGTGCTCTGCCACCACTGAGCAGGGAAGGGCTGCATCCTCATCCCTCTTCCCTACGGGGGACACCGCACAGAGACCCTGCAGGGCCCTCACCCCAAAGGTCCCTGGGTGCCCCGTATTGCTCCGATGGGGCCGAGCCCATCCGGGATGGTGGCAAAGCACGGAATCCTCCCCCGCACTTCGGATAACCCCTGCTCCGATCGGGGCTCAGCTGCAGACGTAAACACTGAGACCCTTCCCCAGATACAAGGGCAGCAATGGGAAAAGGCTCCGCTGTTGTCAGGGCCGGGCAGGAGCTGTCTGCAGCTCGGGGTGCCAGGGAGAATCCGGCGGCAGCGCGAGGCGGATTGGAGCCGGTGTCTCCAGGCGTGCCGGGGCTGCGCTGCCATCCTGCGCGCTTTGATCTGGGGCCCGGGCGCGGAGCAGTCTGCCTGGAGACACGCTCACGTGCCCGGGAATTAGGTCAGGCCTCGGTGGGGATTAGCTGGCAATGGTGGGTCCCGGGGCTTCGCTGGGGTTGCCAGGAGCTGCTGCTAGGCAGACAGGGTCGGGAAGCGAGGAGCGGCTTGGGGGGCCTCACTCCGCTCCCCCCACCGTCACGGTGCGGATGCCCAGGGAGAGAGCACATCCCCATCCTCATCCCTGGGATGCCAGTGGGGGTTGGAGGCTCCCAAAGGCTCTGGTTTCCCCTGGCCGAGCTACTAACTCCACCAGGATGACTTTCCTCCCGAGCGCGAGGCGCCCCGGTGCCTGCGGCACTGCTTTTTATTTATACCTGCAGTGGAAATAAACCCCGTGTCGTCAGAGCCTGGCGAGAGGCATGAGCTCATCTCTTATATTTGGTGGTGATGAAAGAAGGGTAAATAAACGGCAGCAGCAGAGACATCCCTGCCAGGCCCGTCAGGGAGAATTGGGGGTGAGTTTTTGCCATCCCCTCCCACGGCTGCTGGGAAAACTGAGGAAGGGGATTGCCTTTGGGAAGGTGAGGTGGGGGAAGGCAGCCTCGCTGGGCACCCTCAAAGGGGATCTCAGCACCCCTGCCCTGGCTCAGTGCAAGCCAAGGGCATGGTGAGGTGAAAGCCAGATGGGAGAGTGTTTGGGGCTGCCAGGAGCTCCTGTGCATGGGCAGGGGGTGTCCTGGCAGCTGCCAAGTCCCCAGCACAAGGTAGCAGCAGGCTGACTGGGAGATGTTACGGTGATGCTGAATGAAACCTGGGGAACATTCCCTGATTCGTTGCACAGTTTCCCAATAAACCCTCACTGTGGGATGCCCAGGAGCCGCGAACGCCTGGTCAGGTCCGGGGGATATACAGGTCCTCAGAGAGGCAGCATCTTCGTGAATCAGAAGGTACAGCCCCCGGGACCAGACAGCAAGGACATCCCTCTAGCAGCCACTGACAATTAGAACTAAAAGGTCTGGAAGGGGTAGGGAAACTCCCAAGCCAGTATTTCAGTCAGCCCCAGGTACGGTGGTCTGGGTGCCCCTCTGTCACGGGGACCGCGCACCCGAGAGCGTCTCACTGCAGCAGCACTGGTCCAGCTCAGCCTGGCGGGCTCCCTGCTGCACTGCCTGGGAGAGGGGCCCTGGGTGCTGGGCAGGGTCTGCACCCCATCACCCCCGCGCTGGCCGGGGATGTGGCAGCAGCCGTCGCCTGTGGCCACACGCAGGGGACAGCTGGCTACCAGGACCTGCTCAAGCCTCACCTTCAAAACAAGCCCCCACCTCCCCCACAGCACCTCCTGGCTAAACATCCTCCGCGTTTACCGAAACTCTGGGCTTACTCACGCCTCCCCGGCTGGCTCCAGCTGCGGGAGAGGTCCTGGAGTTTCCTGCCCAGCCTGACTCAGCCCAAAGCTCCAGCACCTTTCTGCCTCCGCTGGGATGTGGGCTCTGGCATCCCAGTGCGAGGAGGCTGGGTGACTTTCCCTCTGGGCCAGTGGTCATCCCACGCACCCTGTCCTCAGTCCCAAATTTATTCCTGCTTTTCACCCCTCCATGGGAAAGGCATGCTCTCTGCTAGTCCCCGGATGCTTGCTCTGCCAGCAGGTCAGCAAGCAGGTTGTGTGCTGGAGGGGTTGGTATGGGGTCGAGGATGGGGTTTTGGGGTGCTTTCCTTCTATTTATGGCAGGCAGATGGAATCCCTCCGTCATTCCTCCATGATTCCCCTGGGGAAAGGATGGGAACATCTGGAGAGCAGCAGGAGAGCATTGACTCATCCTGCAGCTTCATTAACTTCTTATAGCTGGTTATCATCTCCCTCAGATAAGAAGAGAGCAGCATCCGTGGGGTCAGGCCGGCGGTAATTGTCTGGGAAGGCTCCAGGGTTAACCCTTCCCCGGCTGCCGGCTCAGCCTCCCTGAGCTGCCGGGGCACAGCCGCTGCGGGGAACAGCTCCCAGCACACCCCGATTGTGCTCTCAGCCCGATGGGGAGCCCAGCTCACCATGGCAGCTCCTGGGGAAGGAGGAGAGCTCCTCCTGGGGCAGGAGGAAGCCGCTGCATTTCCAGGAGGATGGGGGCAGCAGGCTAATGGCTATTTCTAGTCSATGTGCCACGGAGAATGGTGCCATCAGCAATCAGCCCCTGTCAGCGCGGTGTGAATCCCCCTGGTCTCCCCATCACGCCTCTCTCCGGGTGTAAAGATGTTTTTTGACTCTCGCTTTGAAACCGGCTGAGCCTTCCCTTTGAACACCCCCCCAGGCTCCTGCCTAACGAGGCAAACAAGCTAATTAGGCCACGGTGGAGCCCGGGGCTGATCGCCTGGGGCCAGCGCCCGGCAGCGGCCCCTTCCCTGCGCAGGAACAGCTTGTGGCTGCCCTCCTCAATCCGTGCCAGCCTCCTTAAGGCGAGTGACAGGTCCCTGCAGAAGCCTTCACGGCGGGTGGGAAGGGCTTTGGGGTTTGCTCAGTGCATTTCACTGATGGGAGAAGCTCTCTGCAATGCAATGAGACTGTGAGATCCCCCCAGCAGCATCCCTGGGTTTTAGCCATGCACTGGGAGGATTCAGCCCAAAACTGGTGCTGGAGCATCTTATGGGATCCCTGACCCCACTCTTCTCCACCTGCCCAGCTCGAGACAACCTGCCAGCTCACTTCTCCGGGGCAAGTGTTAGCAAAAACAGGGAATTGATTGTGGTCACCCCACAAATCCTGGCAGAAATAACCCTTTTGGCCAGCCAAGAAAGTCCAGAAGTGTGGCTGGGACATAGGAGCATGAGCACAGAGCAGAGTGGGGCCGGGGTGCAGCTGGCACAGCCCTGCCCACCTCGAGGATGCTGAGGGCAGAGCAGTCCATGGGATGAAGCTGTGACTTTGTGGGGTGCCAGAAAGGCAGCACCCACTTTGCCCCAGGTCAYGTCTGGCCACGCTGGATGGCTGCCCACCCCAGCGTTGTGGCATCTCTCCCGGCTGTCCCACGCTGCCCCGGGACACAGTTCCCAGCCGGCCGGGTGCTTGCTCCCGAAAATGAGGTAGCGTCTCCCATGGCTGGGTTAAAGGCTTCGCTTCAGGCATTGGCCAATCTGTTCTCTCTCTGGTCTGGGAGCCAAATGGAAGGCACTGGCCATAAGGGACCCACTACAGCTCCGGGTTCCCACGTAGGCAGGCAGGCTCCCGGGCTGCCTGGCCCACAGCAGGGACACTCCAGCGAGAGGAGATCAAGGTCAAGGTGCTCAAACCCAGCTTTTCCCAGCTGCTCCCCATCCCAGCCTTGCTGAATGTGTGTCTCTAAAGCCTTGTCGAAGGAGATAGCATCTCTCCCCTCTTTGGGGCTTATTGCTCCAGAAAGAAGCGCAGCTGGAATGGTTGGAGGCTTGCAACATTTTCTGCTGGAAGATGGTGGGCTGGGAGATGGAGCATCTCCCAAAATGGCACCAAGTTCAGTAAATCTGCATCTGGGGTTAAAATCCCAATGAGGGGAGCAGAAGGGGCCTCAGAGCAGGGCAAGCCCACTGTCTTCTCAGTCACACTGGGCCATTTGAGGCCTGACACAGCACCTTTAAGAACGTGCCAAATATGATTTTTTTTCCCCAAAAAAATTAACCATTTCAAACAATCCCAAATATCTTGGTCATTTTTATTACTCCCAGTACCCCACCCCCCCACCCCCCAAATTCTCCTACAAGGAGAATTTCAAAACATTGCTTTTGGCTCCAGATCGAATCAAAGCCAGATTTTGAAACCTTCAGATCTTTGCAAAAGGCATCATCACCCTCCGGACAGCCACCACCCGGCCCAGCCAGGATGGGAGACCTCCAAGACAAACACATGAGGCAATACCAAAGGATGCTGAAAGGGCTCTTCCCCCTGGACCATGGTGAAGCAATGTCCCCATGCTGGCCCRGCCATGGGGCTCAGACAGACACATCCCACCCTCTGATGCCTGCCAGACCGTGGGACATTTCTGCTCATAGCCCTGCCCCTGTCCTGAGCCCAGGCTGTGTGGTCTCAGACCCTATGTGTGCTTTCCCCCATTCCTGGAGCATCCTTCACCACCTTCCCTGAGCAGCTGCCTCTCAGGGCTGGGAGAAGTGATGCCAATGGGGAACATTCACAGCGTTTCAGGATCACTGGGGGTCACATGGGCCTTTAGCAACATGAATTGCCCAGGGACCATAACCCTGTTCCATGGATGCATTTTCCAAGCAGTTCCTCCTGGGCTGGGGTCAGCACATGGTACCTGGCCCTGACGACTGAATGGCTCCTGGGGCAGCTGCTCAGTCCTTCCCATGGGTGCTATAATGCATTGGGACCCCAGGGGAATGGTGAGATTCCCTGCCCCAGGCACTGGATGTACAGTTCACACAAAGCAGAGATGCTGCCTCATGCTCTCCATGGGCACGTGGAACTCGGGGTCAGTGGAAATTGGGACAGGAACATTTGCTGGGGGAGTGGTGGCAGTGAAATCATGGGCTGCCACACTGGGGAGATGGGGGCATGGGCAAAGAAATCCTCCATGTCTGGAGGAAGGCCCGCAGSGATGGAAGGGCTCTGAGCTCTGGGCCAGAGGGGAAGAACCACAGGCTCAGGGTTCCCTCTGTCTCTCTCCCTGCAGACCCCTCGGCCGTGGACATGGACCTGTACGAGGCCCAGACACTGGCGGATGCCCTAAAGTGGTACCTCCAGGAGCTCCCATCGCCCCTCATCCCTCCAGCTCTCTACAGTGACTTGGTCCACATGGCTCAAGGTAAGCACACCTGGACTCCCCCCACATCTGGGACCTTTGTGGGGCTGGAGAAGCTTTGGGGATACCTTAGAAAGGCTCTGCAGCATTTCCAGGGTGGCTCTGACCCTATCCCCTGCCCGATGCTGCACTAAGGGCAGATTCTGAGAAGGACCGCTGGGAACATCACCTGTGCCAGAGCAGCACGGCAGCATTTGGGAGATGCTCTGGGAAAGAAGGGGAGACCCAGTGGGCTGCTTTGCCCCCACCACAGCATGGTCTTCTCCCACTGCAGTGCCCAGCAGAGGAGGTGCTGCCTGCCAGGAYGGGCGGCTGCCAAGGCTGGGTGATGCTGGCCCCAGAAGAAAGCGTTATTATAATATTTTGGCTCCGCTGCCTGGGAATTTTTTCCTGTAATCTCATTAACTCTTGGCTTTATATGGGCACAGAAAATTCTCTGCTTTTTCAGCTTAGTGCCATTAGGAAGTGCCTTTAGATCCCTGCAAGCTTTTCCGCCTCTGTGCAAATGTATGAGACCATCAAGATTTTGGGTTTATTGGATTTCTTTTCAAA
The DNA here is from genome assembly GCA_018881555.1 of Amblyornis subalaris. Classification (NCBI taxonomy): domain Eukaryota; kingdom Metazoa; phylum Chordata; class Aves; order Passeriformes; family Ptilonorhynchidae; genus Amblyornis; species Amblyornis subalaris. Next base: position 5,747,576 of record JACAXG010000004.1, read on the forward strand.
TAAACAGAGCAGGGCTTGTACTCGGGTCAGCAGAGCCCGTGGTCCATCCCAACAGCGAGCCTGGACCAAAACACATTTCAAGTGAGTCCTCACAGAGCCGCTCAGYCCCTCCCAGCCTGAGGCCCCATGGGCATCACCAGGGACATGAAGCCCTTGCCCACCGTGTTAGACAGGACCTGAACTGCTTGGTGCCTGTGAAATCAGGATTTCCCCTTCCACAGCAGCTCCTGTCTCGCTGCCGATTGCCGCAGTATCCTCCATCCCCGTGCATCACCTCCCTGTCCTAAGCCAGATTAGTCCTTGGGCAGATCATGCTCTTGGCTGCCATAAGAGGCACTAAAAGATCACCCGTGGTCAGGCCAGCGTGGCCTTTTACTACCATGTCCTGATGGGAAAAGGCCACGGGCTCTTTGTGGCCTCCAGCGAGGCAGGAGGGACACAGGGAGAAGGCAAGGGATAACTCGCACCCCATCCTCCCCGCCCTGCGCTGAGACTCAGAGCCAGAAGAAATACCCCTGGGGCTGGTGGCACGGAGAAGCTGCCTTCCCCTCACCCGTCAGAGGAGAAATCAAAGGCTGCCTCCCTTCCAAGGATAAAAACGCAATTAGGAAGCAATTAGCTGGGTTGCCTCGTTAAGCAACTTCAAAGGGAAGCGCCTTTCCCTGCAGCCTGTGCTGCAGCGGGCTCTGCTCCTGGCACAACAGGGGCAGGAGGAGGAGGGGGCAGAACGGAGGAGAAACCGATGGGAAGAGGATTTCTCTGGGGCTTAAAGGAAAAAATTAAAATATAAGTCTTTGAGGAGACGGTGCTGGGTTTTGGCAGCCTGCCCTGCAAGGCTCCTCTGCCCTGCTTGAGGCTGAGAGGTGGAAAAGCAGCAAGATGACCACCTTCAAAAGGAGGGGGAAAACATCCCCAAACTCCCCCTTTGGCTGTGAGCCTTCTTCTGCAGGATCCTCTGGGTGCAAAAAAAGCAGGGATTGAGACAGAGGAGGCCTGGAGCAAAGCCAAACATCCCTCAGGAGCAGCTTGTTGGATACGAGGGCTCACAAACACCCCATCGCCACCCCAGCTGGGTGGCGGACCTGCTTTGGAGGGGATCCCAGACCCCCACCTCTCCGGCTCTGGTGCCCCCTGGCCCCAAGGATGGATGCCGGGAGCTGGCTGGGCATTGGCCAAGCCTCAGTCCTGGTGCAAAGAGCCATGGGGAGCTGAGTCAGCCCCCGGCCGAGCCGGGCTTTGAAGCTGGCTGAGAGCAACCCACCCCTGGGGACCTCCCTGTCCCCTGTAGATAAAAGGGCCGGGACAAGGCAGGAATGAGGATGGCTGGAGAGTGGCTGTTTCCCGTGCCTGGGGCAGGATCGCAGTCCCAGGGCGCTGAGCTCACAGCTCACAAGACCGGGGAGCCCYGGCCAAGGCTGCCAGAGGGCACCGGGGACATGGAGTAGGACACTGGTGGGAACACCATGGGCTGGGGGCTGCTCGGGGCACCCGTGATGGTGGTTTTGGCAGCACCTCAGTGAAGTGCAATGCCATTAAGTGCCTGATTTTATTCATATGGGCAATTCAAGTACCACTGGAAGTAGCTGTACCCCGGCCAGCCCTCCCTGTGCTGTTTCATGGGGTGTGAGACCGTGCGGGGCTGCAGGGACCTCACTACAGTCATGCCTGCATGTGTGGGTTATTTTTTCCTCCTAAAAAGCCTTTTCCCTCTCAGCTTAATGTTTCAGCAGAGGAGGGCCGAGCCCTTAAATTCAACAGATGTTCCAGCTGGTGCCCATTTCCCCACCTCTGCTTTGCTCTGCCTTTACTATGGCTTTGCTGTGCACCAGGGCAGGGCTCTCGCTGTTCTCCATTGGAGCAGCAGCAAGGGGTGTTTAGGTGCAGTCCCTGCCAGGTGAGCAGCTCAGCCCCCTGTGCTCCCTCCCTGGCTGTGCTGAGAGGGGSAATGTGCTGAAGGCACCTGACAACCCGATTTGGGGTGCTGTGAGTGGGTAAAGGGGGCTGGCAAACCCCAGAGAGAGATGGCCAAGACCCTCTGCATGCCCTGTGATACCCATGTGTCCCTCAGCCTGTCTGGGAAGGGATGGGCTGCAAAGAAATAGTCGTGGAAGTGGCTGAGGTCAGGATTTTTTGGGTCTCTCRAGGGACTAGAGAACTGCCACAGCTCGCGCCATGTGTGCTGGTAGGTGCTGGGCTCCCCTGAGAGGCAAGGGAAGGCCCTGACTTCCCAAACTGACCATTTCTCTCCCGTGTCCCCTCTGCTGCAGAGACCCCGGGCCTGGAGGAGTGTGGCCAGCGAGCCAGAGCCCTGCTGGCCCCCCCGGCCCTGCCACAGCCCCAGGCACTGCTCCTGCGCCAGCTCGCCCGCCACTTCTGCCACCTGTGCCAGGGCAGCCACCGGAGCCGCCCCTCGCCCCGGCTCCTGGGGGAGCTCTTCGGGGAGCTGCTTCTCCGCCCCGCGGCCGCCAGGTGAGGAGCCCCTGCCACCCACGGACGGGGAGGCTGAGAGGAGGGTGCCCACGGACAGGCTGGTCCCAACCAAGCTGGTTTTGCTGGATGACAGCCCACCAATGGCTCAGCCACAGGGTTCTCCGAAGKGGGAGGCCGGATCTCGGAGCTGCCATTCCAGCTGTGCTGCTGAGACATCACAGCCATTCCCACGGTGACCGGGCGTGATGCACACGTGGGACTGGGATCACAGCATTGCCTCAGTCCCACGGGAGATCCGTCAGGGTGGCTGGCTGCTGTCCCAGGGGGTTGGGGGTCTCCAGGCAGGCTGAACTGCCGGAATTCTCACAGACCTCTCCTTCTCCCCACAGCACCGAGGCAGGCCCTGAGCTCCGTGCAAGGATCCTCGAGTCCTTCATCATGGCCAGCGAGGCGGCAGAGCTGCCAACAGCTCCCGGTAAGAGATGTCCAGCTGGCGGTGGAGTGGGACAGCGGGTGTGACATCCAGGGCAGTGATAGCAGCAGGTCATGGGGCAGTTTCAGTGGCTGGTGCAGCAACAAGAAGGTGCCTGTGTCCCTGTGGCAGTGCCCAGGCTGCACTGGCTTCCTGGCCAGGAAAGCTGTTCTGATTTCCCTCCCTCCTTTCTCCTCAGAGACGCTGATTTGGGGGCATTTCTTTGCAGCCCCTCAGAAGGTTTGCAGCTCTTCTCTGGCTTCATGTCTCCGTCACTGCTCTTCGGTCCCTTTGGTGCAAGCAGGTTCTGCTCCCCCATTTTGGGGGGCTTGGGATGTGTGGGGGCTCTTGATGGAGGGCTGTTGTGCCGTTTCAGTGAGCAGGGATCTGGATATAGTCTGGGAGGAAAAAAATACCAGCGTGAGCATAAAATGGCAGGATGGTGCTTGCTACAKGGTCAAATCAGGGTTTATGATTTTTGACTTGCGTTTAGTTCCTATGTGTGCAGAATCACACTGCATCCACTGCTGCTTCCCCCACAGGGCATCCCCGGGGTGGGTATGAGGACAGGCACTTGTGCCCCACATCTCCAGGCATGGAAAGCAGCCGGGAGTGTGGGTTTTTCTGCAGATGTTAATGGCCCTCACCCCCAGGGCTGCAGTCCTGCCCCTTTCGTTACCAACACCAGTGTTTGCCTCCGGCACCTCTTCACTCTTTTGCTCTGCTGGCCATCTTCTCTTGCCTTGTCCCTCCTGCTGGGCGACAGCTTGTGTCCCGTCAGTGTCCAAAACTGAAGCACATGCTCCTTGTGCCCACTGCAGCACCCCAAGGATGGGGGGCAGGTGGTCCATCCAAGCAGGGATGTRCATGGGAGGGAGAGAGGCTGCTCAGGGGAGCAGAAACCGCAGACCCTGAGGACCGGAGAGACCCATCCTTGTGGGATCCCATCTCCAGGCTGCCACTGAGACCTGTCTGTTCCCCTACACAGAGCTGCCCAGATGCCTGAGAGGCACAATTGCTTCCAGCCGTCCTGCTTGAAAACATGCTGGCACTGTCCCCAGTGAATGCTGTTGGTTTGTGATGTCTCTGGGTCCTTGTCACTACCCTGCCTCCCTGGGGTATGGCCAGGCCAGGCASGATTACGACTCTTAATATTCCTCATAAATCAGCCCCTTCAGACCTGTCATCTTATTTATTGCTCTCCCCCAAGCTCTCACCCATGAGTTTGTCAAGATACATCTGTCTCTTCCACCTGCTGATCCAGCTGATGGGCAGCTGCAGCCCAGCAGTCCCTGGGGTCACCACTGCCATCCCCAGTGACAACTGTCATCAGTTGTCACCCCCCCCAAACTAAGCAGAGGGGTTGGGCAGGATCCTGAGGTCCTCATCCCTTTCCTGGGTCAAAATCTCTCCTGTGGGCATCCCACAAGTGGGGGGCAGGACAGGGGACACCTGGACTCGCTGTGGGACTTCAAGCAAGTCCTGCCACCTCCCCTCTCTTTGTACCTAAAAGCGAGGATATTATTACTTGGCTGTCATYGCATTAGGATGTTGGGAAGCTTAATTAAACGCCTGCAAAGCGATTTTGAGAGCTGTGGATGAAAGGGGCTATATATAAAGCGCAAAGAATTATTATTAGCGGTGCGGTCCGTGCCCTGGTGCTGCTCCCATCACCCCAGCCCCACTCCCCTGCATCCCGGCACCGCGATTATTTTCGTGCGTGTGCGGAGTTGTGGTTTTATAATTATACATGTAAAATAGCTATAAATACCCTGCAATAACACGGCGGGTGTGTGCGCATGGCACAGGAATAGGAGTCGGTAGCTGACATAAGGAAACCGTGGTGTGACCTCATTCTGACTCAGATGTAAATATACCTCATGCGAGGGGGCCGCTGGGGGGCTCGGGGCTGCGAGGGGGCTGCAGGGACAGYGGCCTCCTTGGCAGCCAGAGGTTTTGGGAGAGATCCGAAGCCGTCTGCTAACTCCAGCGAGGCTCCTGCAGGGTCAGGATCCCTCCTCTCCCATGTGTCTTGGCACTGATGGTGGAGGCTTGGATGTTAAAACCGCCAAGAATGAAAATCTAAATTATGGAATTCGGTTCCTGGWGGGGCTTGTCTGAGTGGAGTCGCTGTTGTTGAGTTTGCAGTGTTCCATCCAGCAGGCACGGCTCCTGCGAAGGGGAAAATGGGTCCGTGATGGCTCCTGAAAGTTCTTCCTAGGATGCAGCACTGGGGTGGTGCTGGAGGCCCTGGTTTGCATAGGGCCATCCACTGGTTTGCACGGGGCAGTGCCACAGATCCGTGGCAAAGCTGGGGTGGAGCTTGGGGCTGAGTGACTGCATTCAGGCCACCTTGCTGTGCTCACCAGCAAGCCCCAGCATTAGGCAGGCACCTCATGGTGTTTCCCAGCCCCATGGAGACCCCAGGGGGCACACAGTGCCCACATCAGGACTCCAATGTCTGGGAAAGGCTGTTTCCCGAGCAGGGTAAGGGGGCAGGGGAAGGCAAAGGGAAGAAGTGATGCAAATACCAGCTCAGCTGAAGGAAGATGACTTCATCTCCTTTTCCTCTCCTGGTGCTATTTATAGTCACTTTAATTTACTCCCCTTTGCTTTATTATCTCTCCAACAAGCCGTTAGCCCTCAGACAGCAGGATGCCTTTACTCACCATGCAGACCAAAGTTCTGGAAAAAAAAAACGACCTCAACCCACCACCAAAAAAACCCGAAAGCGGGGGCAGGAGGCAGAGGAAGGCGACAGAGTGCCTGGGCAGGAGCATTGCTGTCCTGTGATGTAGCTTTCTGGAGAAAATGACAGGAGTTTTGGCTCCTTTTGGAGAAAGGAGGACAAGACCAACAGCGCCAAGGTCCCCTCCTCAGCCCAGGATGAGGGTCACTGTTTTGCTGGACCCTGCTGAGGCAGACAGGAGCAGTGGCATCATGCCAGAAGGTGGGGATCAGGCCCAGCCCAGGTGCCTTGAAAACACCTTCCCAACAAGCAGGTCTGGCAGCCCTGGGCCATGGGGAATCTGAGGCACAGCCTCACTATGGAATTGCCCTTTCAGTGTCTCCAAAATCCAGCCCCGGGAAGGCTGATTCCCAGATGCCCAGCCCTGAGCCCAGCTCCATGGCACCCTGCAGCCCGGTGCTCAGCAGGGCTGCAGTGGTACTGGTGGCAGGTGACATCTCATGAACATCTCATGATGTGACACTCTGAGCACTTCCCAGCCCGAGCCCCATGCAGGCACCTCTGGGACAGCATCGACGCTGAGCAGGACTGCCGTGTTAAGCCAAATTAGAAGGATCTGGCTTTGAAGCTTTTAATTAACTTTTTCCCTGTTTGCTTTCTTCTGGATCCAAGGGAAAAGCCCAGCCTCCCGCTCTCCCCAGCATGCGTGTCACAGTGGAGGTTGCAGACTCAGATGTGCAGGGGGTCAGGAGGGAGCAGGGGACTTGCCAGGAGCAGCCAACACGGAGGGTGAAGCCCCCTGCCCGCCTGGGGTGCTGGAGGCTGTGTCCAGGTGCTGCCCTGCCTCCATGGGAGCATCCTGTGAGCATTTTCCCACCTGGCCTGGCACATCAGCCACAGGGTACCTCCAATTTGCGTTACCTCTTGGTGTTTTTTCCCTCTCAGAGCTGTCAATGTGGGTTAAAAATATCCAGGAGAACACCCAAACAAAAACCCTGGGTGGAGAGCAGCATGAAGAGGCCATGGCTGAGTGGTCCCTTGTGCCAAGACACCTCATTCTGCCTCCCCGAATCTGCAAATAATACAGAGAAAACAAATTAACGCTGGGGAAGGGGAGGGAAAAGAGCCAGAGCCGAGCTAGCAACATGAGGTAGGGAGAGCGGCTAAAAATAACAGATCCCTGAAGGCATGGGGAGGAACATGATGGGGATCCACACTCCTGCCGTCCCAAAAGGCAGCCTTGTGCCTTCCCAGCTGCTCCTCATAACGCAGCCCTGCCCGGTGAATCCGGAGGGGGAAAAGCCTCCGAGAAGGGCGGCAGCGGGGAGGCGAGAGGTGCGGAGCTGTGCCACGGAGCCGGGAGCGACGCTCCCACCTTCGGCAGAGCATGGGGGTCCCCCAAGCAGCCAGGGTGCCCAGCTGGGAGGGAGCTGCTGCCTGACCCACTTGCAGGCAGCCGGCGGGCAGTGGGATGCTGCTGGGAGACCCCAGGGGTGCTTCCTCCGCAGCTAATTTTAGCCTGCGTTCAATTAATCATGGAACGGGAGGGGATCGCGGCAAGCCCAGCCTTTGCCAGAGCCTCCGCCAGCTCCCCTTTCCACCTCGTGTGTGCTGCTGGAGGGTTTGGAAGAGCAGGGGTCGGGCATTCCCTCACCCCRTGATTTGGGGCAGAGGAACTAGGAGAGATCCTGTGCCACAGTTCTCTTCCTCCAGCTGGCTGTAAGAGGCTGGGGCAGCCCTGGGAAGGTTGTTATCTCCTCATGCCTCAGTTTCCCCCCGTGGCTGGCAGCCGTGACCTTTGCCGTGGAATTTCTGGGGTTGCCTGTACAGCTCTGAGCAGGCGTTTTCCTGGCACGCCAGAGCTCTGGAATGCCTCCCCAGGGCGGGGAGCAGTGACCCTCAGCAAGGGATGTTTCAGCCAGCCCAGACCTCTGCTCCAYGCCCTGATGGCAGCCCCTTTCCTGGGACTCACCAGCTCTGGCCCCTTCCCACCCCCAGGCTCTGCAGGAGGTCATGTCCAGCATTGCCGGGCAAAGTTGGAGCAGGAGCAGCTGCACTGCTCGGAGACCGGCAGCTTTCCTGGCATAAGGAGGGACTCTGGAATGCTTTTGGGATACAGCGTGACAGCCCCGTGGTCCTGCTCTCCCCACAGCCCGGTTTCACTGGTCCCACTGTCAAAAGCCTGCCCTGGCCCAGCCCTCCCCCGTGACAGAGGGAATGGATTCTGACGGAAACAGGGCTCGGCTGGGATTGAAACCCTTTTCCTGCCTGCACTGCGTGGCCAGAGCTGATAAGGCCTGGATAACCCCAAGCATTGTGTGTTCCGCCGGCCCATGACCCGCCAGCGTGAGAGGAAACGCTGCTGCTCGGCCAGCCAGGATCCAGGGGGAGACGGTGTGTGCCGGTGGCGGGCTGCTGGAGAGCCCTGCTGTCTGGCCAGCCTGCCTTCCTTTTTGCCAGCACATGAGGTTTTGGGATGGCTCTGTTAGATCGTCACGGGTGCAAGCCCAGGTTGCTGTGTCAGCACACGCTGGCCGGCTCTCAGCTGCATGGGCATGAAACTGTAAGTGTGAAAAACCTGGGGSTTCAGGGTGATTGTCCGGCACGGGCAGGGTCTGGGCCTCGGGATTTGCAGGGCTCTTCAGATGGAGCTTTGAACCTGGGACACCCCTGCCTGCTCCAGAGGGCAGCTCCCAGAGGCCAGACTGGCTGAGCAAAACCTCCCCAACCCAGAGGGAGCCACCAGCTTTGCTGTCCCACGCCGGTCGGGGCTGGCTCACTCCTTGTGCCGGCGGCTCGCCAAGCCAGACTGCGGGAATGTGTGTGCCAGTGCGCGTGTCCTCCCRGCTCCTGCCCTCAGACACTGTCTGGGCAGGAGTCACCCTTTCTGCTGCAGTGGCTCTGGCTAAGCACCACGGTCAGYTTCACAAAAGGAGATGGGGAGGGTGACAAAGCGCCGGTCGCAACGCCAGCCACAGCCAATTGTCCAGCTTGGCACCAGAGCCGGGAGCATCCTCTCCTGTGCAGTGGCATTTCCGTCCCCTGCCTCCTGCCTGGCAGCGCATGGGCAGCAGCATGTCCCCCTGCTGCAGTTTTGGCCAGGAGATGCCAGAAAAGGGCAATGCTTTCCATGGGGAATTTCATGCTGGTGTAGGGAAGCTGATCCCTCTGTGATCCCACTGGCACCCCTGGACCCTGTCTCCCTCGAGAGCATGCCAGCTCTGCTCCAAAGGGAGGAGGCAGGCTGCCTGGCACAGACACATGAGCAGCTCTGGGGAAAGGCAGGATCTGTGCTTCCAGGAGGGAAAATGAGTCACAGGGGGATGACAGGGCTGTGCCAGCAGCGGAGCGCGGGACTGGGGTAAGCGGTGGCTGTCGGCTGCTATCCGGGAGGTCAGGCAGAAATGCTCTTACAGGCCTCGCCTGGCTTTAAAATCTATTAACGTCATTTTGCTGTTCGAGCCGAGAGCCGCACAGGCAGCAGGAACGTTCGGGCATGGCTCAGATCAGAGCAGGATTTCAATTACAGTAATCAAAGGTGACACAGATAAGAAACCCCTGGTCTATGGAGCCGCGACAGCTGTCCTCTGGCTCCAACCGGCACCCATCCAGAGCAGCTCCATCAAAATCACTGAAGTGGTACTAGGGTAAAATTGGATTGGAATCCATTTTCATCTGCCGTGGTGGGAAATGCTTTCCCTGCACTCCTTGAGGAGGAAAACCACCTTCTCAGGGACAGCAAGGGAGGAAGGTGCCAGGCATGGAGGAGGGGATAATGTCCCCAACAACAGCACTGATGGCTGGTTTTAGATGATGGAGGCAGCAGAAGGAACAGCTGGGATGCTGGAGCATCAAGGCTCTGCCTCCTGCTTTTCCCCTCTTCATTTCAGCTTGGCCCCACAGGGATTCTTATGGCTGAGGCAGGAATGTGCTCAACTTGGTGTCAGGCTCCCTGGAGGGATGGGCAGCCCTCTGAGCCCTCTCCGTGCCCAGAGCATCCCAGGCTGTGCTGCAGGAAAGTCTGGGGAGAGGGTTAGGTGGCTGGAGGAGGAGAAGAGCCCAAGGAGCAGGAGCTGGTACTCTTCTCTCACCCCTGCAAGTGGCAGGGTGATGCAGCCTCCTTCTCCTGCCTCTCTCATCACTTGCATGTGCCCCTGGTCAATCCCCCCCACTGCTTTTGTGATTTTTTGCAAATCTTGCGGATGGCAGCAGGTTATCCCCGCTTCTGACCCCCTCACCCCTTTGGGCTCCCACTCCATGGAGCCACTGGTGACCACTGCCACGGCCTCACGGGACCCTGGTTGCAGCCGAGCCGTGGGGGCATCCCTGGGTGCCATGCACACAAGAGGTCCTTTCTGCCCCTGCCCCTGCCCCAGCACGGCAGGATCCGGCCAAAACACAGCATCTCTTTCTGCGCCCGCTGGCCTCGCTCCAGCCTGGCCAGGTGTCAACCGCCCGGCCGCAGCGTGTCCCCCCCCCCGGTGCTCCGCCGGGAGCAGGAGCCCTCTCCCAAACACTGGAGGTTTGTGCGGGGCCGCGGAGCTGAATGGTAGGTCTGTGTGGCCGGGAATGCCGGGGGGAGGGAAGGCAAGCCGCTTGTTTCATCTGTTTACCTGGAAGTGGAGATCATGGCCAGGCCCGGCTGCCGCAGCGGCGGCGCTTTCATGCCAGCGCTAACGGGATGGGGAGTGCCGTGCTGCGCCGTCCCCGAGCAGCCTGCAATGTGCCAACGATGGGGACACAGCAGAGACCTCCCTTCCTCCGTGTGCCTGCACGGTGCTGAACCCTCCTGCTCACTGCAGCTGGAGAGCTGGAGCCTGGGGAGGGATGTGAGGATGGGGCCCAAGCCATCACAGGGGCGGGTTATACTGTGTGTCATCCTTTGTCCTGCAGCATCACTATCCCCCAGGGCTCTACAGGGTCTCCATGCATGTATCCCCATTCTGTTGGCAGTCTCCATCCTGGCTGCACATCCCTGCCCCATGCATAGCTCTCTGTACTGGCTGTGGGGTCCCACCCTGGCTGCGGGTGCCTATACCAGCTCTATCCCTGTGCAGGCTGTACATCCCTGCACTGGCTGCGTCCCTGTAGGAGCACTGTCCCCGGGGGGACGTGGGAGCCACTTAGCAGCCCTGGGAGAGAGGGGCGACCCAAGCAAGTGCTGGGTTTTGTCCTTGCGTGAGCCAGGACTGACAGCCACACATAAGCTGCTGGGGAGGGAAAGGGGATGATAGCATCTTCGTCAGCGCCTGGATGCACGGGGATTAATGAAGCTGGCTCGCTGTCCCCAGGATTCAGGTTGCCTTATCTGTGTCTATCTGTTCTTACCCAGGCACTGCTAGAGCTGCTCCCGATGCCGCACAGCTAATCCCAGAGGCTGGCAGATAGGGCAGGGACCGCTGCCTCCACCCACACCCTGCCCGTGCCAGCAGGGCCAGGGCCACGGAGCTGGACCATGACCTGTCCTGCCCCAGGCCAGCTGATGCTTGAGATAACCAGAGGCACAGGGCAGAGGTGCAGTGAGTTTGGCGGTCTCAGTCTGGCAGTAGGACATGCAGGGTTGTGAGGCATTGCCTCTGATCCTGACCTCGAGGCTGCGTGACCTTCCAGTTTTCCCAGCAAAGCTGTGTCTGCCCAGTTCATCTCTATTCATCCTTCAACTCTAAAAAGTTACTGCCCCGTGGCCAGGGTTACACCAAGTCTCTGGGAACTTGTGGCCGTTCTTTGGTTGAGTAGATTTCTCCATCTTTTGGATATTTCTGGCATTTGGGGAGGGTTGAGGGTGGTGAAGGGGCTGGGGTACCCACAGAKGCTGGCATCTCACTGAGTAGCCTGGCACCGGGTCGTTCTCAGGAAACATGGAGCGAGGGCTAGGTCATTTGACCTCACACCACACAGATGTGTCTGCAGCATCCTTGGCTCCTCCCAAGTACCTGCAGGACCCACAAGCCCTGACTGCCCGTCCCTGCTGCCATCAGGAGGGTGTCTTCYCTCTGGCTTCTGGCACCTCTTCTTTCTCCATTCGGTGTTGGCTCTTCATACCCTGGGGCAGGAGGAGCATCCGGGGCTGTGSTTCGGCACAATCCCAAATTTCCGACCTGGCGCGCACAGTGCCATGGCAACGCCTTTATTTTTTCAGCTGCTTCCCTGTTTTTTTTGCAACTGGGCTCTTTCGCTGGGCAATGGTGATCGCAGGGGCTATTCGGGCAGGGTTCAGCATGCTGCTGAGCAAGCAGCTTGGAGTGTGATGCCCAGACCCAGGACCTCGTGGTGGCCTGCCCTGCCCTGCCCTGCCATGTGCCCCACACCTCGTATGGCTCCGACCCTCCCTGGCCACAGCATAGGGGGAAAAACATACCTGGGCTTGGGAGTGACTGCTCAGCTCTGCACACCCCAAAGTTGCCCTGGGACCTCCAAGCCACTCATTTCCCATGGGCTGAACAGATCCATGTACCACAGGTGTGGACCGCCCAGACTGATGCCCCCAAGGTCACCAATGCCACCAGAGCTCTGGGTCCACAGCAAGACAGCGCTGAGCTCAGTCAGGAGGGTGCCCAGCAAGGCTGGCCCTGCTCTGACTTCAACAATGGTCCTTTCTGCTCCCAGCCTGTGGCTCCTCCAGAGCATCTCTCCTGTTGCCTCTTGACCCTGCTAGAGTGGGATTTAAAGCTATGGAGAAGGTGGCCTGGAGAAGGCTGTGTAAAATGCCAGTGGGGAACCATGGCAAAGGAAGCCAMGCCAGGGCAGAGAGTGGAGTCAGGAGAGCACGAGTGCCCAGGACCCCTGTGTGAACAGGGTTTGGAGGACGGTGACAGGGGTTTGGTAATGCAAAAAGCACCAGCCAGAGCTGGCCCTGCCCAAACAGCCTCGCTGGGCTGTTTCAGGAACAGTCACAAGCACTGAGTGGCTGCACATGTCTGGAGGGAGCTCTGCTCCACAGCTTCCGACAGCCGTTTCTGCAAGAGCCTTAAACTGAACCATTGGGGGTGTTTCAGAAAGAGAAACCTGAGTGTTTTGGGGACCAGAACAATTCAAAAGATCCTAGACAAATTCCCAAGCCATCAGTCGTGACTGGAATCTGGTCTTTTCATCAAGGAAGCCAAAAGACCTTGTCCAAGTCGTTTCCACCCAGCTTTTAGTGGGATTAAAACTGCAGTGTCCTGTGCTGGCAGGCATCCCCCGGGCCAAGCACAGCCAGGCCCTGAAATCAYTTTGTGCAGGCCCCAGAGTCCATCTCAGCATCCTGGCACTTGCTGCTGCCATCACTTCCAATTTAGACCTGCTCATGGCAKAGACCAATATAGAAGCACTTTGCAGGATGGCACTTCCACTCCCTGGGGAGCTGGTGCTGGCGTTCCACTCTTGCTGCTCACCAGCTCCAAGGAAGGCTGAGGAGCTTGAATTACTTTTTTCCAAGAAAGGTGGATTTGGTTTGCAGAAAGATAAGGACCGGGGAACAGTTGTTCTGCTCTGCTGAGCCTCCTGCCAGCTTTTGGTTTCCTTTTGGATACCTCTCCCATGACCTAAGATGGCAGGACTGGGACAAGGACGTCACTAGGACCCTCAAGGAGGTGAAGGGTGAGGAATGGAGTAAGGGGACACGTATCTGTCCCTGTGTGCCCTCTTTGCAGGAGGGGGTGAAAGTCAGCCCAGGCAAGTGGAGAGCTGGTTTAGGAAAGGGCTTGGAACAAACCTCGCTGTGGAAGGCTGTGGAAGCCCCCAGTCAGCCTCTCCATGGAATGTGCCCACTCTGCCTGTCCCCTTGCCAGGCTGGTGGCTGTGAGTTCCTGCAGCCGCTGCTTCTCATTCCACATTCTCCAGCCCAGGGSTGGGGAAAGCTTCATCATCTCCATCCTCCATCTTTTCTTCCTAGGGAAAAACATAAAAGCAAAGTTATGACACCAGGGCTGGATTACCCAGGGACTAAAGAGGGGAGAGCTCTGCCCAGGGTGGAGGCATTGCTAACCCCAACACTCTGGGTGAGATCTCTGGTGTCTGCTAAGGGGTTGTGCTCCTGCAGCTAGTTTGTCCACAGTGACGCCATAAAAAATGTCTCCCATTCCTCCAGTTGCCTGTTGCCACAGAAACCGGGGGAGAACTGGGTCTCTTGGGCATGTTCCTCCTCCCAGTTGGAAAACACCCCACAGAGCTCTTCCGGCAGGTGGACGTCAGCTCCATGGGCCCTGCATGGCCCTGAGCCACTCGTGTCTGTGCCACATATCAGTGTCCCCTGGTTCCCACCAAGTGCTCTGCACCAAACATTTCCTACGTGGTGGACTTGATTTGGTGTCCCTGAGGCTGACGCAGCTCAGGACCATGCAGCCCAGGCAGCCTCTGCTGTCTTCAGCATCCAGTGCTGAAACCACAACCTCYTGGTGAGCATCCTCCCTGGAGAGGCCGCTCTCTGCAATTAATCCGGGCATGGTTTATGCTAACGACTCTMCCCACTTTAAATTATAAATGGCCCTTGGCATGTGTGCACACAAACACACGTGTGTGCGCAGAGATCCTTTAAGGCCATCATTAGCTGTAATTAGCAGGATCTGTCACTCATCTTTGGCAGTTAACGATGAGCCCTGAGTCAGAGGAATCCAGCGGCAGATAAAATAAACACGATTTCAAACAGTTTGGAAATAACAAGCCCTCATTAATCAGACAAGCCCCAAAGGGAAGCACTTGGAAAAGTGGCGGCTTCTTTGCCGTTGCCGAGAGTGGGGCCGGGTGGGCTCTACACCAGCCCCTCTGCTCCCCAAACCCTCGCTCCAGTGGGACTGGGAGGCAGGATGCTCTCACTTGGCTGACTTCATGGCAGGGCTGAGGTGTCAGAGCCAGTCAGCTCGAGCAGGAAGTCTGAAAACCACCAAAAACCATCCAAAAGGGCTCCCGCATGGCCCTTCTTTGGGTGAAAGCAGCCAAGGCAGGATCTGGCCGCGAGGTGCAGGTGGGGTTGATGCTGATGCAGGGCTCAGCTCTGGGTAGAGACGAAGCAGCTCTGAGGCAGCACATCCCACAGCCATCACTCACCCCAAGATGTGAAAGGCTGTGGGGAGAGGAGCATCCCCAGGACCCAGGAGCACAGGGGAGAAAGGATTTGGGGAAGGGGCTGGTACGAGGGACGTTTCCTAGGGAGCAGGGGGAGCTGGGGAGACTTCTAGCTGTCACAGCTGCAGCTAAATCACAGCAAATAGGAGGGGAATGGGACACATGAGGCTGGTTTATATTACAAAGGAGCAGTCCATCATGGGGTATTTAAAATAATCCGCTTAGATGCACAGTAGCAGATTTGGAGTGCTAAGGGAATTGAAGGTGCTGTGGCTTTGCAAGGCTGGATCAGATCTAGTTAAGATGCCACTTAGGACAGTACATCCCATCCTGCCTCACTGCCTCAGGGGACAGGCACACAGCACCTGCAGCCCCTGCAAGGCCACTCCCATCCCACCCAAGGTGACACATCGTCAGGATGGGTGGCAATGTCCTGTGGCATGTCCCTGGGACTAGTGGCAGGTTTGGTGAGCATAGAGCCATGGGCTGGATTAGGCACAGGGCAGGGAATTCCCACGAGGGGCCAAGCCTGTGGAGCAGTGGAGGAGGTGTAACTGGTGCTTGGGGTCCAGGGGCACCTTCATGCTGAAGCCAGTTGCCTGGCAAAACAGCTCTCAGATCAAGAGAGAGCTGTGCCCACACTRCCAAAGGGTGGGAACCTCCTCCAAGGGCATCCATGTGGCATTTCCTGCTCAGCTGGGGCCAGGGACCTAGTGTGGGCTCGTGGTAGGCTGGGACTGGGTGCTTTGGTGGAGGAGCTGGGGCTGCTCTGCCTCTGCATGGTCTCACAATCCCCAGCATGGCCAGTGGCTACAGAGGAGAGTGGCTCCTAATACCACAAGCTAGGGGGTCCTCTGCTGGGGTCTGGGGTCAGTCCGGGGTCTGCGTGGGTAGGAACATGGGCTGTCTGAGCATCCCTGAGCGTCCTCGCACTGCTTCTCTGAGCCAGACTGAAAGCTCAGCCCCAGAGAAGCCAATTTATCCTGAGAGAGGGATTTCATCCCAGAGACTTCATCCCAGGCAGACATTCCCCGAGAAGAGCATCCTTCCAAGGACAGATGGTTTCCACCTTGGGCTGGCTCAGGGGGTTCAGCCTGCAGTGGCCCTGCAGAGCCAGAGCAGCAGCAGCCTCTCRGAGTCAGGCAGCATAGCCAGACGTGACCCTGGCACAGAGCACACACTGCCCATCCCTTTGCTCCTAGGGAGGGCACGGCCCAGGAATATGCCCACAAAATCTGAGGCTGCCTGTCAGATTAGGCCACAGTACTGCCCCTCTTCTTGTCCTCAACCTGTGCCCTCTGTCCCCCTCCGACCCTGCTGCAGGGCTGCACTCAATGCAAGGGCTCACTCTGGCAGGTTTAAACGCTGTCCCCAGCTCCCCTAAGCATTAATCCAAGGGAGGATTAAGGTTACCAAGCTCCTGGAGCCACCCAGCTCTCACGCCTCCCAGAATGGACCCCTCTGTCCTGGCCCCAGAGAGGGCACAAGGCCCTGCTGTCTCCCTGGGACTCCAGGGACTCTGCTGTCTCCCTGAGCCCCCCAAGCTCTCCTCCATCAGCAGGCATCTCATTGGGGTTGGGCAACATCTGTTCATCTCTCCTCGAATTGGGGTCCACGGATCATCTCTGGGGCTTTGGGGGCTTCCAAGCCTCTGTGACCACCTTCCCCTTGTTCCCTGCAAGCCCTGGGGTAGGGTTCAGGGTGGGTATTAGTTTCTCCCCCTCTTCTCCCCTGTCCCCTAGATGCCATGCTCTGGGTCACTCACTCCTAGGTAGCCCTGGGTTCGTGACAACTAGTTTAAATGCATGGAAAATACCTTAATCCCGGTAAGAGCCTGATCCCTGCCTGCTCATACTCCCCRTGAAAGCCCCCCATTTCAGCCATAATCCCCTGGCGGAGGTCATCTGTGCACCCTCCAGCTGTGGGAGCAAGGGACTCTCTCCAAGGCACCCACAAACTCCTGGGKTTGGCACAGAGGTCCTGGCTGGCACTGCCCAGGGAGTCCTGTCACCTGCAGAGGACAGTGGGGATAGAGATGCTCCTGCCACAGGGTGGGATGGCCAGGGCAGGAAGGGTCACAGGTGGAGCTGCCATCCTCCTGTGCCCCCTTAGTGCCGCCAGCTCCAGAATAGAAGTTTTCAGAGAGAACCAGATAAATAACTGTTACCTATTTTTACATAGTTATGATCCTTTTTCATTTCTGGTTTGCGTTGCTTTATGTGCTTTATGTGCATTCCACAGTGAGGAGAACTCCTTGCTTCCCAGTCCCTATCCCCCCACAACTCCTGCCCCATCCCATTCAGAGGGCTCTCCAGGACATGGGATTGGAGGAAGCCCTGGCTTGTGGGGTGAAAGAGGGCTCTGGCTCTGCCCCCAGTCCCATTTCCCCACCGTTGGGAGTTTCTGCTGCCTTTACCTGCCCTGACCTGTGGCCCCACGAGCTGTAATCCCCCTCCTGCTGCACTCGCAGGATCAGAGGCTGCCAGTGTCCAATGCATCCCAGAGAAAGGAGGGCACTGGTGGGGGGTGGTAACAAATCCTAATGATATCCTGGGGAGAGGAGGAGGGCAACAGGCTCTCACCACTCTCTTGCGTGGCAATAGGGAAAATCTGTGTTTGCAGAATTGTCTCTTATATTTATAAGAAGCAAGGACAATGCTGGGATAGAGGCTGAGCTGAGCTTTTAACCAGCCAGATTACACTTAGCAGGAGCATTTACCTCTGCCTCTAATCCGCCTGCCACAAAGACTTGCTAACTCCTTCCCGGATTTAACTGGAAGGCTTCAAATCCTCCTGCAGAGGAGAGAGTTAAGCCCGAGCCRGTGCTGGAGGGCTGCGCGGGTCAGGGTCAGCGCTCCTCCCCTCAGGCACATCGGGTTTGGGCTGGACATTTGAGTCCCAGACTCAATTTTTTTCTGGCAACAGGTCCTGCAGTCAGGACAGGCAGGGAATGGGAAGGTGCCAGGAGCCCTTCAGTCCTTGGGAGCTCAAAATCGGAGCCTGTGCAGAGCAAAAATTTGGACATTTCTGAGCCAAAATCACTGCTGCTTAAATGCAGAGCAGAGGCAAAACCTCTGGAGGAGCCACCTGGCCAGCACAGCCCCTCTTGTTTTTAGCTGGATTTCTTGTAAGAACAGAAAACATCCGTAGCCTGTGCTGGGTGGCTGGGGAAGGCTGGGATGGCTGCTGTAGGATAGAGTCATGCTCCTGGCAGCCGGTGTGCCCTGACACATGGCCAGTGCCTCCTGACTCCCCCGTCCCACCCCGGAGCAGCCACATCCTCCATTGCCTGCACAGGGCCAGGCCCATCGGTCCTCAGAGACCAGGGCACTGATGCCCACASGTGGGCACCTGCTCTGTGGCTCATACCAGCAGAATCCCTCCCTTTATGAGCATTCACTTTGCATCCATGCCAGGGAGGGAAGAGACAAAACTCCTGGCCCTTYGCCCTGCAGCACATCCCTATGGCACCCCCAGCACAATGACCCCGACACTGCCTGGTGTCTGGCATGGTGCCTCAACAGGGGATTTTGGTGTGAGGCTTTGGGGCAGGGGGACGGGGACGTGGCACATGGTGATGTCACCAAGCTGGCTGGCTTTAGGCAGCACGTGGCACTGTGAGAGACCCACCAGCAAAGATGGTCCGACTGGGAGAGCGGCCAGAAAGGCTGGAGCTCTGTGGCTGGCTCCACAGAGCCTGGCCCGACAGGCTGCCCACCCTGGGTCTCGTCCCACGCTGTTTGCACTAAGCCTCGCGTGCCAGGGTCACAAGGCTGAGCCGGGAAAGACGCGTGAGCTGAGACAGCAGAGCCAGGGAAGAAACCTCCCCAGACTTCTGGGAAGCCGGCAGTATCGGAAATTTCCCTCCCGGCACGSCTGCGTGGGAGGGGACGGTGTGTCCCCTCAGCCAGACCTTGCATGGGCTCCTTCCATCCAGCAGCACCTCTCGGGCTGCAGGGACACGCGAGCCTCCACCGCTGCCCGGGCCAGGATGACATGGTGGCAGCCATCCCACTGCCACCGCCCCGCCACCGGCTCCGCGCACAAAGGCCGGAAGCCGGGCGCAGCCGGGGGGGGTCCCGGCTCGGCCACGGCCCCGGGTGCCCCAGGGATGAGCTGGCTGCCAGCCAGCGGCACCCAGCCTGGCCTCTGAGTCCCTTTGCTGTGCGGCTCARAGGGCTTCTGCCACAGTCAGGAATCCCCTGCCTCTCCTCCAGCTGCCCCGGTGCCRCCGCAGTGGGATCGGTGTGGGGGGCTCCATCCTCAGCATCACCCTCTCCTTAGGCTGGGTGCAGAAAGCACCTCGCAGGAGAAAATCCACCCCGTGTGTTTCCGAACTTGGCGCTGGGGCCTGCGGCRGGCAGAGGGTGCGGGGCTGAGGGTGCCGCGCGGGGCAGGGCTGCAGAGCCCCCCCCGGTCCCCTCCTCCAGCCTGCCGGGCAAGGGGCCAGCTTGGCTTCCGCAGCCCTTTCTGCAGGCAGGGCTGGTGCGTTCACCACGAGCTATGGACGGCCTGGCTGCCGCTTGCAGTAAATGTGAGTAAGTTGTTTTGGGCAGGGCACTTGCAGCCCCGCAGGCAGCACCCGCCCGTGTCCTGCTGGCACCGTGGCCCGCCGCAGGCGCCTCCTGTTTCCAGCGCGCCCCTTGGCTTTCCCAGCACTGACYCGACGTGTGTCAGACCCCGGCACCAGCACCAAGCCACTTTCCCAGGGTTCCYCGCCTTCCTGGAGACAGCCAGTGCCTAGGGGACAGGAGCAGCATCTGCCATCACCCCCCTGCTTTGGCTCCAGGTGCACAGGAAAGCKGGTGAGGAAGGATACTGGGACACCCAGTGATGCCAGCACGGTCCCACAGACTGCTGCCTGACCACCCTCTTGCTGCTGCTTTCTCCCATCYCTGCTCTCTGGCCATCAGCTCCAATCTCTAGCGGAGGCACTGGAGGATTTTTCTGCTTTCTTGGGACAATGTGAAACCTTTGCCCCTGTGGTGGCCAGCAGATGAACCTGAAGCGCCACTGAAGCATTTTCTTTAGGGCCTAAGTGGGATTTACAYGGTGAAGATGCCTGCTCCAGCCCTCGTCATGGATGCGTAACTCCAAGCATTGGGAAAAGGAAAGATTTGGCTTAACCAACAGAGTTTCTCAGAGCCCTCAGGATCATATTTTGCATTTCCTTACCCACAAGAATTTTCTCCCTATCCACTTTTTAAGTGAAAATCACTGAGGGGCTCATGTCACTGGAGACTGTGAGGCTTGGGGTTGCAACGACTGTCCCACACTTTGCTTCACATCTGTATCCCAAGTCCAGAGGAAGGTGAGGTACACATTARCAAAAGATTCTTTCTGCTGAATGACCAAAAAGCAGATATCAAGCAAGGCACTAARTCACCCAAGGACAGACCACCTCCCAGGTGCTAAGTCCTGCCACCCCGACCCATCAGCCTGGGGACATTCCCCCAGAGCAGCTTTGCCAGCTCCATGGCATCTTCCGCATTTGGCCCAACATTTCCCAGCATGGGAAAGGATGTACAGCAGACACAGGCAAGGGATTTTCCAGGGTGGAAGCTTGCTCCTAGTCTGGTTTTTCAGAAGCAGACTGCAAGCTTGTGAATYGGAGGTATTTGTCAAGTTGGTTCCTGCAGTGGAAATGATCAAATAATTGTTCATACACCCRTCTGGCCCAATGGCTCATGCTCACAGAGCAGAAACTGGCTGTCAGGCTGCAGGACTGTGGTTCCCCCGTGATGCCGTGGCATGTTTGCAAGAGGAAGATGCTGAGGCTGCAGGTGCCTTTCCAAGGCAGAGCTCTGCCGCGCTCCAGGCACGCTGCCAGCCACTCGCTCGGCCGGATTCGTGCCGCCTTTCTCTCGGAGAGTCTCAGGGAGGGCTGTACTTCACAGCGGGGTTTTCCCTCTTTCACTTGCCCAACAGGGTGCTTCCAGCATCTTYTCCACCACTTGTCCTCTCCTTCCTCTTCCCGCCAGTTTGCAGTTCCAACAGCCCGTCTTTGGCTCTCCCCACTTCCCCATGCTCGAGCAGGCATCCAGAACAACCCTGCTGCTCCGAGTGAGGATAGAGGACATGCATTCCTATGGGAAAGTCGGGCTCTCCCAGCAGCCGCCTCTTCCAGCCCCTGAAGTGATGGTGACCTGAACATTTCTATTCAGACCAACACTTTTTCAGGCATTTATAACCTCCTCTAATGTATTTTTCTTTTTCCTTTGGGGTCGAAATTATTCTGGCTTTGTGCAAAAACCAACTCTGAAGTGCTTGGGGAGTGAAAAGCTCCCATTATGTTTTTGAAAAATAATATTAATCTTCCYTCTCCTCTTATGAAGAGCTCTCTCCCCAATGGCTCAGGACTGGAGGTRGGCATTTGATGTGGAAATAGCCCTTGCTGGAAGAGCCCTTTTGATGTTCAATTTTCACAGGGCCAACTCCCAACCAACCACAGGGGYGCAGGGTGCTGGCAGGGTTGGGCTCCAAAGGGTGCTCAGGAAGGACACGGAACAAAGGGGAGGTGCTGCCAGACCCTTATCCTGCCTGCCTTGTTTCTCTGAGCAACAGGCAGGTGTTTCCAGGCTTCAAAGACAATAAATCCAGGGGGATTTCCATTCATGAAAACTGCCCTTGGCATGATTCAACTCCAGGCAGGTGCCCAGCCTGCACTGAGCCAGAGTGACCCTTTGCCCAGGGCAAGAAAGACCTGGCATCTCCCATCAACTGCAGAGACCAAGGAAGCAGGATTTGGCCTCAGCTTCAGGGATGCATTGGCAAAGGGAAGGAGAAGACACACTGCCTGATGCCTGTTGTGCTCCCCAAAACGCCTGTGCTGAGACACACCCACTGCAGAGAGATGGGCTCATGGAGGCCCTACCTTGAGGATGAGGATAATGTGCCTGAGTTTGGTGTGTGGGGAGGTGGGGGCTGGAGTGCCACAGACCCAGACAGCATCTGCAAGCAACAGCATCCCCATCCTTGCCGCAAGGACACAGGGGACAGTGAAGTGGATTCTTGCTTTGGGACTGAGCCATTGTCTTAAGGTGCCTCTGGTGGCAGGGAGCCTGGTCACACATTTGCTTCTTTCAGTCTATAGCTCCCAGCTCCTTATTCAGTGGGTTTAGTATCCACCGACTTTAACTCCTGTAGTGCAGCAGCAAGTTTTTCTCCCCTTCCCCTCCCTCTCCCTCTCCTACTGTTTTCACTCATTTAGTTCCTCAAAGCACTTCTAAGAGGCCGTTCATCTGGGAGGTATCGCCCAAAACAAAGCTCTATTGTGTACGCTTGGTCAAAGCAAGATAMGAGCTTCCCTGGGACGGGGGAGTAAAGGTGCTTCTTCAGGTGCTGGCAGCCCTCACAGAGCGGAGTGTTTGGGATGTGTCAACCCACCGGCCGGGATTTGCATAGGTACAATATCCCTCTTCGCTTTCTGGCTCCCTGGAAACTGTTGTATTAAACCTTAGACCAGTGTGTTGGCCTGCTAATCAGCATCGCACGATTTACTTTGTTTCTCCCCTTTTTGTTTTCGGTGACAGTGTGCATTTTATGCTTTGTCAGCAAGAAGGCAGGGCAGAGCTCAGCCTTCGGAGCGTCCCACTCAGTGCTCCAGCAGCTGATGGCTGTGTCTACGCTCCACAAAGAGCTCATGTCCAGCACACTCATGGCACCAGGAAGCAAACGTTTTTCCACTGAGTTCTCTACCAACCTGTGTGTTGGGAGAGARGCTCGGTTGCTTTTTTACCCAAAAGCTTTGTCCTCAGTAAAATCTGAAGATGTTGCAAGTTTTGTCTGATCCTTGAGGAACAGATGAACTGCCGGACATCTGGAAATCCTGGACACAAGCACCATGCCGGCAAAACTCAGCCCTAAGGCACATTCTGAGCAAGACCAGTGATCCCAGGACACAGGAGACCAGCTGCACATGTGCTGCGCAATCCCTCTGTGCACAGGCTGTAAAGCTGATGCTTTCCAAAAGCTCTGGATTTGTTGCATGTTTCAAGGACATCTGTGCAGCGTAGGCACTGGTGGGCTCAGGATTCCAGGAAAGGGCCCAAAGATTTACCTGATGTGCTGGGAAGCTGAACTTCACGCTGCAGTGGCTGATCTGCCAGCTTGTGCCAGCTATGTCTCTGTAGTCAGGACTTGGTGAATGTGAAATTTTGAGGGTTGGTGGATAAAGCCTTGTCTCRTGGTGCAAAGTAGTGTGGTGGTTTGCAGGTATAAGGGAAGTGTTATCCTGCATGTTTCTAGAGGATATCTAGGACTCCACAAGGCGAGCATGGCAGCAGAGACACAGAATTCYCAGTGCTCTGAAGTCCCACCTGCCCTCCAGAGAAATAATATTCTTCTCTTGGAAACCTGAAATTATTCAACCAAATTCCCAGTCTGAGTCTGGAAATCTTCAACGGGGAAAGAACCTTAATGCGAAGGACAGACAAAAAAAGGTCTTAATGAACCTGACCTGCAAGTTGCCTTTGCTCAGACCCTCCCTGCCCATCACCTTGGCTGGACAAGGAAGGTACCGCATTCACATGCTGGATTTTAAACGCTYACCCTTCGCCGCGCTGTTTGTTTTATTTCCCCACTTAGCGTTCAGAGGCTCTTCTTCTTCTGCTTATTTACTGTAAAGCAGAGAAAGCCAGGGAAAATGATCTCCAAAGCAAATAGAGCCATGTTTCCATTTGGGAAAACTTAGAGGGAAAGCGCGTGTAGCTAAGCAACAATGCATGATGGTAAATGGGTCATTTTCCAAGGCATRAATTGCATGTGGATAACTGCAAGGAAAACAACCCCAGCCAACACGCTGCCGACCTTTGAATTCTTGGCCTAAGTGATTAAAAAGAAGTGAGAGGTCTTTTCAATACCCCTGAGAGCTCCCTGGGTTGTTATGGGGGTTTTTCTCCTGCTTTCAATCTCCACCCAAAATCTGGGGTGGGAGTCTCCGTTCCTGCGACTGGGCAGAGCTCCGAGTATGGATGTGCTGCAGTGAGATTCCCTGGACACAGAGTGATCGGTCAGCTCGATCACATCCCAGGGAAAGGGGGGTAAACGAGTTGCAYGGCAAGACTGGGGACTCAGCCATGAGAAACTTCTTCCTGTTTTAGGCCAGAGGGAAGCCAGCATTCCCACATGCATTAGGACTGAAGCTTGATCTCGGCCTCCTCCAGCAGTACCCAGGGGTGGCTTTGCTCACTTTCCCTCCCTGTGAAACCAGACGATCTTCCCCGCAAGGAAAGCAGGGAGGTTCTTACTGTGGGATAACATGTTATGGATATATGAGGATACTACTACCAGGATAACACCAGGTGTGGGATGGTAAAATCCTTTGGGAGGCCAGGAATGGGAGAGTTTGCTGGAAGATAAATAGGTGAGGTCACACTGGGTTGGGGGCATAATGTCTACGTCACATAGCTGCTGCATCACAGGGGACCGTGCCTGGCTCAGCCACAGGTGAAGGGTTAGGGAACCCTTCAGCTTTGCATCCTAGGGCAGGAAAACTATTGTGGGGTTTTTTTTTCATAATAATAACAAATCTGCACAGTTCAAGCTTTGCTTTTGCGGAAGGGAAAAGTCCCCTGGGCCTTTCAGAATTCCTCTTACCAGGAATGGTGCCACCTTCAAACCCATGCTGGCAATCCAGCCTGAAGGTCACCAAGTGGGATGTCAGCAGAGCAGGGATGAGACCTCACTTTTCCTAGAGGTGCTGTTGATTTCCTCTTCCTGCTGCTTGCATCACTGGCTGGGATCAAAACATACACTGCCATGTTTATTAAAAAGAGTTACTGCAGGAAGGTACTGGGATTATTTCTTTCCTCCGTGAATAAAGTTCTACAGTTCCTCTTAAAATCAGACCTGAGGAATTTACAGAGTGGTTATTGTACATTCCTTGRGGGGGAAAAAACCTAAGTAAGTAGTTCCAGTGCATTAAAGCAATGAATAGAGGAAGTGAAAAATATTTTAAATTCCTATACAGTGTTAYATTTAAAAAGTGTCCTGGTTTAGGACATTAGAATCAAGGAAGGGGCTTTTTTCTCTCTCTTTTTTTCCCCCTTTAATTTCCCTGAACTCGTTACAAGTCTCCTTCCATTTTGCTCACCATTTCCAAGCAACTAAATAGAGAGAGGCCTGGAACGATGACAGAGATGCGAAGTGCACAAAGGGACCAGAGTGTGGTCCGATAATTCTGTAATTGGAGCTGCTCGAGGCAAAATTTTTTTCAAGCCAGTGTAAATGGGGATCGCTGAAACCCTTAACAATCGGTCTGTCAGGCTGCTTCTTTAATGGATTGCTCTGTTTAACTCTCTCTGTTTGTCACTGGCAAGATGACAAGAGAAATTAGTGTACTGGAAAATATAAGGTAACTGGCAGTTCCCCAGCCCGGCTCCACAGCCCCGCAGACCTCGGGGTGCTGCAGCGCCAGAGCCCGGCTCACCGGCTGCTCTCCTGCCTCCGAGGAGGAGGAGGAGGGAGCTTGCAACCTCCTTCCCTTCCTAGGGGTAGAAAGACCTGCAAAAATATCCTGTGGCTCTGGAACTGACCTAGTGAAGAGCATGTGGGGAGAAGGGGTGTCCCTATGGCTGGCAGCAGGCCAGGATTGGGGTGGGGAGAGCACCTAAGCGTCCTCCCGAGTAGCAAACCTTTCATCAGCTGCTAACGGGCTTTGTCGCCTATTTTGCACCACGGATACTCTTTTTTAAAGTGCTGTGGGTTAATGTCAGTTTTCTGGGAGCACTCGTGAGGGGTGGGAGCAGTCGCCATTAGAGGAGATGCTTCCAGTGTGTGCGTGAGTGTGCGTGAGCACACGCGAGTGCGTGCAAGGGTGCACTGCTTTGGAGATGCTCCGACACCTCCATTGTTTGCAGCCAGACCCTGAAACTTGGCAGCAACGATGCCCCGAGGCTAGAGATGTACCTTTCACTTTTCCCATGAAATTCCATTCTGGTTTGGCTGAGTTATAAAAAAAAAAGTTTGAAAATCACCATTTCCCTTCTGCTGCCTGCATTCCTCAGGAAAACTTTGGCAGCCTGTCAAAACAATAACTGAACGTGAACTTTCTAAAGAGCTGGCCCGGTGCTGTCTGCCAAAGCAGCAATTCAGCACAGCTCAGCGCGGCGTGTCCTTTCCCTCACCCCCCCGTGCCCACCCCCTCGCACGCCTGCCCATCCCTGGGCACCCTCCAGGTGCAGATGTGTCCACCCTGGACACCAGCGTGCAGAGCACGGGGTTGGCATCCGCTGTCCAGCTGCAACAGCCACACATGCCTCCTCTCCCCTCGCAGCAGAGCAGCTTCCTGCTTCTATCCCAGACCGTTACTCCTGAAATTTTTTGGGCAGAAGCCTCGGGAGCAGTGAGGAAAGGCCGGTCCAAATCTTGCTGAGGAATACTTTAGGTCCAGCTGCAACAACCTAGGTTGTAGACATTTATTTAAAAGATCTTTTTCTTTATTCTTTTTTTTAATGTTATTTCCTACATTAAAAGAATGTTGTTTACAATGCAAAGCCAAGTGCTTTTAAGTTAGGAAATGCCTAATGTATGATTCCTTGCAAACTCAGCTCTGTGTGCAAGCCTTGTGTTCTGACCTTTATATACGTGAGCCCCTATTTCAAACTCTTTCCTTGCCCTGTGGACAGGGCAGGGAAAAGGGCACAAGCTGCTCCCACTGCTGTAAATAAGACACTTCCGAACACTGAAGTGTTTCATCTGAATGTTTTTTGCAGACCACATATTATTCTTTAATACAGGTTTTTAATGCAATGTATAATTTTCAAACCAAAGCACCCGACTTCGGCACACTTGCCAGAGTTTTTCCTCACCACAGAAATGTGGCCGCATCTGGGGTGGAGTGAGGCAACTGTTCTGCAGCCTATTAGGACATAAAATGACTGTAAAGCAGAGAGAGGAAGCACAGTCCTTGCTAAAAACGTCCRTTACATTTCACATGAAGGTGCTGGAGGATGTGGGGAGGCAAACTGCTGCTACTTCACCCCTGCAGGGATTAATGCTCTTAATCTTGTGGCAAATGCTTTGTGGTCTCTGTGGTACTTTTGGGGCTCAGACTGAACAATTGAAGGGGAAGCTGGTGCTTACACTGTCCCGTGCTGCCAGCACTGCTCTGGTTCAGGAAGGCAGGATGAACCTCTGCCATTCCCAACACTTCTCCTGCCAGCAAGCCCCAGGTTTAGCTCAGAGTGCACTGAGCCACACCGAGACCCCAGCGGTGGTGTCTGAGCCAAACCAGACCAACCCTCCCACCCTCCCTCGTCTCTTCATCACCAGAAGCTGAGAAACAGGCAGGAGGAATCCGTTACCTAAACCAGACTACTGTAACTGGTTGTTCTCGTGCTGTTCCTTGCAAGGTGTGGCTGCTCCTGTGAGAAGCTGGTCACCAGTCACAGCACATTCTCCACAAATCCCGGTGTCTGTGCAGCATAAGGTCATGAATTTCATGTAGCATCTACTGATGGCCAGGGAGTTGTCCTTTCTGTTTTAAATGCAGCTCTACCTTCTCCGAGCTCCCCTCCAGCAGGCCCTGAGCTTGTGCTAACAGTGAAGCTAATATCTGGATCTCAGGAGTGGCCAGGAGTCTCCAGCCTGCCCCAAAAATCTCTCATCGTTTTCGTGCATTTGGCTGGCAGCACTGCGGATTCAGCCCCCCTCCCTCTTCCACCCCTCCAACTATAAAAGCCTGTTGTGGCCTACATTCAGCTGTCAGATATCACATTATCATGGCTCGGCAAAGAGGAAACCAAGCAGTTTGGCACAAATGGCTTTTCTGTGTTCAGTCTGTTCCAGCCCGGGTCCGTTCAGCTCCTCCTGAAGCACATGGAAGCGCTCAAAACTTCAATATTTAATCTTGCCTTGAAATGCAAATTGTCAGATCCAAGGAAAGGAAAGTGAGCACAGCCGTTGACATGGGATGTCAGGAAGGCAGCACGCTCAGGGCTCATTTCTTGTCTTCCAGCCTTAGCGTGGGACACCAGATCCCCTCTCCAGCACTCTGACCTCTGCTCAGGCACTGCCAAATCACCATTATTTTGTTTCAGTGTTTAATGTAGCTTTTCCTGTCTTGGGGTGATGCATTGGGTTTGCACGGCCAGATTTTGGCAGTGGGAGCACTACCAGACCTTGAGCATCCCTGAGCCCTTGGCATGATCCTGGTTTTGTCTCTGCTCTCCATGGGCACTGCCAGGATGCTGGATGCTCAGACTTTGTGCCTGTGGAGGAGAGGAACAGGCAGAGGGGGTTTAGCAGTGTGTCAGGCAGTGTGTCAGGCACATGTGCCTTCCTCTCCCCCCTGGGCACACACATGCACACCAAGCTCATCCCTGGTGCAAGGCAGGCCGTGTGGTAGGAAAGGGAGCACCCCGTACGTGTGTTTTGGGAGCCAAGCAATCCTGGGTAAATTATAAGCACAGTTTTGAGAAATAAAAACACATTAATATTCTGTTCTCTCAAGGCATTATCCTACTGTTTACCATTACACACAATCCTTTGCCTTAAATTGCATCTTTGATTAAAGCAGCAATGAGAGAAACCAGTGCTAATAACAAAATGTATTCTGCTTTAAATCACTAAAGTGAAAACATCAATAAGCTGTAACCATCAGTGCCGCCATGAAAATGAAGGCAACCACCATGGGAAACAGCAAGGATGAAATCCACTTTGCCAGCATAAAAGCCAAGTAATTAGGTCTTATGTGGGTGGAACTTATAATGAGGTGCAGGAAGGGGGAAAATGAATTTCAACCTGAGTCTGCCTCCTCCCCCCTTTCTGCCAGAGCTGCTAATCTAAGTTTGGGGGCTACCACAGGGACTGCAGCCCCATTTTTTAGCTCTGCAAGGGCCTGCAAATCGGGCCAGCTCTGCACCTGCACCCACGCTCAACCCTTGTGGGATGCCCCACACCCTGTCAGTGGGCAGCCGATGGCTTGTACCCAAAGCACCAACTTAAATTTCACTGGGGGAGCTGGCTGTGCTTCCAGGGAGGGCATTTCCCTTTGAACAAGCTGGGCTGATATATTGTATCAGCTCAATAATTTAATTTAAAAATTAGGAAAAGGAATCATATCTGGTTATCGTGGATTAATCAGGGTTTGTGGCTGGGTTTATAAAATTAATTTATATACAGTGAGTGACTTGAATCAAAGCCCTGTGTGCCTCTGCAGTTGTCTGTCCCTGAAGGAGCTCTGCTGCTGGAGCAAGCTGCTCTCAATTGCTTGCAGTGGAAGTTGTGATACATCAGCAAACTTCACATCTTCCCTCGTACTCTTCCATCGGGTACAGCCTTTCAGTTATTCAATGTCACAGTCACCCTATGGTTCACCCAAGCCAGGAGGGTGTTTTCAGGAGCTGCTACTCAGTGCTAGAGCAGGAGAAATTATTCGTCACTTGCTCTTCCACGCTTTGAAGTGCAAATAAAGCAGACAACTTCAGCGCTGGGTTTTCCAACATTCCCTGACACTTCCACAGCAGATCAAGATGTTGTCCATCGTGTGCCTGCGACACTGGGTGGGAGTCTCTGGAAAGGACTTTTCCTTAATTTCTCAGCAGCTGCCATTTAGCCTTTTCTAAGGATGCTTTGCCGCGCTAAAGCCGAGGCTGAGTGCCGAGCTGGCTGCACTTCTGCCTCCCGCCGGTGCCTGTGGGCTGTGGCTGCCCATCGGGCTGTGGCTGCCAGGCAGCCTGAGGTTCCATTTCGGGCGTGTTTGCAGCTCAGACATACTCCAAAGCTTCTGAGAGGCGGACATCCAGTTTGGTGCCTTTTCCTGTGGTTCGGGTTTTTTTTTCCACTGATTATGTCACTAGAAAGCGCATTGGGTTTTTCCCGGGGGTCACACTCGTTAGTTATGGTGCCCTCTGAAATGGCTGGGTTATTTATTACGTGGATTACATGGATCACACAGCAGGCAGCTGCAGAGCCCATGTTTGCGGCCAGTGCAGCGGCTGAGGGGTCAGCCAGGACAGGCTCCAGCCGGGGATGTGGGCAGCTGCTCCACCTGCCAAGGGCCCGCTGTGCCCGGGTGTCCCGCAGGCCCCATCCCCAAAGGGCGGSCGGCCGGCCGGGCTGRAGGGCGGCAGGTAGACCCGGCGGTGCGGCGCACCGGCTCAGGAGGGGGTGCAGCTCCCCCGGCGGTGCGGGCAGGAGGCATTTCCCCACGGGCAACGCTGGGGCCGGCGGTGTCGGGGGCGGCCCGGCCGGCATGCGGGGCCGGGATGCGGGGCCGGGATGCGGGGTCTGGGCCGGGGCCGGGTCACCCCGAGCCCCCCGAGCCCCGCTCTCGCCTCAGCGCTCGCCTTCCTTTGTCCCGCTTAGTAACCGGCGCTCCCGGCCAATCGCCATCGAGCCGGCCGGCCCCGCCGCCCGCTGATTGGCTGGACGGCCCGCAGCCTTCTGCCAATCCCGGCGCTCGCTGCTCCCTCAGACAAAGGCAGCAGCTCTGGCAACTGCGCTCCGCTCCCCCCGCCCCCCGCGCGTGCTCCGCGGCAGCGGCCCCTTGGCGGCCGGCCAGCCCAGGGACCTACCACCTCCGCTGCGCGCCTCAGGACGGGGGGGACATTAGGAAAAGGCGTGGAGAAAAGTGGTGAAAGGGAGGCAGATAAAAGTTAGAAAGGGTCAAAGAAGATTTTTGTCCTATATCAAGCTATCTGTACGGGCGTGCCTCGCCGGCACGAAGAGGGACGTTTTCCCTTTACGTCTTTGGTTTTTTTGCCCACCCCTCCCTCCGCCTCGTGGAAGCGCCCGCTCACACACACCCCCGTTCTCCTCCAAGGGGTTAAAAAGCCGGCGTGAAGCCCCGCCCCCTGGCGCCGGGGGGGCGTGGCCTGGTCCCCGGCAAGAGGCGGGTGGCGGTGGCCGGGCCCCTCAGAGCCGCTTAAAATGTCACCGAGCGCGGCCGCCCCGAGCCCGGCCCCGCCGCCCGCCGCCGTCGCCGCCCGCCGCCCCGCGCCGCCAGCAGGGCACGGCGGGCCCCGCCGCGGGCCGCCCGCCCGCCGCTGAGCCCCGTGCACCCAGCGCCGCCGGCGCGCACCGCGGGCACAGCGCCGCCCGCCCCGCTCGGGCTCCGCGCCCGCCCGTATTGTTGCCCGCTGCCGCTGCCTCCTTTTCTCGTCCTCCGCCGGCGGAAAGAATTCATCCAGAGACTGAAATCGCCCCTTTTTATCCGCTGCTTCCCACCATCCCCCCACTTTCCTGTGGGGGGCTTCTTTTGCTTGTGTTTTAAAAATATCCCGAAAACGCCGATTTTTAGAGAGAATTCAGGAAAGTGGCTTTTCTGTGGAAAGGTGTCTTTTTAAACAAAAAGAAGCACTCTCTCTATATATWTTATATATATAACTACCTATCTTTAGCTCCTGCAGGGCAGCTGCTGAGGTGACTTGCGTGGAGGCTTTTTTTTTAATTAAGTTTAATTTTGCGATTTTTAATTTTTTTTTTCTTTTTGCTAAAAGGGTTATTTTAGAACGAGGTGGATTCTTCTCGGCTTTGTTTTCGTTTTTGTTTTTTTTTTTTWAATTCTTTTTTCCCCTACCTTTCCACTAAAAGCCGAGCTATCCGACCTCTTATTTCTAACCCTGCCGGGACTTGGCTGTCGCGATGTACAACACGGTGTGGGATATGGACCGCGATGACACGGACTGGAGGGAAGTGATGATGCCCTATTCCACTGAGCTGATATTTTACATTGAAATGGACCCTCCAGGTAGGCAGCCGGAGCCTGCGAGCTGCCCCCGCGCCCCTGGCAGCGGTTCGGGGGCTGCCGTCCATCCCTGCCCTCCCTCCTCCTGCAGACTTTTCCCTTTTAAAATAAAAGGAGAGGGGGAGGGGGGGAGAGAAATTAATATCGGTAGTTAAACTTTGCGTAAACTTTCCAGGGACTTGAGCTCGCAGTCTCCTGGGCAAAAGTATTTTAATACTGGGGGTTTTTGTGGGGGAGGTGGGAKGATAAGAGCAATTTATGGTGCCTTTTGGGAGATGGAAGGAGGAGGAGGGCTGCTCACAGCCCCTCTCGTGAGTCTCCTTTTTTTTAAAGCCGTTATTGAAAAGCGTATATTTGGGCTGGATTCGCTCCTAGAGGAGCGCTTTTATTATCCTCTTCACCTGTGTGCCTTTATGTGCCTGTAACACTTTGATGGTSGTGATTTACCCACCTCCATTCAGTTCCAGTTTAATTGCTTTTACAGTTTCCAAGACCCTTTTCTCCCCAGCTCTCTTCCAGCAGTGACAGATGAGGTGTATGTTGTCGCTGGGTTTCGGTGCTGGGGGGATAATACTTGGGAACAGGCTGGAATCCATCCCTGGAGGCACTGTTACTTTGATAACACTTAATAACCTTGTTCAAAAGGATTTGATGCACTTTTTCTTCTCCCCCTCCATGGATTGCCAGTGCTGAAAATGGGGAAATGCATTGTCTCTCGCTTGCCTGAAGTTTCTAGATGGGACAGAAAGTTTCTTTTGTGTCTGAAGAGTGAGGAAAGGCTTACGAGGGGGAGAGGTTGAATCTTTCTTTGGTAATGAATTAAAGTCAGCATAAATGAGTACTGGTGAAACTGTATCTATACCTGTAAGAGTCAAACAGGCTAAGAGCAGTAAGGTAATTGAAGGGCCTTTATCTTCTCAGGTCTCTGATCTGTACAGACAGAAGGTACAGGAAAATATGCACCAGAAGTCTTAAGCCTGCAGAAAAATTTATAGYGAATAAGTACTTCTGAGTGGTGTCTTTTATGGGGCACGTACTTTCAAAGTGTGCTTTTCAACCTGTGCCTGAATTGTGGCATGTATCTGCAAGTGTGGTTTATTCTCTTTGTTTCAGCACAGTGAGCTGTGTTTTTCTCTCTAGAGGTATGTGGTGCTTTAATTAAAACAGGAGAAGGTGATCATCCTGAGATTTTTGGATCTCAAGGACCTGTACTTGCTTCCTTCCCCTAAGACGCTCTGACGCTTTAAAAATTGGACAGATCTCTCAGACACACAATACTGGCCACTACTCGTTAAATTCTTGCATAGCTGACACTACCTATTTTTAGATGTTACTCCTGGAAGCCTAAAGTTCAGTCAAATGGGTTTCCTTCTGTGCATTCCAAAGGGTATCTTTCTTGTAAATGCTTTTGATTTTTAACTATTCATGAGTTTAGTATTTGTGTGTGCTTGTATCAAGTGAACAAAAACCCAAGTCCCATTGTAGGTGACTTAAAGCAATTAGCATGAGGGTTTTATTTAAAAAAAAATAGAGCCCCTTGAATGGCTTAGTGCAAGAAGGCTGCTTAAAGGGGCTGGGCAAACTGAACTGGTCAGAAAACAACTTTCCAGTGTTTCTGCAGGAATTTGGCCATGCAAAATTCTTAGGAAGCCTTTCAAAGTTTACATTAAGAAGCAGCTCTTCTATCATTATAATGCCAGTACTTCCATCAGTGGAGCCCTCTTGTCAGGGATCAAGGCTCTGCACAGTCCAAACACCAGTTAGTGAAAGGACTTCATGTTATAGGCTGAACCCTGAAGTGTTCAGTAACTTTATCTTTCATATTTTTAAACTAGATGAGCCAGAGCTGGAAATGATGCATGGGATAATCCCCATGTGTATGTCCTGATTTCGTAGAACTATAACTTTTAAATTGCAGGGGGAGGGAGGAAGAGTGTGGCAGAGAGGGGTCTGCTTTCTCCCTGTCCAGAGGTAGAGTGGGAAGGCATTTTCTGGTCTGGGATGATAGGTCATCCCTAAGGGGAGTGTGGARGAATTTATTTGGAAGGCTTAAACACTCCACATGCCTGGGGATAAAGTCACCGCGTTTGCACCCGGTAACGACCACAGCTCCATTTGGCCCTCTTCCGACAAAAATATGCGAAGGTTTTCGGTGTAGCATTCCCGGTGCGGCGGCCGGAGCTCCTGGGAGGCTGAGCGGTGGCGGTGGTCYCTCGGCGGCGCCCGAAGCCGCGACGCGCAGCGAGCAGCCCCGCTGCCCGGGCAGCCGGCGGCTCTTTTGTTCCCACAACTCCAGTGGCGAGATCCCCGGCTGGGTTTTGCGCCGCAGCACCGGGCGCTGGCGGATACCGGGAGCCAAGTGTCTGGGATCATGCATGACTGCTCCTGATTACATTTTACTGCGTCTAAACTTCAGGCAGAAGACAAAAGCAAGGTGAACATAATGCGCGGTGTCACCCGTAGCCTCCGAGTCGAGGGTGRGGATACTGTTTCTCGTTAAGGACCAGTAGACCTTTAATTTATCTTGGCAGGCTGTCTTAATACCCACCTTAGCGTTGCCCAATAATAATGCAGAAATAAAATCTGGTGATGGCAGGCAGCCTGCAGCGCAGCCAGAGCTTCTGTCAGGCCTCAGTGCACCTGCACCAGCTTATCAGTGTGCTCGTGTTTGCCGTTCAGGGCTGGAGGTGTAAATGGATGTTCGGAGCAGGTCCTGGAGTCTCTCTGCTACGAGGCTTGCTCAAAAGTTCAGAAATAATAACACCACCACCTCTCTCTCACATGAGTTTTTCCCAACTCAAGCAGGGGCAGAGTCAGGCAACAGGGGACTGCACCTTTCTGCTAGGCTTTAATCCATCCTAAACCTAGGAGTGGGACAGTTTTTCCAGACAGAATGGGGGAACCAGGGATTCAGCTCTGCCAGCCTCACAAAGCATAATTTAGAGCAGTACAACTAACACAGGAGCCGCAGTGGTGACAGCCAGCAGGGTAACTCGTGTTACCTCATGCTTTTTCCTTCTGCCTACATTTTATTTTGCATTTATATGTGCATCACTGGCATAAGGTAGGATCTCTTTGTGGCAGATAATGCTACATGTAACAAATAACTTTCAGTATCTAAAGACACAACTGGGACCATCAGTTTCATATAGTTAGCATAGCAGCTTCTCAACTTTCTAATGATGGATTAAGTTAGAATATTATGGCTGTAGCAGCATCATGTGCTGGCTCTGGCACTAGGAAACTGTCAGGGATTCACTTGTATGTTTGTTGTTGCTGTGGGTTTTGCTGTCTAAAAGGACAAGAAAATAGGTTTCTGGATTGAATTTAGTTTTTTATTTGACAACAGCAGTTCAGGTCTGCAGAAAGTTGTTATTGCCAGAAGTTTTTGAACAGAGGATTTCAAATTGACTGAGGTTACCAGATTACCTAAAGCACCACTACCTATGTATTGCCTCACTTCTATTTAGTAAAACAAAGTAATGTCTTTCCCTCTGTAGATCTGGGATATATTATCAGTTGTGTTGATGATAAAATGTGTAATCACTGAATACATTTTGTCACAGTTGGATGAAAATCAGTAACACTGTTCCACTGGGATTTCTGATACAGATGTCAGCAAAGATATTTGGCTCAACTACAAATTAGAGGTTAGTTTCATTTGTGTGGGTTTTCTTCTTTCTATGAAGAAAACCACAAGTTTGAGGTAGGCTTCCTAAAGCAGAATGGGCTCTGTCTATGAACAGATAGTACAATAAATGTTTGACCTAAACCTATATGGAAGCTACCTGTTTGAACCCTGAAATATAACCAACTGCATTTATAACTTGATCCAGCTGTCTTTTCAAAGAATATTTCTTGGCCTTGCCTCATATGCTGTAAGAATGCTGTTGCCACAAAATCTTTTGATAATTAAGGGAGGGGGGAGCAATAATCTGTGCACTGCTTAGTTTAGTCTGCTTTGTAGAAGCAGCACTGCCAGTGTATGAGTGAGACAAGTATTCAAGGGAAAAACYGTATTTATTCATTATAGTTTCTATTTTCTTCTCATATATAATTTGACAACCCTTATTTTAGGGGAGCGATACTATAATTGTAATTTGGAAAACACAGGGTTCCAAGCTCAAGGGCAGTGTTTACTGGGATACCAGGCGTGCTGTATCATTATCAGTGTTATAGTGGAAACTGAATGTGGCTTCTCAAATTGGGTTTGTGGTACACAGTAGCCAGATGCAGGTGAACACTGCCTGTCTATGCCTGACTAGTTTTCCAGTGGGAGAACAGATGCAAATTTGAATAGCATTGTCACTGTTGTCCTTCAGCTTATCTGAGCTGACTCCAGCATCTTATCAAAGACAAGTTCTGTTTTTACACATCTTAAAAAAAAAAAAAAGTAGTTCTACCAGTGTGTGTATTCAAAACAACAGCACTGTAGCTTTAACTGTCTTTTTTGCAAATTTAAGTCTTGCTGGAAATCATATTTCAAAAAAAGGAGATATTTGGGGTTGAGACTTTCCTTATTACAGAAGGGAAGTTTGTGSAGGCTGATTTGGGATAGAGCAGGGAGTAAATAAGGCTCAGTCACTGTATTCTGTATATCCAGAAAAATGGTTTGGATTGGAGTCTCAGCTCCTATAAGGACAGTGATAGGAAACGCTTATATTCTGTATTTGTTACACCTAGATTTCTCCACTGGCCTTTTCATTTAGTGACTACTGTAACCATTTTTAATTTCTGATTGCATTTCAGGCTTGCTTTTGCATTCCTTGCATTTYGTTTTCATTTTGATGGCTCTAATTGTTAAAGAATATCACTCATCAGCTTTCAATTAAATACATAAACACAAAAATAGCATTAATATAAAGTGAAATGATGTTTTGCTTGAAATGAGAGAGCCTGCTTTAAAAGGCTGACATTTGTGTTTATCATTAGGCTTTCAGATTATGTAGAAATAGTTGGGGAGGGACAGCTTGCTGAAGGGAGTTGTTCAGCTCTGTGTTCTCTAAAGCTATAGGCTTCTGCAAACTAAAACAGGAGGGGACAGCCTGAGAACAAACCAAGCTCTTCAACACATGTTCTTGCAGCAAGTGTTATATCTGCAGTTGTTGTTCCAAACAATTTTGTGCATTGCATGATTCCTGTACTTGACAGGAGTTAGTCATGGAGTTCCTTCTACCTCACCTGTTTAAAAGGAGAAAACTCTTCATGGAGTTTCCTGTGGGGGCTATTGTTTTCCTAAGCAGCAGAGTTGACTTCTGTCTTTGCCACTGCCTGCATGATTATCTTACTCCAGACTGAAGCTATTTGGGCTTATCTTTGCTCTACAGCTTGGGAAAACAGAGGCATAGCTGGTCATACACATCTGCGCCCAGGACTGAAAGCAGTTGGGTGCCTTACATCACCTCGTGTTGGTTGTTTAGTGAGTCACTTTTTGGGCAGAGAGTTAGAGAAGCATAAAGAATACTTTTATCAGCATGCCCTGGGTGTTTTAAAGCTTAGGCCCTATTATTGTCAAAAAGACTGTTAACTGTGTTGAAACAGGTTGCTGTAAAACTTTGGGCCCATTAATGCAATAGTTGTGTTCTAGCTGGATTTTTTGGAAAACTCATTTTTGTAAAGTAGGTTGCTGAGTAATGCTTAAAGAACAATCTCTGCTGATGTACTAAGTGCCCCTATGGAAATGAGTCAGATTGTCTTTTTTTCTTCTGCTTTTTATCTCATTTCTTCTGACAGGTTAAAGTCTGCACAATAGCTAAGTAAGCAAGAATTCACTTCTCCACATAATATAAACTACAGCAATGAGCTGGTGCTGGGTCCCCAAACAGTGTGAGTGGATGTAACTTCTTTAGAAGATATTTTCATTGTCCTTCATCTTTGCTGCGTCCTCTGCTCAATGGACAAAGATGTTGGAATGTTTCAGAGAATATATTCCAGTACCTTAAGCTTTTCTAGTTCTGCAGGAAAGTGTCTATATACAGGGAGTTTTGTAAGGATTCATAGAGCGTGAAAAAAGGCAAAGTGCAGGTGATGCCTCTTGTAGCCCTTTCCAGAAAGGACTCCAGCTGCCCTGCTGAACACCAACCAGCTGCCTGGTGAATCCGAATGCACCTGATGCCAAAGCACAATGAGCTCTAAAGCTTTTCTGTGGCTGAACAGGATCCAGGTTCTTCACTGGCTTTGAGTCCAGCAGCACACTGAAGATGGATGCCTTCCATCCAGAGCACTTTGAAAAAGGAGATGAAATACTTCAACTGCTTCCAGCATTCACCCAGACTCTACCAGTTTTTTGTGATTTTAGTGATAGTTCATAGGCATGTTACTTCTAAAATCAGATATCCCTGAAGATGACACATACTTATCTAGACATGGCTTCAAAAACATCACACTTCTCAGCACAAAAGTTAGTGGGTTTGGAAGAATTATAAAAATATCTGTTCCTCATCCCCTTAATATTGTTTGTTTTTTTGCTACAGAATAACTTGACTTTTGGTTCAGTGTCACTTTGTGACTCTTGTACTTCAGGTCAGTTTTCTCCTTCCAAACATAAACCTCCTGTTTCCTTTTATTAATTACTGCTTACTCTCTGTTAGTTTCCTCCTCTAACCYGTGAAAGAAGAAAATCTACTGGAGACATTTTGTCAAGTTTTTCCCTTGTGTAGCCTTATCCTAACTGTAGTCCCTAAAATCTGATGGCACACACAATCATCTTTTCTTTGGGAGGAATTCTTTCCTTCCTTGCATCTCTGCCCTCAAAAAAACCCAAACAAAACCCCTGAAGCCCCAGCTGCTGCAATGGAGTTCAAGAAAAATTCCTGCAACAGGGGAACTTGGCCCACTGTTGGGGTATGGGGGTTTTTTGAGTGTAGTAGGGCTTGTAAGGCTTGCACTCCAACACCTGYCCCAGGAAAATGTCTTACAGGTGAGATGGATGAGAAGTTCATTGGCAATATTCTGCCTGTAAGTTCTGTTGTCTGTTACAACCTGAATTTGTACTTTGCAGTTGAATTTCCCAGGCTGTCAGTACTCCTGCTGCTCTGCCCTGTGTGGTCATCTTGGGGATGTTGTTGGAGTCTTCATTGTTGGCCCTCCAGGAACTGCTCCCAAGTGTCAAATTAGAGGTCTTTGGTGGTTTTGGTCTCATTGCCCTGATTCATCTCCTGTCTCYCCGAGTACCTCTTGAAGGATACAAGGCAGCTTGAATCAGATGAGTGTCTAAGATCCTTTCAATTTTGAAGGTTACAGTACAGTCTCACTGATAAGTTTTGGGGCAGTGAAAGAAGTCAAGCTGCTGCTGCGAAATGGATTTCGTTAAAATACTTTGAAGATCACCTTGTACTGAGTAAGGAGATTGAATCCTTTTCTTTTGTTACACCTGGAGATCTGAGCATGAGCAATTGCCAGGCTTGACTGTTCCATGTCTGCTCTGAATCTCCCCTTCTGCTTCAGGCACTGCGTAGGATCCCATGGCTTGGGACTTCTGCCTCAGTGGAGCTTCCTTCAAGATCAAGGTCCTTAAAAGAGATGATTCATGACAAAGTGTACAGCAGATTCCCTCTGAATACTTTTTTACCTTCAAATTTCTTCTGGAGACTTGATTTTAAAATGCACCTTTTGATCTTGATTTAGATGGCTCACTCTCAGCAATTTAGGTGGTGTTGAAATGTTTGTGCCTTGGTAACTAGAAAATGGTTTGACATAGCACAAGGACAGATACTGTATGAGGAACAATTTTACATACTGCTCTGAAAGATTGGAGCTAGTGGTGAGCTGAAATAAAATGCTGCTTAGAGCAGCAAGAATCATATGTATTTGCAGCTATATTATTATTATTTTTAAATAGCCTCTTATGCAGCAAACTTCTCAGTAGCACCAATTATTTCTGTGAATTGGTTCTCCTGTGAGGTTTGTACCTGACATCTGGATGGATGTTTAGTCTTTGAAATATCTGGGGAAACAACCCTGGGCTGTTTTTATTTAAATTATTTATTATTTAAAATTAATTATTATTTTAAAAGGGCTTTTCTTTTGGCTTTGGTATGTCTCCTAGCCATAGCTGTCACTGCTTGGGCCTGACTTCATTCTTTCTCTTCCACAATGAAAAGCCAGTTCTTCATTCTTGATCACTGTAGTTCTTTGCTTATTCTGAATTTTTTGTTTTCCTTGCCCTTATCAAAGAATCTATTCCCACATACTGACCAAAGAGTACTTTTAATAGTGGTTCGAAGACTCTGCCTGTGGGAGAGTAGAAAACATGCTGTGATATTTCTTCTGTGAAGATGAGGAGCTGCTGTAGTTAGAAAGCAAAAGGAAGAAACTACTTGCTCCTTGCACTTTATATTTACTTTCATTGTATAGTCYTCTAGACCTAACACTTGATATTGTAAAGTACAGTGTTCTTATCAAATATCTCAAATTTTCATGGCAATAAAATGTCTGTCATGGACTTTAATCCAGAGTTGGCAAAAGCCTGGACCTACTGTCTACATTATAAAACTATTCCTTCCTGCACTGAGCCAGGCATGTGGTACAGGGTAGGGACAATCTTTGAGTGATGAAACATGGCAAAACTTCTAAAACCTATCCAGTTTATTAAGACTGTGCTGATTATGCCTGGTAGGTAAARGAGGAGATATCCTTTTTATCCTGCTCCTGTTTATTTTGGGACAGTCACCTCAACCCTGTTGATCATGGAACTTCTGACACTGCTGTAGCTTTGCAGCAGTTACACAATGCTCTGGGATGGAAAGAAAACCATTTTTCATTGGGCACTGAAAACAATTGGGAAGCTGAGTTTTTTGGGCTTTGCACCTTCATGCAAAGGCTGGAATGAAGGGGAGGAGCTGTGTTACAGTACAGAAGTCAAACATCCCTGTGTCACTGTGAACATCTTCCATTTCTTCTGTCTCAGCCCCTGAAATAATAGGGCTTGCAAAGTAGTGAGGGATACTTTTGAAAGGCCAAAAAAATGCTGAATTTGAGCCACCCTCTTCACACACTGTTGTTGTCCACCATTCTGCAGGTGTTCCAGTGCAGATAATTTTTTAACCTGCGCAGTAGCTGTGGATGCTCATGAGGAACAGAGTGCAGCAGAAGCCCGGCAGGCTGTAGGAGGTGAAACAGTGATTGGGAGGTGTGGGAGAGGGCTGGATAGCTGGGGAGTTTTCAAACAAAACAGATCTTTATCAAAAAAGCCAATTAATCAAAACTGAAATATTTCTTAAAGGTGTTGTTTTTTATGAAAGTTCATAGAAACACAAGCAAAGCTATAATGGGAGTGTTTTCATTGGAAGCCTGCCTGGCTTTCTGCCAACTTGTCTGCTGTTTTCTGTAATAAGATATTGAAAGACTTCAATTCTTTGAATATGTCTTACTCTTTGGCATCTTGCCTGTTTTGGGGGAGGAGAGTGAAAATGTGAGCATGCCTGAGGTTCTGTGGCCAGCAATAATTCCATCAAGGAGCTTCCTTCCCCATTCCCAGAGTAGTTCTCCGTGCCCTTCGAGGAAGGGCAGCTTCGAAGGGCATCGGTGCTCAACGCTCTGCAAAAGGGGTCTTGGCAAGAGAACTGACGCCCTGAGATGTGGAGCTGCCAAGATAATTTAGCTGCCAGTGGTGGGGAATGAGCTGCTGTCAGCAGGTGCACACGACCCTCCTCTTTGTCAGCTGGAAAACCTCCACAAAAGCCTGTGCTTTTCACACAGATGTCTTTGAGGGGTTCTTGTGCAGCAGGGACAAGCACAGGGCTCCTGAGGGAGGGAAAGATTTTGAGGCTTTGCCTGAAAAGTGTTTGAGAAGAGTGTTTGAGAAATTGAGTAAGGCTGCAGAGAGCGGTTAAAGATTGAGGAGAATTTTTCCCTTCAAAAAAGCTAGCCTACATTTTCCTTCCAAGTCTTCATCTATATCTCCAAAGGGAAAACCCTTCTCTCCTCAAGGACTATGTCATTAAAATGTTAGCTGGCCTAACCACAGATTACTTGCATGTTTCCATAGCAATGACACTTTGTAGAGCTTTATATTACACTTTGCAGGGTATCTACTGTACATCAGCCTTTTTGAAGCTGAGTAACTGTCTTGGAAATCCTCTGATCTGTTTTCTGCTTGTCACAATGTGGAGGGAGAGTAGATTGAGAGCATCAGAAAGAAGGCTAGTAAACAAGCCCGTGGAAGTGCTGAGGGACTTAAAACTGACTTTATCAGAGTACTTGGTAGTTGTGATTATTTGTAGCAATAAGGTAGAGTTTATGCTGCATTTAAACCTGCTATGCTTTTAAGTATCTGGCTGGAAGCTCTTAGAAAATACTGGAAGAAATAAGATGTGGAACCATTCTTAGACTAAGTGGCATCTGCCTTAAAACTGGAAATTAGACTTTAATTAACTGGCAGGTTGATCTCGTACACAAATATTGCAGCCAGAGAAGAAACAGGCTGCCTGACTGGATAGTGTGTGGGATGTAGCACTT
This sequence comes from Amblyornis subalaris, assembly GCA_018881555.1. Classification (NCBI taxonomy): domain Eukaryota; kingdom Metazoa; phylum Chordata; class Aves; order Passeriformes; family Ptilonorhynchidae; genus Amblyornis; species Amblyornis subalaris. Next base: position 5,789,357 of record JACAXG010000004.1, read on the forward strand.
GGAGAACCAATGCATTCTTCCTGTTTTACTCCTGAATCAGTGCCATTGAAAACCCTCACACATAGGGCTCGGTGGCTCTTTAGATCATGTAAACTTGTAAAATTTTTTATCCAAAACCTGACTGAGGAACGTGTGTATCTCATTGAAGTCACAGCCTACTTCACTGCAGTTAAATTGGGGATTAATATAGCCTGTGATTTTTTACAAGAGACTTTAAAAGAAATACAGTGGCGTTGGACTTCGGACACTTGCCAGCTTTCCTGCTTGTCTTGGTGTTGGAGGTGCTTTGCATTTCAGCGAATCAAGTCGGTTAAGTCGTGAGTTGCCTTTTCAAAAGACAATTCTGCACAGTCAAGAAAGCATCCCAAAACTACCTTTGGCAGAGCCTCATCCATAGGCTTTTCTCTCCAAGGCCCTGCACAGCAGCTCTGGGAGCAGCTCAGCTGAAGATACCTGCTGGAAGCGGCACGGCAGCCTTCGGGCCCTGACATCAGCAACATCCGATCCTGTGCCCAGCATGCATTGGCTGCCATCCCTCCACTCCATCACCAGCTCTCTTTTATGTTCCCCTTCTAAGTGACACTGAGCTGGGATTGGGATTTAGCTCAAGCTAGTCAGCCTGGGAAAGCTAGAAAGAGGGAACCAGAGTTGCTAAAGAAATTAAAACCAGGTATACCCATGAATGCATGAGGGAGAGACAGTCTGCTCTCATTGCCAGGCAGTCACCGAGGGCTGAACCTGATCCTTGGAATGTTCTCATGTGGGAGTGGAAGGGTCCAACTGAGCTGTCACCTTCTGGGATTTGGAAAGGTCTGTGTTCTAAAGCTGTCCTAGAGACATGGTAGGGGAAGGATGCTTATGTATCCGCTGCTAACAGCAATTTTTTATTAAAACAGATAGATCCATTGTGCTGTTAATCATTTGTGATCACCGTTCTTTCTCTCCCAGGAAAAAGGAGGCAAGAAACCATCAGGATCATTCACTTTAATCAGAGCTTGTTTTGAGATAAAGTAAGATTGTGCCTGTGGCTAGATCAGAATTGGACTCAGTGACATGGAAAGAAACACTGCTGCTCTTGAAAGCGTTTCTGTTGACTTCAAGCCAGTTTTATTTTGCTTTACTCTAGGATTTTAGCTCTCTAATGTTCATCGAGTAACATATATAAAACTGGATTATTTTGAATTTAAATCAGAATCTGTGGATTCTTTGAGGCTCTCTGTAGCTTCTCATAGAAACATCACAGGATTTCTCCTAGCAGGGTTGTTAGTTACTGTCTAGGTACTAGCAAAAACTATTTTAGGATGTCTCTTCTAGCTACCTATTGGGCCAGTGTTACAGGAGCAGCAGTGTGGTGGATGCTGCTGTGTTGCAGTAGACTTGCCACACTATTACAAAATACTCCCCATGTGTCATCATGGGAGCTGGGCTGTGAGGTTTTTAAACTACCTTCATGAGTGTTCTCCATTTGTACAGACTACAGTCTATGGGCTGAGAGGGTAGCCAAGAAATGCTGAAATGGGTGGGCATGTCGGTCTACGGGGTAAAGCAATAGCAAAGGTCTGGTTCTGTATCCAGTACAGGGGAAAATCTATTATGACTCAAAGAGCTGAAGGCATTGAAAGTAAAGAATTAGATACATAGCTCTCTGGAAACAGGATCCACCCTTGCAAATAGTTTTGTATTTTTGAAATGTGCAAGCTATTAAAAAGCATTTTTCAAAAGTCTATTGTGTAAAGGACTGGCTTCCATGAGTCAGGTTTTACAGGAACTGGTCCAAGCCTTATTCTTCTCCCTGAAAGAATTTCCTTCCAGTTTTCTCATGCAGAATGAAGTTCTGCAGGCAGCCTCCCAATAGTGAGAACTGATATCTGCCTGTTAAGGGAAAGGAGAGACTCCCACCTGTAGTAGGGACACTTTGTGTAATGTCTAGTGCTCTGTGTCCAAACTCCCATTCCTTACCTTTCTGGTCTTTGTTAGTTTGCTTTTCTGTACCCAGTGCTTTGGAGTGAGCCCTAACAAAGCTGCCAAATAATCCCACAGTGTATAAAGGAGCAAGACTTAATCTTACAAGGAGGGCTAGAGAAGTATTCAAGTACTCTAGAGAATACTTGAAAGCCTCTTCTGGAAAGCCCCTATTACCAGTGTAAAACAGGCTTTTACACTGTAAAATAGCTTGAAGTTTTTGATATGTCCAAACCTTAATTTGAAAGACTCAGTGAAATAAATAATTGCAGGTGGTAGTACAGTCTTCTCAGAACTCTCTGCACTATTGTATGTTTTTTAGGTAAATCTTCATGTGCTTTTGAATGACTCGGAATCTACAAAAGATTCTGAGTAGGTCAGAACATCTACAGGTTTTCTGAACTCACATTTACTGTCATGTGCAGACACTGATGAGACTTGGAACTGCTGTATCTGTCCTGTTCCAGATGTGATGTGAGGAGCAGGGAGAACCTGAAGACATTTTCTAATTCAGGAACTTTGAGTGGGGGAGATGAAACAGCACAGTGAATACAATTAACTCTACAGGCTTAGCCTGGATATATGTTCCTATGATCCTGGGTAGGGCTGGGAGCTTCAAGCTAAGTGGGGTTAGAAGCATGTCTTACTCTCAATGGTGCTTTGTGCAAATACTTGTGTGCTACACAAACAGCCGTAGTAGTTGAGCTAGGAATAACTGAAGCTTCCTAACCAGGAAGCTACTTCACTGAATCCGAAGGTTTTCACCTTCCTTTTACAACAAGACCTGTTATTGCCTCACTAGATGTGTGCACACCTGAAAGTTCCCAGCTCACCCCATAAAAAGAACCTGTATGCTACAGTTTAATGCTCGCTCCCGCAGAATGAATGCTGCTATCTGAATCAGGTGTTTGGTCAGCAACCCCAGGGTGCAAACGTCTGGGTCAAGGTTCAGGTTTAGTTTAGATTGGCTCAATTAAAGCATCTACTGGTTTGTCTGAGAACAGTGCAGTTACTGTGTTGGATATTCAGCATGAAATGGTATTTGGAACTGCAGTTGGAAGCCTGTTTTCTCTTCTTTAATGTGGGAGGTGTGGCTCGGAGGTGAGCAGATGGATGGTGCCAAGTAGCACACCTCTCAGTGCTAAGCCATTCCGTGGTGGAGCTGGAGATCAAAATCTTCTTTCTGCTCCCTTTATTTGTGTTTCTGCATGTACACAGGGATTGTGCATCTGAAAGATGGCTGTTGTCACTGTGTCAGGCCTGCTCGCTGGTGCTTGTGTAATCTGATGGTGAGGGCACAGGGCTGACAGCACAGATGTTCAGGGTCTGACTTAGAAACGTGCGAGCAGCAAATCAATGTGTATAGCTGCTTTCTTACTCTGAAGTCGAATGTGACCTGTCCCTCTGTAGAACAGTCTCATGAAATGCCTGAAAAATGCTCCATTTCAGTGGCAATGTTCTTGATGAAGCATCCAGTCTCTGCAAAATGGGAGAGAACTCAGGACATCTTTCCCAAAGAAAATAAGAAAGAAAATATGTAATGCATTTCCGCTGCCAGACCAGTTCACGATAAAATTGTTTGAGCTAGAACTGACCAAACAGAAACAGCTTCGGTATCTTGTATGCCCTCACGTTGTGTAACCTATTTTGAGAATTGAAGTGAAAAGCCTGTTTGCCTTGAATTCAGGATAGGGGAATTCTGGGCAGGTATGCACCAGGCCTGCAGATGTGCAGTGCTGCCTGTCTGTTGGGCATCTGTAGCATCCCCTTTTCTGTGGTAAACACTTCAGCTATGCAAAGTGGTGCAGGCACTCTAAGAGTTATGTAACATCCTCTTATCACCTCATGTCCTGTAGCATTCAGAGAGTCATAGCCTTTGTTCCAAACAGGAGCCTAAATGACAACCCCAGTGTGAAACATGAACCTTGAGTCTGTGATAGGTACAGCCCTGCCCAGCCACCACTGCTCTCTGGCAGCGCTTTTCCCTCTGAAGAGCTCACCTGTTTGCTCTTGTGGGTTGGCTTGAGGTGATGCCTGAGCAACTGGAGTTTTTCCACAGTGGTGCCCGGTGCTTTTCAGGCTGTGGCTTTCAAACACAATACACCTTTGTCATTTGTTTGGAGCTTTAGGCAGCACCTGCCCTTGTAGTCGTGCCTGCGCCAGTCTTCGTTTTAACAAAACCTCATGTTTCCTCGTACTCCTTCCTTTTCCCCTCCCTCAAGCGTTTGATACTAGAAAAGCTGGGATCACAGTGGAACTGTTGACTTCAGACTTCCTTTAAAATCACGGATTCCATTTCATTTGAGAGAGCTTGAAAGCTGAGTTCGAGATTCACATTTTCTCTTGCTTTTTTAGCTGTCGTATTTCATTAACATTTTAGTGATTATTTTCTCCGTTCACCTTTTGTTCATCTGTTTTTCCTTTTCAGCTCTTCCTCCAAAGCCCCCCAAACCGATGACTCCAGTCAATACAAATGGAATAAAGGACAATTCCAGTTTCTCTCTGCAGGAAGCGGAGTGGTACTGGGGGGACATCTCAAGGTAAGCAATATTGCTAGAATATATTAATTTAAATGTATTAGTATATGTTGTTAAAAATAGAATAAGCCTGCTACAATACAATTTTAGGCAGCATTTTACAGGAAGAGAATGGTTTAGGACTGTACTTGACAAAGCACCTAAGTATTCAACTGGATTCAGGATGTTTAAGTTGTTGCTCTTCTGGTGCAGATATTGCCAGTCTTGGTGACAATAGTTTTTGGGTTTCTAAATTTGTCCAGATATGCAATCCAGAAAATGCTTCTGAATCTGGTATTTAATAAAATGTTGTAAGCATGCAGTGCTAGAATGCATGCAGTTCAGCAAAATTTCAGAATAAAAACAATATTTCAGAATAAAAACAGTTGCATTCTTATTTTCAGTTTCTTTAATGTTTGTTTAAAATTGCATCTGTATTAATTTCCATTACGTGGTGGTATAAACAATAGCTCTTAAAAATGCTAACCATCACCCAGCTGTACTGAGCAGATGATAGAGACACATGCCAAACAAATTAAGTTTTACCTCTTAAAAAAACCCCTCTTCTATGCACTTGAGAAAATAGATGGCTTGGGTTAGGTTCAGAAAATGAAAGGCCTGTTTTTATATACTTAATTGCATAGAAGAACTGAAGTGTTCAGTCATCTCTTACCCTCTTAAGGCACTTCTGAAGAGTCTAGAATTTGGAGCTGTAAGAGGACAGGCGAGCGTGCTGGGAGTGTGATCAGGAATTGCTCAAACTTGTGCACATAATACTTTGAAGCACTTTGGCAGATAGAGGCAAGAAGAGCGTGTTTGCCACATGAGCTCATTGACATTCTGAGATGGGAAATAAAATTTTCATATCTTTATTGTACCACTCTTATCTTTTTATAAAGTAAACCCACACAGATCTTGCTTTTGAAGGGCCTCAGCAGAGATATTTTTCTGTTAATTTTAAGTCAAAGCAGAGTGGCAAAACCTGATCACAAAACCCACTAGGCACAGTTTGTTTAAAACTGCTCAATATTGGTATCAGTTTATTGACTGTGGATTTGTCCCTCAATTACCAGTGCATGTGGTGGCAGGAGCTAATGCACTACAAATCACATTGGAGTGGCCTTATTAGATTAAAACTTGATATATGCTCATGTAAAGGTGGAATTGTTTATGACCCTGGTTTGGCAGCCAGCAGGTATTATCAGGCTATCAGGGCAGGAGCAATGTTCTTCAGTCAAGAACTTGTTCTGAAAATTCTGTCACTAACTTCGGGGTGCAGTTTGCAGGCCCAAACCTGTAGGTCATATCTGTCCATTCAAAAAGGAGTTAACTGGGTCCAATCTGTAAAATGGTCTGAGAGGAGTAAGTGGATATGCACGTGATCCTCAATAGGAGCCAGTTTTACTAACAGAATAGTTTTCAGGTAGCTAAATCAAAGCTAAGGCTATTCTTTTGTTATTCTTTTGAATACTTTTGTTCCTTAGTATTTGAACAAAATAACCCTGCTGTTGATTTTATTTTGTAAGATTCAACTAGGCTTCGTCCAACACTTAATGAATGTCGAGGCTGCCTGAGAAACTTTAGTTTCCAAATGATTGTATTAAAAAGTACTTAGTGCTTCTAAAACCTTCGAGAGAGCTGTTATAAAGTGAGATACGTAATCTGGATGAAATGCTCAAACCTGGCAAGATGCTTATCTCTTCAACTGAAATAATTTTCTTAATGCTTACAGGTACTCACTTTCACTGAAAGATTTCTTGGTTTAGCATAAAGCTCTCAACTGAGTATCCTTCCGCCTAGATTGTAAATAAGGAAAAGTTGCACTGAAGCTAGCAAGGTTGTAGTGGTTTAAAAGAGCTGTAAATAAGATCAGAGTTAAGCCAATAATGAGCCTCTTGAGACTAAAACTGCTAAACTCTGGGCACCTTTGAGCTGTGATTCTAGAGACCATGTCTTAAGAGGTCAGGACTGGCTTCTCAAAGGGCACCTGTTCCAGTGTGGACTTTAAAACCTGAGCAGATTACAGCGAAAGGTTGTGAACTGGGTCGCAGCTGCTACTGYTGTTTAAACAGAGACTTCTTCCTAAGTGGCAGTTGACTGTAGCTGCTTTTCTGTAGTACAGCTACACGAGTTGAGACKTGCTTTAGATGGCTTAAAAAACTGGAGAGCCTGAGCATGAAAGAAGATTGAACTCTGCACATGCTGGTGTTACTGGCTCCAAGGTTTCACCTGTGGCAAAGATGATCGTGTCCTTAGCACTTCTAATTTTGCCTCCCTTTCCATTCTGCAGGGAAGAAGTCAATGACAAATTACGAGACATGCCAGATGGAACATTCCTGGTGCGCGACGCATCGACCAAGATGCAGGGAGACTACACTCTGACACTACGGTGAGCACTGAGCATTGTGGTCCCCCCAGCAAAACCCTGGGGAGCTGTTGCCATACCAGTGACAGCCCTAGCTGTGTAAAGCTCGTGTGGCTCAAGCTGAGAGATGTTCCCAGTACTGCACATCACAGAAGGAGCAAATAAAGAGCCCCATCTGACAGTCAGTTCTGTTGTATGCATTGAATCCTGTCCCTCACTGAATGCTCTGTGTAGAGGAGATGAGGCTCAGGGAGGAGAGCTGCTCAGGGGTGCTTCATAGTTCCAGAACRGCTGAGGTAAAAGGTGTTTGTAAACTGGGGCTTTGATTAATGGGAGAGTGTTGAATACCTCATCAGTGTGCAGCTCTGGAGAACTGAACACAATGTCTTGGTAAAAAGAGTATCCTGTGCTTTCTGATCTAAAGTTTAGGAAATATTGAATTGGAGCCATGTTCTTTTCTTCATTAAAATCGTCTGCAAGTGGCAGGTTTCCCAGAGCTGCCCCAGCCCTGTCTGCTGCAGTTAGGCAGAGACCTCATGTGACTGGCTCTGGTGCCTTGCCCAGCCTGCCCGGCCACTTGCCTCTGACAGGCTCCCAAGGCTGGTTGTTAGAGGCAAGCGGGCGAGGCACAGAAGCCACTGCCTTTGTAGCACACCTTTGGGAGTTACTGTGATAGGGCAGATACTTGATTGTGCCGTGAAATTCCGTTGCCTTAATGGCAGTTTTGATCCCAAGGGTGTAGTTAAAATTCTGCTTTAACTTCTGCCTTAAAGTTCACAGCCTGTGTGCTAAGGCTTGGCGTGATTTGGTTATTTTGCTGAATGCAGCTGTCTTTAGGGAAGGACAGGACACTGTCTAAACAGTCTGTTGGAGGAAACAAAAGAGAAGAAATAAGCACTATATTTGTGGAAACCACTAGAATGTATAAATCTGGATAATGTAAAGTCCTAAATTTACAACCATCTTGTAGTCCTTGAAGGATTTTGTTTAGGTTCATGTATCCTGTATTAGCACCCATAACTCAAAAGGACTTGTTAATAATGGTATGAATCTGTACTCAGTTGTGTACTATTAGTGACCCTGAATTGCAGGAAATTATGGGTTTGGGTTTTCTTATGGCTCCATTATTCAGCCTTCAGCATCCTCCTTTTCCCTTGCAAAACTTTTGGCAAAGCTAGGACTGAAGTACCATAAGCTGGCTCCAGAATGAACACATAGGAAGAGATTTACTTTGGGCTTTGCTCCTGTTCAAATAATCTGATGATAATTCTGTGTGTATTGACTCTTAAACTACTTAATACTGCTACTGTGTAAAGAATCACTGTGAAGGTGTGCAGTGTGAAAGCCACTTGCCCAGGAATTTCACCGGTATCTTTGTCAGCAGCCTTAGCGTTGAAGAGGGATGGGAGGGACACAGTAAAACCTCTGAATGACTGTGCTTTACAGGAAGGGTGGCAACAACAAACTGATAAAGATCTACCATCGGGATGGAAAATATGGCTTTTCTGATCCACTGACATTTAATTCAGTTGTGGAACTCATTAACCACTACCGCAATGAGTCTCTTGCTCAGTACAACCCGAAGCTCGATGTGAAGTTGATGTATCCAGTGTCCCGGTACCAGCAGGTAAGATCTTCAACAGACCCCAAGAGCTATTGCAGACAAGAAAAAAATTGCAGATGTGTATATAATTTCGGGTTTTCTCTATGAATAGACTTATTTTTTTAAATCTTTTTTTGGAAACAGATTTTAAAAAAGGTGAATTTTTGCAGTTGGCCTCACTTGGGTCTTCCAAATTGTCTAATGATCTAAGSTGCTTCATTTTATCAAGTTTCCAGTCTCCATCTGAGCCCAACAGAGAACTGAAACCCTGACATGCAGCAGAGCTGAGCCTCTGAGAAGCCTTTTAATTTCCCCTTGGACCCTTGTGGACCCACCAGGCACCGTTCTAGCCAGTGCTACCCATATGAGCTGTGCAGCTGCTCACTCTGTGCATAGCCATCTACATTTTTCAAGAACAATTTTTAAACTTCTATTCAGTAGCCCAAGACATTTTCCTGCATTAAGGAAAAAGAACTGCAGAACTGTACCTCTGATCTCTAACTCAAAATTCCAAGCAATTTGCTTCCTTCTTTCTTGAATAGGGGATAGCAGTCCTGAAAGTAAGGTGTGGTGTGGTTTTGGAAGCTTAGTATTTTGGCATAGCTCCTGGTGTCCCATAGTTCCAGTTCCTACTGTCTGTAAATTGTGGAACATGTTGCAAGAAGGAAGGCAGATTTAGACACAGTGTTCTCTAGAAACTGGATTATAAACATGATGCTAATATCTGTAAAATGCAAATGTGCATAAGTGGACAAATGAATACTCTTAAGGAAAAGCTGCTTTGCTTGAAGACTTAATAGCTCTTTGTATGTGCAGGATCAGTTGGTGAAAGAAGATAATATAGATGCAGTAGGTAAAAAGCTTCAAGAATACCATGCTCAGTATCAGGAAAAGAGCAAAGAGTACGACAAATTGTATGAAGAATATACCAGAACATCACAGGTTGGTTCTGCTTTAGCTCTTTGTAGAGTCTGTTTCTTGTTGTTTAAAAAGCAAAGAAAATTATTTTATCCTGTTACGGCTAATAACAGCAATATGAGGAAAAAACTTAGTAAATTGTGGTATGGAGCAGGAAGATTTCAAATTTGGTGGAAACAGTGAATATTGCTTGTTGCTGATAGTCCTAGAAGTATGGTGTGGGGCAAGGAAGAAAGAGGAGCTGAACTTTCTGGTATAAGGTAAAGCTGTGGAGAAGCCAACACCTACAAGCTTTACACTGCAGACTTCTTCCTTGGCTGCTGAGTATTTCCAGCTGCCACATGCTGCACTGAGAGCTGTAGAGGGGTTTTTCCAGGTTTTCTGTGAAGTCAYGTGCAAGTCAGTTACCAGATATTATGCATTAAGGAAGTGTGAATGCAGTATTTGGACTGCTTCTTGTAAAATAAGATAGTTCATATATGGGGAGGAGGTTTGCTGGCAGTCTTCCTGCAAACTAAGATGGAAAATATGACTAAAATATTTGAGGGGTTTGCAGCCTAATAGAGAGCATCGTGTAGGGGAGGAGGGTAGACTTACAGGGAGTGAGTCTGCCCTGTTCTTCCCTGACTCTRCTCAGACATTTGACTGAATTTAAAACTGATTAATCCCATTTTGACTTAGTGGGGGGAGAAAAGATCATCTCAGTCAGTTTAGGGAACATAATCGAGTCTTGCATTGTCATCTGTGTTATGAACAAATGATGAAGGACTCCTTCCTTACATAGGAAATTCAGATGAAGAGAACTGCAATCGAAGCATTTAATGAAACAATTAAGATATTTGAGGAACAGTGCCACTCACAAGAGAGATACAGCAAAGAATACATCGAGCGCTTCCGCAGAGAGGGGAATGACAAAGAAATTGAACGGTGAGCCCTCAGGTTGTGTTTGCTTTCCTGGAAAAAGTTGTGTTCACACTGACACTGCCATTAAAGCGTCATATAAACCACTTGTTAAGCTCAGTATTTTCTCTGAGACCTTCTCTCAAGGTGTCTCAGCCTTCAGTAAAGCTCTCATCTGTCAAGGAATTGCACTGTAGACAGCAGAGCTGGGAAATCTCTGGATTATCCTCTTTTCAGTAAATCAAGATAGTGTGAGGAGGACCAGGAAAGAATCAGGAAATAATAATTTAATTTGCTTATCCCACTTCTGTTTGGATTTGCTCAGAATGTAATTCAGAAAAATCTTTACTTGTAAACTGTGAAATGTACATAGATCTGGTAAATCTCATTGTCCATAGTCAGTTTTAGTTGCTTTCAAAGAAGATCAATATTTAATAGCTGTCATTTAACAAATTCAGTAAGGGCCTTGTTTGAAACTGCCTTTCTGAGAGGGTGCTAGCAGAAAAAGCAGTATCTGGGCCTCTGAAAGAAGGCCAGGTTTAATGTCTAACTTTACATAATGCTTTATGAACCACACAGGGTAACTTTAAGGAGTTTTTTAGACCAGAAGCAGTTACCCGTAACATTCCTACTAGGTGGTTGTGGTGCTTCATTCTGAGTAAAGACAATTAACAAGGGAAAGATGTAGTTTTCCTGAATTACACAAAACCTGCTAACTAATTTTGAATGAAGAGACAGGCAATGTTACTTCCTGGTAGCTCTTGAGAGTAATTGGAGTCTGCATTTGAAATCTTGCTATTGCTGATTCCTGTGGTGGGCTTGCATAATTGATATAACAAAAAGTGAACCTGACAGTGAAGGAGGAATCTGTTCTAGCTTACCCTCCTACAGATAATTTGTTCCTGCCTCTCTGCCAGAAGCAAACATATTAAGGTAAACTGAAGGTTGTAGGCCCTCTGGCAAGAGGTCTCCTCTGTCACTCTTACAGTAATTCTCATGTTAAGATGAGGCAGTCAAAGGGAGGAGCTGCTGTTATGGGAGTTCTTGTGATACTCTCCTCTAAGTGCTACCAGTAGGTTCAGTCCTTCTAGACTGGTTTGACCTTTTCTCTCGTGCTCATTTCCAGGATAATGATGAACTATGAAAAATTAAAATCACGCCTGGGTGAGATCCATGACAGTAAAATGCGCCTGGAACAAGACTTGAAGAAACAAGCTCTGGACAACAGGGAGACTGATAAGAAAATGAACAGTATCAAGCCTGACCTAATTCAGCTCCGCAAAATCAGAGATCAGTATCTTGTGTAAGTAAGCCTGACCCGTACCTCAGAATAATGTCTCTGGTGAATCTGATTAATGACTGTTTCCATCAGGATAATGAGAATATGATTTTCTTTTCGTAACCAAAGTTCTGTGAGTGCTAAGGTGCTACATTCTAGCATGGGATGTCTGAGTATTGGTTGGCCTCTTTGTGATTTCATTACTTAAAGAGCCAGCCACAATTAGGTGCACATTCTGCAACTCCTGTAAATAAAAAATTTAAGAAAAATTAGTTATGAGCATAACCTGTGGCTGCTAATACAACAGAGGTTAGTCCTTTTCCTGGTTAGGTGTCTCAGATGTTGCTTTTAYCCACACTTGATTTCACCAAACACCCTTGTTATCCAGCCCCAAATGTCCTTGGGCTGGACACAGACTGTTTCTCTTAGGTCTGAGCTTCAGCCTGCTCACTAAGAAAACTCATACACATGCTCTGAAGTAATGTATTAATGTTCTCTTCTTCTGGCAGATGGCTCAATCACAAGGGGGTGAGACAGAAGCGAATAAACGACTGGCTGGGGATCAAAAATGAAAATATTGATGAGTAAGTGTCACTATACATATGATTTTATTGAGAAGTGTTCCATTAATAAGTGTTTTCTCTTGTGGGGTTGGTAACAAAAACCACTGGTTTCTCAGTAAAGGACTGGAGAAAATCTCTAGGGCAACTTGATGTCATGTGAGCCAGCAACTCTGCTGAGACATTTAGGATTAAGCAAAGTTAAGACAAATTCTAAGTGGAAGCCTTTAATATACATCCATTAGGAGCCTGACCTCCCAATTTGGGCACATTCTGGTATTTTTTTGTATGATTTCTGCAAAAATAATTGACTCTGCTTAACTGCTTTACTGACCCCTGGTTAACAGATTTATCCTTTCTTTCAGCACATACTTTGTGAAYGAAGAAGATGAAAACCTGCCACACCACGATGAGAAAACTTGGTTTGTTGGTGATCTCAACCGTATCCAAGCAGAAGACTTGCTCTGTGGGAAACCTGATGGAGCATTTTTAATTCGCGAGAGTAGCAAGAAAGGATGTTACGCTTGTTCTGTGGTGTAAGTCTGTTCTCCTTTTTGTTCTAACTACTCAATTCATAAATCTCTACCAAAGCTCTTTATTTTGGAGAACAAAAGCCAGGCCTAGCCCAGGCCTACCCATTGGAATGTGTTGCATGTTTGCAGGAAGACCAGCCTGGTAAAAGCTTTGTAACAAAAATGTGCTTTGAATGTGCAATAGCTGTAGTCCTGCAGTCTCTGCGGTTCCCACAGTAGTTAGTACAAAGTTCTGAAGTATTCCAACTTGAGGCTCTACAGTCTATAAGTAAGTTAGGGCCTAATTCTACCGTATTTTTCCCTGTTAAGGGACACATGAGAAGAAATAAAGCGGGGCTGTAAAGGTGTGGCCTCTTCTGTTCTCATTTTCAGACATGCCCAACTCTAGATCTTTCTCTTGTATGTGTAAGGTAATGGTGATGCTTCAGAGGATTATTTGTGAGCAGGAGTTTTGATGACATTCACATAGCCTTGCATTGATTTCTTGTATTTCACTTCATTTTATGTTGGTATAATGAAGGTCAGAAATACTCTGATTCCATTATCTAAAAATCCTTCAAGCCTGTCCTGGAGTCCAAAATGGCTTTCACTGATTTATTTCACACGAGGTTAATTGCTTCTGAGCACAAGTCTGAGAAATGAATATATGAAGGTTTAGCACCTCAAGGTAACTGAAGATTGCAGTACCTGCTGTGTTCAATGTACTGTTCATTGCAGTCACTCAAGTGTTGAGTTCATCAGATGCTTTTGTTTGGTTGGGATCATGCTACAGGCTCACAAAGGGGTGGCATAAAGTAACCTGTTCCTACATGTGACTGGGATTATAACAGGCTCCAGTGCAGGGATTACATAATACCCGATGTTTCTGGCAGATAAGTTTTTCTAGCTGCTTTGGAAATGCTGTGTTCCAGCAGCTGCTTTGCCAAGTTAGAGACTCAGTCGCTATGGCTTCAGATAATGAATCATCTTGAGCCCGTCCCATGCTTAACATTAAAAAATGCACAAGGAAGGTTAGTTATTTCATGGAATACTTTTTAGGTCCTGAGAATTTGTGAGGTTTCTCTTTTTTGCTTAGAAAGGTTTCTAGGTGAGTCGAGCACAAAGTCGTTGCTGACTTTGGTGCTTATCTTCTTGGTTCAGCTCTTGACTTTTTTTCCACGGAGCATTTGGAGAACAATGCAGTAGGGAATTGGACTGCCGGGATGGAAGAGCCCTCTTATGTGGATTATTATGCAAGAGTGTTTAATCGCATGCCCTGAAGCACTGTTTCTTCACAGACTATATTAATCTCCTCCACTTGCATCTACTGGGTCCTCCATTATGTAATCCAGTGACTGGTCGAGTTGCTGCATTACTTAATTGTTAATAGACTGTCACTTTGGGTTTGTCCTTTTATGTTAAACTCTCCTCTTTCCTTCCCTTGCAGAGCTGATGGAGAGGTGAAACACTGTGTGATCTACAGCACTCCAAGAGGTTATGGGTTTGCAGAACCATACAACCTGTACAGCACACTTAAGGATTTGGTTCTTCATTACCAGCAGACATCCCTTGTCCAACACAATGATTCCCTAAATGTCAGGCTTGCCTATCCTGTCTACGCACAGATGCCCCCCTCTCTCTGCAGGTAAATTTTGGGGAGGAGGAAAGCGTTGGCTATCTTGGATTCTTTTCTACGATTTTTATTAGAACTCGGAGGGCATTCTTTCTCCTTAGACTGCTTGTTTTGCACAAGAAGTGATTCTGTGAATGTGAATCAAAAAGAGGCCTAGCAGCAACAAGACGACAACTTGGGTGTAGGTGTCCTGGTGCTACCTTAAAAGCTCAGCTGTGCTTTTACACCGATACTTTTGTTTCCTTATGAGGGGAATAAACTCAACGCAACGCATACGAAAATACTGGAAGCAAAGCATCATTTTATGGAGATGATTTTTTGCCAGGCACCTTCAGTGGAACTTCTAATTGGATTTTGTTTTCTCTTGTTCTAGTAGACTCAATTTGAAGCCTCTACTCGAGGCACCAGTAATGTCTTTCAGTCTTAAACTCCCAACAAACTAAGGGGAAACTCTGCCACAGCAATTCTTCTCTGCTAATTTTAGCAGCTTCACTGCGATTCAGCCGGACTTCCAAAAGAGGGCTTGTCTTGAGGTAGCGTGGAATTTGGTGAGAGAAGACCAAAGGAATATTGGGAAAGTTTCAGGTTTTTATTTAAGTGGAAAAATGCTTGTAAAAGGAAAGTTGCTTTATTTTTTTGCCAACAGTAACAAAGTTTTGGTTCCAATGGCACTACAGGTCTTCGCTTAAAGGAAACATAACCAAATTGAACATGCCAAAACTTTGTTCGTTGCTAGATCAAGCACTTACAGGGGAGGTTGCATTAGCATCTGCACATACTTTCTTCACCAAAACTTGAAACAAATAAAAGGCAAAGCTAAACATTGTGTGGCTTCAAAACACTAAATTTGTCTGATCGGATGTAATTGCTCACTCTCCTCTTTCTTCACCCCCTCTTCCTCCAATTCCTCAGCTTGGGATTCTGTTTTCAGATTTTTAATGATCCTGTGCTTCAGAATGTAAACCAGAATGAAGCTTGCACTCTCCTGCTGCAG
The DNA here is from genome assembly GCA_018881555.1 of Amblyornis subalaris. NCBI lineage: Eukaryota > Metazoa > Chordata > Aves > Passeriformes > Ptilonorhynchidae > Amblyornis > Amblyornis subalaris. The sequence continues at coordinate 5,804,599 of JACAXG010000004.1, forward strand.
GTCTCTTGCTGAACAATGACAGACTCTTGTAACTCTTGATTTTGGTACAGAAGAGGTCGGTGTAATCAAATGCTTCTGGATGGCTTATTGTACTGAATTCTTTGRTGGGGTATAGTCACTTCCAATTGTAAGAAGTGAGCGTGCTAATAATAGATCTCCTCCAATTTGTTCTTTGCAAGCTGGGTTCTGAACTCCCACACCACTGCAGCCAAGCAAGATTTTACACTGGTATAATCTAAATTCCCTTGTAGTTATTTTAGACATGATGCAAAACACAGGGAGGGAAGAGAGCCATACTCCTCAGTTATTGGATGTCTGGTACCATCCTTTGGCAAGGGCTGCTGTCAAATACTGGAGTGGGTAGTCCTGGGCTTCATCAAGTACAGCAATCGTCAAATAAATCCCCTCCCTGGAAAGTGTACAAAGCAGCTTATTTCCATTCCTTAAGCTTCTAAAATGAAAAAGAGCTAAGTTTGGCAAACTGCACCACTTGGCATCAAAGCACAACTGGCAAAGTAATTGTTCAGTGTGCAACCTTGAAAGTTACTTTTGTTCCCATTACTGGAAGCGTTTCCCTTGCAATGCACCCATTGTGCAGGACAGGAAGCAGACAGTCATGCAGGTCTGAGAATGCTGGAGACCCGTTTCTGACCCTGGGGCTGATTTCCTGTTCAAATGGCTTTTTTCTGTAATGCCTGGGCAGTAGTGCCAGGCTTGTTGATGTATAATGTTTACACTAGAAGTATTATTTCACTGAATGTCTTGAATTTCCAAGTAGGGAAGTGACAAGGCTGAAGCACTGACAGCCATTGCAGGAAGGGTAGTCTGGTTATGCCATGACATGTTTTATTTTGCACTAATGACCCTGATGCATCCCAGGCACTTCCTAATCGGCCAGAGTGCAATCTTCAGCCAAGGAATTCTGTAGATGCCACTTTTCTCATTTAAATGATAMCCTACAAAACTTAACCAAAACTGTGTGAGGGAAGACTAAAATTTGCATAAGCTGCCCTGTCAAAGTGAACCACATCTGCTCGTGTGTCCCTTCTACTTCCCCAGGAAAAGGAGAAATGAGGCATAGCCTTTGCTGCTAGTGGAAATCTTGAATGGTTTCCTCAGTGGTCTGTGGACATGGAATTTTTTCCTTATAAAGAAACTTGCCCTGCATCTTGGATAATTTGCAGTTCTAATCTGGTTGCTGTAAAGCTGTCATTCTCACACCTCTTGGGCACCCAGCATTCCCTTGATGCTGGGCTGAGACCAAATGCCCAGTGAGGGAAATCAGTTCAGAGGCACAAGTAATAGCCCGGTGCCTCATGCCTGTGGAAAAACCTGTGTGAGAGGAGTACCTGATTGTTTGCCCTGCCCATGTGCTCTCTCTGCACTCTCCTCTTACTGACAGTGTTAACATTTGAGGCTGATGAGGCCCATATTTCTGATCCCTGCTTTTGTGACAGAGAGAACCTGGCTGAAGTGTTTCACATCTGCCCCGATTTCAGGTAGGGCTCGATTTTGTTTTAAATAACTGCAGAGCTACTTCCAGGCTCATAAATCCTGGCACGCCCTCGCAGTCCTGACAGCAGTGGGATAGCAGAGCTGGGCTGTCTGAAGTCTCCCTGTAGTGGAATCTCACAGATCCTGTGAGGTCTTGGTCCAGGCTCTGGCCCCAGCTCTGCCAAGGTAAATACAGTGGAATTCCATCAGCAGCTGGGAAGGTAGCTTGGCTTTATGGTGGTGTGAGTGAGTTGGGACTCTTGGCCCTGTGCTCCCCAAGATCTTTTCACTGATCACAGGTGATGTATTTGCTGCAAATGATGGACTCAGAGCCAATAAGCCATCCTGAAGTGTTCTTTGAAGTTCTGTCTTGCCCAAACCTTCAGACCAGGGCTCTGGGCAGACTAAGCCTGCATTCCCTGTACTGGCTCCATTACTGTGAGCAGTCTCCCTGAGGCTGTTTTGCCACTCTCTCTCTGTGTTTGGTTTAGGCACCTGAAGTCCCAGCTGCTGCCATTGTTCCCTTTGGTTCACATGTGCTATTGCACAGATTCTTTCTGCATCCATTTTGCACTCAAAGAGCAAATGAAAGTGGGTATAAAACCAACTGACGTGTGTAACTGGTGTGATCTATGGGGCAAGGGCTTGGTCCTGCCCCTCTCATTGTGCTTGGCCTAATTCTGTTTGCTCAGTAGCATTAGACCTGTGAGAAAACCCACAGCTTCCAGGAGCTGTGCTACACTTGCACGATTGAGGAATCAGACATGGGCCTGTGAGGTGCAGGATTACACCCCAGGATGAAAAGCAGCTGTTAAGCCTGAAACAAATACARGAAATGTGAACATAAAGGCAAAACAAAGAAACTCAAGTTCTTTTAAAACAGTAAATGTGAGAAGGTTTTAATTTTTAAGAGTCGGAACATCAGGAGGAAAGGGGGAAGTAGTCTCACTGTCGTAGCAGCCATCTGGAACCAGGCTGCAGTTAGAGGAGCATTGATCTCATTGACCCATATTGTATTAAATATATATGTAGAGTTAAATAAATAACTTTTGCACAGTGTTAAATGGGGGGAGGGGAGGGAGGGGATGTTGAAACTCGAATATGCACAGTTTCTTCTAATCTGTTTTGAAGTATATTTGCAGGGAATTAGGGGTGATTCAGTATTTTGTACTGGTATGGATGGAAATCAGGTCTGCTTCCACAGTTGCCATTGGCCCCATTGTGTCAGCCACGAGTGCCATGTTTTTGAAGTTAGTAAGTTACAAATCTTTTCCCACTAGTTTCTTTACTTGTAATCAATAATCTGAGCATGGGAAGAACCAACCTAGAAACCAAGGGATGTCTCAACAGATGCTTCACTAGTGTGTGAAGTAGTAATCTGTGATTGTTCACCTTCTGATACTGGAGTGCTCTGGTTTTGGGGGTTGTATTTGGGTTTTTATTTGATTTTCATCAGCAGTGAAGTGCTTTGCACCATTGGTAGTTGCAATCCAGAGTTACATCCAGTACAGCCCTCTCTCTTATGCCAAAAATAAAATGCTCTTTCCACACTCATCTCTCTTGAGGTGGCAGATGTTCAAGAAGTTTTCCATTTAATGAGATGGGCCTGATTCTTTTCTCACTGACACTAGTGTTAGACTTCCACGACCAAAAGCCATTCCCAGGAAAAGAACTTACATTTAATCATACCTGAATTCTAGTCACAGCAGGGCAAAAATCAAAGTTTTTTTCCTTCACAAAGCCAAGCAACTGTAATGGGACTGTGGAAATGAATGTTGACACTTAGTGCTTTTTTGGGGAGGACAGGAGAAGAAGGAGGGTCTTGGTTACCCCAAATCCTGGTCTCTCTGCAGGCTTAGGTGGCACCATCTCTGTAACTGAACGCTGTGGCTGTTTAAAACAGCAGAATTGCTATAGGAGTGTCACTCTTTAAGTTTGGAAAAGCCCCTTATTTGGTACTTGAACAATCTCGCTTCTGTTTTTGAATGTCTGTTTATTTTTTATTTTTATTACACTAACAGGGAATAAAAATCTGAAATGTTAGTGAGTCTTGTATGCTTGCTGCATTGTGCAGACATGAAACAGGTACTGCTTGTGGATCAGGAGGGGTAAGAGACAGGTTCAAAATGCAGTTTTACAAAGCACTATGATGGGTTGGGGGTTGTTTTCTTTAGACCATGTTTAAAATCAAGTTTTCTTATGTGTAGTTTCCTTATAGTTGATTTGCAACTTCTGCTTTTGAAATAGCAAAATCAAAATAACATTCCCGAAGAACAAAGATGCTGTGAGGGGAGGGGGGGTCAGGCTTGCTCAAATTCAGCATTCAAAGCAAATAGCTTTAGCGAAGAGGAAGGATCAGCTCCCTAAAGCATCCCTCTGGTTGTAGTTTAAAGAAGCAGAACCTCTGCTTGGAACCACAAAATAAGAGGAGACGCCAGAGCAGACCCTTCCCTTTGGAATAATCAGTTGTACTCTCCTTAAACRCGCGCGCCAGGAGAGGGTGAGGGAATTGATACAAGTCCTTAAGGAGCTGCTCCCCTTTCTGTATGGGAAGGGACCTTGCGTTGCTGATCCCCTTGTTTCCCTTGGCACGCGCGCGGCCAGGAGGAGGGAAGGACGTTACCAGCCCAAAGAAGCGCCGGCCTGTTCGTGAGGCAGCTCGGCCAGCTCAGCCCTGCGTGAGCAGCAGCTTTGGATGGGGTTACGTGAAGTTTGGCCAACATTTTTGTGAATCTTGCGTTCTGTGGGCAGAAATACTTTCCACCGAATGGGAAGGGGGGGAAAAAAAAAAGTCTCTCTTGAAATCTTTTCAGTTCCTTCCTGTTTGTTCAAAGGGGCAGATCGGGAGCTTTAGCTTGTTAACTGTTTAGGTGACGACAGGACAGTGCTTGAAGTGCTGGTCTTTGGGGCTGGCTCCATAAAATTAATGCAGAATTTGCATTTTATAAATTGCTATTGGCATAGACTCACTGTATTTTATGACTAGACTCACCATTTGTTCTGAAGTTTGCCTTTAAAAAATGTAATATGAGCTTCAGAGGCAAGAAAAAAAAAGTGAGACGGGCCCTTTTTGATAGGAAAAACGCTTTGTTGATCAACCTGTATTAGAGAAAGCAGCTTTAATTTGATGCCCCCCTCCACCACCTTCCCTTGGGATTGCTTCTGGGAGATCRGCGTTGGCAAATGAGGGGAGGGATATTTCCCCCTGTATCCACCAACGCCGTTCCCGTGCACTTTCCAAGTGCTTGTAGCAAGAGGCTCGGGATCRTTTGGAGAAAGTTACTGCATCCAAAGACAAAGAAAGGTCTCTAGGGGTGACTATCACCCCCCAGCAGGGGGTTGTAGGATGCTGGGGCCGGCCCCGAGCTGCCCCCCGGCTSTCTGTTGGCTGCGGGGGGGGCTCACGTTCAGTCGGCTGGGTCGGGGTTTTGATCTGTTTTGTTTTCGTGAGTGACTTCTACATCCAGCAAAGATATGTTCGATGAAACCTGTTAATTTTGTATATCTGGCTGTTTATTGCACCATGGGATTGTAATGGTCTGCATCATCCGTGTGTGTGTGCGCGTGCGTGTGTGTGTATATGTACTGTATGTATATAGATATATGTAAAATATATTCACGTACACATTTATATGCATTAGCTGTAAGTGGCACTGCCCCTTAAAAATAAAACAAAATTCACTGTTAGCGCGTTCTGCCACGTGTTTAGGCAGAATTGGGTTGGTTTTTCTGTCAAATGGAAAGGAGTTTATTGTGTTCATCTTGCATATGTGCTTCTGAAATGCTGAACTCTGGATTTCCTTGGGGGGTTGCTACTATATTTGTAAAGCGAGTTGATTTGGGGTGTTGCTTACTCTGGGACAAAGCATTCAACTGTGTCCCAAGCAAAGGCTTAGCAGAAGAACCCCCTCTTGCTCTCCTGTGAGACGCAGTGATTGTTTGCACGTTTCAGTGGCCCCTCGGTGCCCCCTGTCCAGAGCTGATGTGCAATGGGTGGTGTTGGTGCGTGTCCCTTTGTGAGTGGACTCTTTGTACAAGGTGTGGTTCAATGTAAAGCATGAGTGGGTGTTTGATCTTGTGTCGAGGGCTGAAATAACAGCACACTCCTTTGTACAACCTTTGCATCAATGTTTCTGCTTTTCTTTGACTTCTATTTTCTTTAAGGGAAACTGCATCTGTTAAGAACCTGCTTCTGCAGAAGCTATTGAATTATTTTGTTTTCCAGATGAATTCCAGCATGTAACTTTGGTACTCTTGTTTGTTATTTGTGTAAAATCTGTTCTTCTGTCGTTTATGGTGTAGTCGGGGAGGGGGGTGGGGGGACGAAAAGAAAAAAAAAAAGGAATTCATGTAGTTTAACTTTTAAAGAAAAGAAACAAACTGCTTCATAAGGAAACCAAGTGTATGTTAGTGTTTTCTGACAAGTCATCCTGTAGTTTCTAGCTCAGTAATGCAACACTGTACTTGTCACCGGGTGTGTTACAATTTTGCTGTACTTTCTTTTACTAGATGGTTGGGCTTTTAAATCCCAGACACTAAGCATCCTGGGCCTACTTGCTCTAGATCAAAAAAATGCAATAAAAAAAAATTGCAATAAAGCACATTGACATGTAATGTTTTAGAAGGATGTACTGACAGCTGTTTCTAATAAATTCCGAACTGCAGCGTGGTCGGGCTGTCGTGGTGTAGCTGTGTCTGTCTCCCAGCCGAGGCCGTGGGCATCATCTTTAACAGAACCTTTAAAAAAAGGCTTGCAGAGGTCTGATTTCCTCTAGGCTGGAGAGAAAGCCCCTCCTGGGGCTGGGATGAGGGAGGAATACACGTAGCACACGCGCGTTCCTTAATGGAGCTTTTCCAGCGTCTTCTGAGGGAACGGGAGCCATCAGCAGTGTTCTTGCATGGCTCACTGCTTCCTCTGCCATCAGGGAAAACCACATTTGGTGATGCCACTGCTGGTGCTGAGGGGAGAGGAGGGGATGCAGCACTTGAGCAGACTTAGGGAAGACATGGCTCGGCTGCATCCATTCACCTAGATTTTGTAGGAGTTGGGGAAATCACTCTTTGCTTTCCCAATTCCTTCATGAGCGCCAGGCATTGGAACCACTGAAAACACAGTGAGTTTGGGGGTGGTGTTGCTGATCCTCTTTCATTCCAAACACAGGTGATGGCAGGAGGGCAAACTGGAGGGGGTGTTTCGCCCCTCAAACTTGGGAGTTGGATGGGATACCACAGCAGCATCCTCAGAAAACTAGGGCGGGGGCAGTGGCAGTGGCTGTGGCTGTGCATGGCTCAGTGTTTTTGCAGCCCCGTGAGTCGACGTTTTTGCAGACTGACGAGCAACATTTTCCCAACCTCCTGAGTCAACCTTTTTTTTTTTAAATGCTGCATCAGCATTTTTCACAGGGCCATGTAAGCCTTTTCGGCTGCTGAGTCAGCGTTCCCTCCATCACCCGCACCACAGGCCCCTCCACCAGCAGGCAGGAAGCACACAACAGGGCAGAAAAGTCCCTGATCATGGTGCAGGGGAGCAGGGAGCACCCCAATGGACCCTGAGGGTCACTCAGGTGTTGGTCATGACACCCAGCAGGGAGCCACCCCGTGTTAGAGCCCCTCAGGGTGCTCCCTGCTGTCCTGCCACAGGAAGGGGCATATCTCTGGAGGGATGCAGCCACTCAGAAACATCACCTGGAACAGCAGGAGCCACGTGGTACCCAATGGACGAGCCATGGGCTTTGTGGGCCTGTGTTCACTGCATTGGCAGCCCCTGGCACCCAGGCGGGAGGAGAGCGAAGGGGGAACATCAGCAAGAAGCTGGGAGGACTCTGCAAGGCRCTCCAGGGGCCTGGCCCTTTTTTATTATTCTTTAATTTATTTCTTTTTAATAAGGGCTAATGAGGTAGAATTGCAGGAAAGATGTAAGTCACTAATTGGCAAATAGCTTTTCAGGGCTTTGCCAGACTGTTCGTTGTGTTAATGAAAACATTACAGCCCGAGCCGGCGTAGGAAATTTCCAAGCGGCTGTGCTGACTGGATGGAAAGAAAAACACCTCCCAGCTCAGATGTCTTCCCAGAGAAAGGGCAGATCCCGGGGATTTTTCCATCCTCAGCAATTCCGCAGAGCTTCCTGCAAGTCCCCTGGGTTCCCCTCCAGCCACACATGGGACCCTTCCCAGGGGCAGACAATGGCCTGGCACCCCTGGCCACGGCACCACAAGGCAGGGCTGCAGGATGGATGGACAGACGTCCCCAGGCTGCTTTCATGGGATTTCTGTCCCCCACCAGGCAGGATCCCACTCTGGTGAGGGATTCATGTGAGGATCTTGCTCATGGGAAAAGAAATCTAGTGGGAAAAACCCAAACACCTTCAAAGGTCCATCCTCCCGCAGCCCAAATGCCTTGATGTCAGGGATCAGGGTTTGGTTTGAAACCAGGGGCCTGTTGCAGCAACCAAGCTGCTCCACTTCTCCTCCTTGGTTTCAGCTCTCAAAACAGACTTATTTTAGTCTAATAGTTTAGTTTAATAGACACCGTGTTGCTGGGCAGCAGGAGCAACACAACCAGCAGCCGTAGCTCYGAGTACCACAGTCATAAATAAAGGGCAGGGTGGTGAGTGGGCTGCACGGCGCCTTGAGCAGCCCAAAATCCACGAGGGACACGACTGCCTGTCCCCTCCAGCCCACTCCAACATGCACACCAGTGCCTCTGCCATGAATGAAGCACCTGAGCTTGGAAATGCAGCCGGGGCAGCTGATTCTCACACCAGTTCCTCCGGGTTCGGGGTCGGGGTGGGTGCAAAGGTGCCCAAGACAGAGGGTGTGGCCTGAATCCCCTGGGAACGGGACTGCTCCCAAGGATGCACAGCCTGGCTGAGCCCCAGGGAGACACGAGGATGGGGGAGTGTTCMCCCTGGCCATGGGCCACAATTCCTCCCAGTGAGGCAAGAGATGCAGCATTTCCCTCCTTGGAGCATCAAGTCCAAGCCTGGAGCAGCGGCTGGCAGCTTTCAACTAAACTGGTGGATTAGGGTTGGCCACAGACCCAGAATCCCCATTTCATGGGAAATCTCGTCATCTCGCCTGTCAGGTTTCATCCAAATTGGAAMAAAATGTCAATGTAAAAAATTTGACTCTGGACAACACTTTCAAGGGGAAAAAACCAGCCCACACCGATTTTGGTTCAGCTGGCACAGTCCCACACCAACACGAGCCTTTCTGTACCAATGCAATCCACGTGCCCAGAGGGGTTTGAAGGACAGAGGTTTCACCCTGACCAACACTAACCACTTCCCTGGCTACTATTTTCATCAAATCTTTCTCATGGTGAATCCTTCTTCCTGGGGAAATCTAATTGGCTTTGTGGAGAAGTGATGGGTAGAGGACAAAATGCCAGGGCACCTTCTGCATGTTGGCTCTGTGCTTCCTGGGCAGAGGATGTGGTGGAGCAGGGGAGAAAAGGGTGCAGAGCACCAGCCTGGATTGCTGCCCTCTCCCCTGCCTCCAAACCCATCCTTGGTGGTGGTGGTGGCTCCTGGGAAACATCTTGGCCACTTCTGCCCAGTCACTCTGGTGCATTGCAGGGCAAAACCGACTGCAGCTCTCCTATGCACAACCATCTGCCTGGAGCCCTTCCCTTCCCCATCCTCACCAGACCCAAGSCGTCTCCCCCAGACACGGGGCAGAGCCTTGACCTCTTCCTTGGAGCAGGAGGAAGCAGCTCCTCACACCCAGCTGGCTCAGGCTTCCAGCCCTGACACAAACCAGAGCAGCTCAGGGACTCGTTTCCAGAAGAGGGATAAGGAGCAGGAAGAGGAGCATGAGCTGTCACAAGGCCTCAGGGGCAAGCAAAGGCATGTCCCATGATGGAGCATCTTGGGCAGACTGGGGTGCCAGGCGGGCAGGGGCCAAGATGTCCCCTCCATCCCAAAAGCCTGTACTCCTGCTCTCTGGGAGAGATCCCAGCTTTTCTGGCTGCTGCCACAGGTCTGTGCCCAGGAGAGGCACTCGATAGTCACAGCCTGCTCCAAGCAGAACTGTCGCTGGAGCATTTCCCAAACTTTTTCCCTTTGCTCACACTGTCAAGGGAAGGGGCAGGATGGGTGCAGTGAGAGCAGAGCCAGCCGCCCTGGGCAGGTGCTGTGCACGCTCCCGCGGCAGCTCTGCCAAAGGAAACACAAACATCCTACCCGAAGAAAGCACTTTTCATCGGCAACACAGGTTCCCATTTTTGCACAGGGCCGGTCTGTTCCGGGCAGCTTTCCCCACCGCACTGCCGGGCTGAGCAAGAGCCCGGCCGAGCTTTCCGGGCTGGGCTCCGGCCAGAGCCGCCCTTCCTGCCCCACGTTAGACCCACCGAACCCAGGCAACGTGACCACGTCCGGCACCTGGAGAGGATTTAGGCTGACCTGATGTGAGATGCCTCTGAGTCAAAGGGGCTTAGTCAGCCTCAGAGTCCCTCCCGCACTTCGGATGTGGCGCTTGGAGATGCAGGACCCTGGAGATTTGAGACTAGAGGCTGTGGGACTTAGCTTCTCCTTACTTTTGGCAAGGGGAATTTTGGCCAGACATGACTGTCCCAGCACTGCAGAGGCAACGAGGCCCTGTAACCTAGAAGGAGCTGTTGGAGGGAATTTACAGTGYCATGGAGTGGTGCAGCTCAACACCAAGCCAGAAAAACGAACAAAGGTTATTAAAAAAATTTTTTAAAAGGAAAAAAAAAGAGAAGGGGAAAAGAGCAAAAAAGCAAGCATTACTTTGGCCTGAAGTTTGTYAAGATCTGAGGGGAGGACAGGAATCGGGGAGGAAGAGGGGGTGAGAAGGAATGTAAGGGCACTTGGACACACATCACTCATGGGATAAATAGCTCTGGGTATTTTATACCTGCCCTCGGTGGCGGGTGGGAGAGGAGCAGCCGGGRCTCCTCATCCTGCTCCTCTGCATCCATCAAAGCGCTGCCGTGGAGCCGGCGGGTCCCCGGCCCTGGCACCTGCCCGGGCTCACCTGCCCCATCTCAGCTACCCAGACTCACCTGCCCGGGCTCACCTCCCCTGGCTCTCCTGCCCAGCCGCCRGCGGGAGCGAAGTCCGCGGGAGCAAACGCAGGGCTGAGGCCCTGGGAACAMAGCAGCCTTTCACGGCAGCGGCTTGGCCAAAGGAAGCAGGGAATATTCCTGTCCAAGGGCTCCCAAACGGCTCCCAGCTTTGATCCCGGGCACAGGGCGGGTTGTTGGCRTTTTTTCTTTCCTTCTCCGTGTTGCTTTTTATTTTTTTTCCTTCCTACTTCAAGGCATAATTTTTGTGAGCGTCTACTATTTCTAGGAGAAGTTTCTTGCTGCTCTGGGAAGAAAAACCTTCTGCTGGGAGCAAGRTGCAGGCACTGCATGGCCCTTTCACCTCTTTACTGAGGCAGAAAAATCCCTCCTCCAGGACTCACTGGAGGCACAGGTGTCCATCACCACCATTTTCAGCTCAGAGGTTGGTTTCTGAACATGTCTGATAAATCCCAGCCCCACTCGGGGTGGGAAACTAAAATAGTTCCACAGCTGTGTACCTTCCTCCCAGACCTTGTCCCTTCCAGGGGACTCAGGGGCTTGAACACTCAAGTGGCCTTTCAGACTCCCCARGAGATGAGGACAAGCATCTTCCCCCTGAGCAGTCCCAAAACTGCTGGCTTCCAACCGGTTCTTCTGTCTAGCTAAAATCTGCTCCCCCACCCCAAATGCAGAGGGAGGGGATGCACCAACCCACCTCCCTCAGCTGAAGCCGTGCCCAGCCCAGGACTCTCCCCTCCTGCAGCACAGGGRGTGGTTCCCCACGAGCCTGTGCACCCACACTGTGGGGCACACCTGACCCCTCTGGCTGGGCAGGCCAAGCCTTCCCTGCCCACTGCCCACATCCTAAATATTTTGAAGCAGCTGGAAACACACCTTTGCTGCTGCCAGCCTCCCGTGCAGGGGTGGGAGGAGACAAATGGGATGGAGAAATGGAGTCAGCCCTGAGAGGTCACTATGGCAGCCAAGGGAATGAAACCATCCCCTTCCTCTTCCTCCTTCTCCTCCTCCTCCTCGCCTTCCTCCTCCTCCTGGTCCCGCCACCCGCCTTCTGACGGATGTTGCCTTTGGACCAGACCCTCTTGCAGCCCAGCTGCCGAAAAAACGCTGTGGTGAGCCCTGTGCGCCCGTGGGCCATCTGGAATCCATCACTGTCTGTGCACAGGGACGCCAGCCAAACCCTGCTCCTGCCTGCTGCTGGCAGCTCTTGGCTTTCCAGGGGAGCACCTGCGGGTGCAAAGGGGTSCCTCAACTTCCCGGCACTGGAATTCGTCTGGAGACCTTGCCGTGCCACCAGCAGCGGCTGGGAAGGGGAGCGGTCACCCCACAGCCCCATGGGATCCCCAGACCACAGCAGMTGGTGTGGGCCAGCCCCAGCCAAGGGGAATGATGGGGTTTTTTCCCTGCTGAGTTACGGGTTGGTTCCTCTAAGGTGTGGGGGTGCCATGGAGGATGTGCCGTGCCAGCCCCGATGTGCTGAGCCGTGCAAAGGGGCTGCAGGTGCTACAGGGCATTTTCTGGGTCTGCCACTGCATTCCCAGGTCTGCAGGCACATCCCTTCAGACCTCCCCATGAGGTTCAACACTGTTTGGGGCTCATCCCCAAACAGCAGCAAATGCCCCATCTGGCAAAGGGATCCCAAAGGAGCATCATCCTCCTGTCCCCGTGGGTGCAGCACCTGCCCAAAATGTCCCTGGTGTTCATCCCTTGGGCTCTCTGCACCTCTATCAGGATAAGCCACTTCTGGAGCTTCACCAACACCTGGCTGGAGCATCCTTGAGGTCTGCAGCAGTTCTGGTGGAGCTCCAGCCTCGCTCTCCAGAAAGCAGGAATTGGGGAAGGATGGGCTGGATTCCCCTGAATTTGGGATGTGCCTGCACACACATGTGAGTGTCCTTCCCCTATGCAGGAAGGCCCCAGCAGGCAGGAAGAAAAAGGAATGCCAGCCCAGCTCCAACTGCAATCTCACACCAGCCCAAGCTGCCAAACCCCRAAGACCAAAAAAAATTCAAATTTGGTCTCCCAATCAACTGATCTGATTCCTGTCCCAGTGCCAGCACCCACTCCTCCAGCACAAGGACAGAGAAGCAGGAATGTGTGTGTCCCATGAGCAGGAGGGGTTTTTCCTGGGTGCTGGAATAATAAAAATATTATTAATTTAAAATTTAAAAATTAAATTAAAACTTAATTATATTACATTATTATTTTTAATAAGAAACAGAAAATCTCATGGCACTGGCTGCATGGGCAGCACTGGCCTGACTCCTGCAGCTGGAGATTTTCCTAGGGAAAAGTGGGGCATTCATCCAGCTACAAAACAGATGGGTGGGCTGCCCATGTACCATGGTGCAGGCAGGGCAGGGGCTCAGCTGCTGCATGGCACTGCTCCACRGCACTGCTCCACAACCATTCCCGTGGATCTGGACAATCACATCCCCAAATGGGGGACAGCAGCCACAGCCCCATGGCTTTCTGCTGGACATTGTTGCATCCAGCTGAAGGTTTGGGAAAGAGGCAAGGGGGGGGGGGAAATACTGCTCCTGGCCCAAAGTGCTTCACGGCTAAAGTAAGCGGGAAAGTAAGGGCATGGAAATGCAAGGAATAGGGGGACAGGGAGGGGCTGCTCCTCTCCTCATCCTCTAAACATCCTCATGTTTTTAACAGTAAAAGGGAAAGTGGGCAGCGCTGGGGAGCAGTGCAGTCCCCCYACCCCAGACAAGCATCCCCCACTGCTCTGGGAATGTGCATCCCAGAGCAGCCCCATGGACAAACCCAACAGCACCAGCAGGGTTAAGGAGGACTCTCATTAATGACAGCTCCAAAATTATGAAGTTGGCTCYGCCAGCCACATCAACTTCTACAAAGCCAGGTGATGCTGGGAGGGAGGTAACAGGAGCCCATTTGCTTTTAAGATCACTGGTGAGCAGCMGAGCAGGAAAGCGGCCTGGGGTGTCACACCAGCGCCCTGGGGCTGGAAACCTTTAAAATCCCATTTTAATCTTCTCCTTTTCATCTCCAGCAAAGCAGCCACGGCTGCCAGAGGATGAGAGGATGAGGACAGGGAGGAAATGGGCTTTTGATGCCACCCTGTTTGCAGAAGGCCCCCGAGCTGCTTTGGTCTGTTTCTCCTGGGGAGTGATGGAAACTGCTCAAACATCCTCAGCAGAGCCAGCAGGGTGGTGAGCAGGAGTCAGGGCCAGGGAATGCCGGTCCCAGCGAGGTCCTGCTTCAGGTGTCAGCCTGTAAAGGCAGAAATGGCAGCCGAGGGTCAGGCAAAGGCACTGCCCTGGCATCAATGCTGGGACAGAGTGGGTTTGGGGGACGCAGGAGCAGGGGATGAAGCCCCAGCTCCAAGTTTGCATCAGGACAATGCTGCATGTGGATGGCAGTTCCTGGGAGCTTCCTCCTCCCAGGAATGCTGCTCCTGCAATTTTTATTCATGAACTCCTGCAACATCCATCTTTTCAGGATCCATCCCTTCCTTTTCCCTGCTGGAGGCAAAGGCAGAGCCCAAGGCCTTGCTCCATCTCCCAGCTCTGCTACCTGCAAAGCTGCTTCTCTCCTTTCTTCTCTCCTTCACCAGTAACTGGAAAAGGCTGGGACAGCCCTTCCCCAAAACCACCCCAGGCACCTGGGATCAGCACAACCTTTTCCTCAGCTGCCACCCACAAGCTGGACCCAAACCCATGGGAGCGTGCAGTGCAGGAACAGCAGAGGCTGGAGGGCAGTGGAATAGCCCTGGCTGCTGCTCTGCAAGCAAAGGGCATCTGAGCAGGGGCAGGCACTCATTGCCTGTTCCACATGTGGCACCAAGAGCTGGGAGCAGCTGGGGATTCGCAGTCAGCAGCGTCCCTGGTCTCATTTGATGCTTCTCCCTCTTGCCCAGGAAAATCCCAACACCCCCATTTCTTGCCACTCAGGGGTTTCCCATGGAGGAAAGAGGGGGAAAGGACTGCATAACATTTTATATTCTGCCTGGAAAATTTTCTGCTTGACAAAGTGGTCCCTACAGCACCGCACAGCCACCCCTATGCCCTTGGTCTCAGTCCAGCACCACTGTGGTCAGCTGAGCTGCTCCCCRTGGGGCAAACCTCAGGACAAGGCTCCAGGGTGCTGTGCATCCCACCAAGAGCCCCAGCAAACATCTACAGCAGATGTGGGGCTTTACACCCCCAGCACTGCTCCCTTCTCCAGCCAGTCCAGCAGTCCCAGGGGAACATCCTGCATCCGGCAGAGTGAGGAGGTCCAGGGCTCASTGCCCATTGGGAGTGCACTGCCAAAGAGAAATTGAGGCAGGAAGCTGGAAAAGATGTGCAAGCCCCTGAGTTATGCCTGAGGTGTCAGGATCCAGCCCCAGAAATGCCACGTGCTCGGGAGCCCAGCGAGGACACAGCTGCTGCAGAAAAGAGCCAGCTTAGAGGGTTGGCTCCTGGCTCRGTCCCAGGCACTCAGCTCAGGCTGGGAGATTAAAGGCAGAGAGCTGGACTCGTTTATTGGGGAATGCCACCTTCTGCTGCCGGTGATCTGGGAGAGCAGCACCTTTCCCAGAGACCTTCTCCTTCAGGATTAATAGGGGTGTCCAGAGCAAAGCCCAGCCTTMCTCCCAGAGCAGTGAGGACCCGTGCCCTCACTGACAGCAGCAGGGATGGCTTGGTCATATGCTCTGAAGGAACCCAAAGGAAAACCCTCCAGGATTCTGCCCCACTACTCTGCTTGCGGAGCCTCCCAGAAGCCAGTTTTGGGGGAAATCCAGCCTTTTAGTAAAGACGAAGAGCTGGCTGCTCACCAAAGGAGTTTGCAGCCGCGAGACCCATAGGTTTAGACCATCCTCCCCTGCATCCCTCCCTGCTGACCCCTGCAAAGGGGCAAACCAGAAATATTTATTTATGTCTGTATTACAAATAGAAGAGGATGCTAAAACCAGCAGCCGTGTTGCAACTCCAACCTCCAAGCCCCTGAAGGACCGCAATGAAGCTGGAATAGGTTAAATATTGCCTGACCCACTGCCTCGGGTGAGCACCAGGGAGGGTCAGGGATGGTCCCGGTGAGATCCGGGGGAGGAGGGATCTCTCCCAGCCTGACCCCACGGAGTTCAGCCAGAGCCCTGCACAGAGCAGCTCCCCAGGCAGGGCCGTGGGGGAGCACCCCACTGCCAGCGAGGTTCCCACCGCATGCCATCCCCGTTCCTGGCACACAGCGCCCMGTCCGCCATCTCGCCCACGTGAGGACGATGCTCCCGCCTCACCCCCGACCCTCCTCACGCTGACTGAACCCCCGTGTCGTGCCGCCCTCCCACGCCGGGCCATCCCCGGCAGCCTCCCCTCGCTCCGAGRCCACGGGCAGGGTCAGCGGGAATCAGCTGGAGAGGATGCTCCGTGCCCGAGCTCCCGGGAGGCTCTTCAGGGGAGCCCCGTGACGCGGGCGCAGCTTAGCGGGATTAGCGTGCAGACGGACGTGACTGCGAGGCAGTCGCCTGGTGCTAATTAAAGAAGGGATATATTTAGGCACCCGGTTATCCCCTGCATTTCACTTATTTTTAGCTCCCAGGCTGCCAGGCTGGGGTGGCACATGGAGAAGGGCACGGACGCCAGGCAGGATGGATCCATCCCCAGCCAGTGGCTGGAGGGGCAGCAGGGAGGTCACAGGCCCATGTCCTGGACAAAACCGAGCTCCTGTGGGAAGGAAACCTCGGTCCAAACTGGCTGCAAAGGAGGAGAAAGCTTTCTTTTACCCCAAGAAAGGCAGGAAAATGGGTTTCAGGGAGCAATAGGAGCATCCCTGCTCAGTCCCTGCCCCAGATCCATCCACAAGCCTTTGCTACCACGCAGACCCCCCTATCCAGGGGTTGAAAACGGTGCTTTTGGGCATCACTCAGCAAAAGGCACAGCTGTGCCCAGGGCAGAGGCAGCTCCCCATCCTCAGAGACCCATCCCTCTGCAGAGGCCCTGGCTTGGCAGCAATGCCRCTGGTCCCCATCCCTTCTTTTGTTCCCACACTGCTCCTTAGCACTGCAAGAGTGTGTCCCCCTGCCCACATGGGCTCAGCTSCCTATCCTCATGGGCCATCAGCAGGTGTGGAGCTCCCTCAGGTCTTAAGTACCTTGCAAAGAGTGGAGAAACAGTGGGAAGGAGAGAGCCCAGCATCCCTGCAGCCCTCCTGAGCCAGGACAGCTTGTTAGTCCCATTCATTTCCTCCTTTGCTTCATTCCTACAAGCTGTCTGTGGTTTTATATTTTAGGTTTGAGGTTTTTTTCCCCTGCCCAGTGTGAAATATTGATCAGGTCTCTGCTAAGCTTACCTTCCGCACTCCACCCTACCATGCCTCCTGGCTGCTCTGCTTCGCTGGTGGAGCAGAGGGTGGGGTGTGGGAGTAAATCAAAATAATGGGATAATTAATGAGCCAGGGAGTTGAAAGCCAGCTGAAAGCCAGGCTGCTCTGGCTGGCCTGGGAGGAGGCTTCCCAGCAGGGAAGGTTTGGTTTGAGGGTATTTTTGGAGCTGAACAGCATCCAGGGGTGGCCAAATTCCTCCTTAGGTGGCCCATCAGGTAAAGCCTCTCCCACAGCAGTGAGGCTGGGCAGTTTGTACCATAACTCAATAAATTTGAGGTGGGAAAAAAAMCCCCAGCCCAATTTATTTATTTATTTAAATCCTTGGACTCCAGGAGCAGGTGTCCTGCACCCTCCAGTGTGTGGAGAGCGGCCGGGGCCGTGTGGGGCCRTGGGTTCCCATCACCTGGGCTGCAGCTCAGCCCCGTTCCCTGCTGCCCATCAGAATTAGGCAGCCCCTTTGAGCAGGTTTACGATAATCATCAAATAACTCGTTCATTGACAGCGCGTCAGGCTGAGAGGACTGACTGAGCCCTCGTTTGCTGATTGCTAATTAGCTTAACATTCCTAATCCCTCATTAGTGACTATGAAGTAAGCTCTGAAATATGAGGTCAGCCCTAATCAGCGTTTAAAATATAAAGCCCACTGGCACATGATGGAGGCTGCAGAGGGGGTGGCTGCAGGCCAGCCCTGGGTGCTTCCGTGGTCGGAGGGAATGAGGCTGCACAGAGCAGAGCTGGATATGAGGAGTTAAACCCTGTGGAGCCATGGACATCCGCACATCCCCCCAGAGCGAGCCCCCTGCACTCAGCGCCCGAGCTGGATCCACAGCGGGCACGGGCAGCGACATGGGGGGTGCAACACAGGAGGTGCCCCAGGCTCCTCTCGAGTCCTTGGTGCATCCAACAGCAATTCCAGCTGTGGCTTCMATTCAGGGAAGGYTGTCTACAGAATCACAGAATCTTGTGAGTTGGAAGGGACCCACAAGGATSATCGAATCCAACTCTTAAGTACATGGCTTAYAGGGGAACCCACRACCTTGGTGTTATCAGCACCAYRCTCTAATCAACAGTGGGAAGCCAAGGACCCRTGCAAGACGCTCTGGCTTTCCCCCCAGTTCCCATCTTCGAGATTCCAGGYTAACTGCAGGCAGCCAGGCTGTTAGCAGTGAGACTTTGYCCAGAGACTCACTCACACCCTCTGATCCTGGTGGAAGGAGTCAAATCGTGGTGTCAGTGAGCAGGCACCAAAGCACGCTGGGCTGCCATGGGAATGCCATCATCCGGGAGAAAAATTGCCCTTATTTCATTGTGGCTTAATCCTCTGGAAGAATAAACTGCTGTGGACTAAGAGTTATTCCTGACTGGGGGAACCTCTTCAAGAGGGCTGTGGACATTAAACTTAACCCTAAACTCCAGCTAGCGAGCCTTAAAAAAGGAGGGGAAAAAAGTATGCCTCCATGAAGACGCAATTTGCAAAGCCCTTGCTGCCACATCTCTGCTCATGCCCACGGGGAGCACCAAGGCGATGCTCCCGGCCCCGTGCGGATGGAGGCGATGCTCTGGATTTGGGCTGCGGGGCTGCGGGGAGCCTTTGCCGTGCCAGAGAGGCCATTGGTGCGGCGCTGCAGGAGAGGCATGGGTGTCCTTTCCCCGCGCTCCCGTCCCCCCGGGCCGCGCGGTCCCTCCCGGCGTGGGCAGGAGCATCGCTCTGCCGTGAGCCGCGTCAGCGATGACGCCTGGCGAGCGCTGCCGGCGGAGGCACCGCGAATCTCCTGTGGACGGAGCTTCGCTTCCCCCCCACCCCGATTCTGCTCCGTAGCTCCTCTGGAGCACGGAGACACGGGATATTTTGAGCATCCTTGGCAGCAGCGAATGAGGATTAGCCCAATCCCCCCAGACACGAATGTCTCCCCAGCTCTATTTCCAAGGACAGGAATAGCCTTTGAGGGCTTTTTCACGTGGACAGCGCACACCTGCAAGTGTTAAAAGCAAAGGGCTGTCTCTGGAAAGGTTTTGGGTGGTGCATCATCAAGGCTGCCCAAATAAGTGGGTGAACAAGGGGGCTACAGAGCACCTGCTTCTTCTTGCCCTTCGGCTAATCCAAGCCAATGCCACACTGGTGCCACTGGCAGCCCCTGCCCTTTGGATTTTATTGTGCACCCAATTCCTACACCCATGAGCCATGGGGGGCAGTTGTGGCCAGTCACGTCCTCATCTTGCTCAGCCAAGTTTCACGTCTTGCATGTTTTTACCYCTTTAGTAAGGAGCAACCCTCAGCACCCTGCGGGACAGGGACACAAGACACCATAAACTTATGGACTCGGTGGAGGATGGTAAATTCTGGGCTTGAGTTCCAGAGTGGAAAGCTTTGGCTTAGCCACACACCTGGCCCATGGAGCAGAAAATCCCAAACAGCCTGGCAGAGTTACTCCGATACCCAGGCGCTCCACAGGCCATTTTCTGCCCCATCAAGCAGCTRGTTGAGCAGGCAGGTTGGGAGCACAGCCACCCCCAGAGCTGCGGGAAAGCCAGGGGAGAGCAAACAAGAGACAGACACGAGTTTGGATTTATGTAAAAAAAAAAAAAAAAAAATTATTTATTTTGGAGGAGGATTTGAACATCGACATGCAGGTACAACATGAATAAAAATTATTGCACCGCTATTATGTGGCAATTGTTCAAGTTTCTAAAAACACAGAAATTCCACACTTTCTCTTATCTAGCTAAGTGCTGAGTGACACGGCTTGGCAGAGCCCAGCGCAGGAGGTGCTCTCACAGCCACCTGGATATGGTAATCGAACACAACGTAAACACACACTTCTGTCAAATCTTCTACTAGAAGTACAGAATTATCCTTCACATCCAGTAAGAGAAAACCAGAGAAAGACTTTATCCTCCCCTCTTCGGAAGAAAAAAAAAAAAATTATAAAAAAAAAATACTCCAAATCACACCTTAATGCAAGTGTGGCAAACAAACCCACTGGTCACTCCTACCCCTTCCCCACAAGCGCTCTTTAGTACAGTAGCAGCCCAAGGCCTCTGACATTCGGACCCAGGAGTGGCCGGTACAACGCTAAAGTCTAATATTTACAATAAATATCATCCATTTCTCTTAGTTTGCAACAGTAAGAGACAAAGGGAAAAATAACACTGAGGCACGGGGCGGGGATGTGCCAGCTGGATGCAGGAGCAGAGAGGAGCTGCGGAGGCTGAACCAGCTTAGATCTCGCCATCCCAACACGGATGAGGAGCAGCAGACACATCCAAGCTGACAGAAGGGAAGAGGGAAACAAAGTGGGAAAGCAGCATATTTGGATGGTGACATGCACGGCTCATTCACCAAACACACACCTCACGCTCGTGACTTCCACCTCCTGCCTGCCTGACTCAGGATCACCCACGGAGACCAAGGTCTGGGCTGGCCAGTGCTTCCCTCGGGCACTGCGGGGCCGAGCCGGCGCTGGGGACACACTCCTCAGACACAGCTTTTCCACCATCCCGATCCTCCCCAACAAACTTTGCAAGCTTATTGGAGAAGGCATTTAAGGAATTTGTAGCAGAGCAAAGAATAAGTCTTGGTGTATCTACCTGGCTTACTATCAAAATTTAATAGAAAAAGTCTTTTTGCCCAAACATTTTGCTAAAGTGTGCCCTATAAATTCGACAGAAGGCAGAACCAGGACGATGGGGCACCTGGCACACCGAGGGAAACKGCAGGACTGACCAAGAGCAGGGGATAAAGGGCTTCACTAGGATGCTTTCCTGGCAATGCTGTTTGGCTTTGGCTTCCAAAAAACGAGGGATTTTTAATTGCACTGACCACTTTCTGTACCGTAGCTACAAAAGAGGCAACAAAACACTCACCTCACCTCTTCTTTGGCCAACACAGGCAAAAGCAGCAAAAGCTGTCACATAGCAAGGGGTTTCATTCCTCTTTTTATGCCTAGGAAAGGATAACTCTGCAATTCAGCACAAGAAGCAAAGGCAGGGAGTCAGCAGCTTTCAGCCAGTACTGTCAGAGGGTCCCACCCCTGCCAGTGTGGGATGAGCCAGGTTACCCAGCCTGGCTCATCCCATGCTCACCTCCYAGGAGCAGTGGTTGGTTTTTTCCTCAGGTTTTTTAAACACAGAAGGAAACGGGGGACCTGCCACCCAGGGAACAGCCGGGTCGGAGCACATCCTCACACAACTCCAGGCTCACTCCTTAATTTACACAGACACTTCCATCTCGCCAAGGTCAGGTGCTCTCAGGAGATCAGCCTGAGGCTTGTCTTTGTAATTACCACAGACTCAGGATGCCAAATCCATTTTTCACTATTTCTGTCCGTGCCATAATATCCTGCACTGTTTCTCAGCAATTTTTTAGCAGATCAACCCATCATCAGGGAGAAAACCAGCCAAGTAAGTACCAGATCTGCCAAGTCTGTTCCTTACTTGCTATTGCTCCAAATCAGCACTGAATGATGCTCACCACTAAGAACGCTTGGATAGGCTGGAGACACCCGGGACCCTGACAAGGCAGTGGAAATACTGTGGTTGATAACTGCAAACCAAGTGTACAGGAGCAGCCTATGAATTCCAGCAAAAAGAGCAGAGAGACAGCACAGCAGGCTCTGCTCTCAGTACCACCACAGCAAGGTTTGTTAAGGTGTCACCCGGGAGCGCTGAGGCTTTGGTTAGTGTAGTAGCAACACCATACATGTTCACACAGACACACAGAGTAAACACTCATTTAAACATGTTAAAAAAAAAGCTCAAACCAAACCAAATCTTGGTCCAGAAATGAAATCCAAGCAGCCAAAATCAAGTATATAATGGGGGGAAGCAACTGCTACACAGAAAGAAGCAGGGTGAGATTCCAGAGATTTTTGCGAGTTGTGGATTGAACTGAAATCAAATTGAAAGAGAGGGAGAAGATATTATTCCTATATAATAAACATATTTGCATTTAGGGGAAGCGAATCAAAACTTCAAGTTCAGAAGAAGCCAAGACAGTGAAGGAAGCAGCAGTGTAAGGAAATCAGACCAACAGAGACGGGTTTTAGCTTGGAATACTGTTGCACAGTCATTCTGCTTCTAACAGAGTAAGCCAGTGAGCAGGGCACTATGCCTCGTGGGTGATCCACAGGGAGATCCACTCAGACAAGACTAGGATACAAGCTGAGCACAATCTGGGACAAATGATGGGAGTGTTTATTGAGAGGAACCTTTAATTGGATGAAAAAATGGCTTACAGTGCTATAGGTATCACCACTCGACACATTTATTGGTGCATTATTACTGATCTAATCCTCGGCAAGGAGCACTGCCACCCAGAGTTGGTCACATTTAAAGCAAAGCCATGTCTAAACCTAAGAGCAAAGACTAAGTTTTTAATGGAAAGTGACCTCAGCAGTGGAAATTATCTAGCTATCAAAGCTGAAATCTGAAAATATCACATGTGTTTTAAAAGTCTGCTTGCAGCTTGACCACAGAACTCGAGGAGTCTGAACTCTTCATAGGTTTGTTTGTTTTTAAAACGGGCAGATTCGGAAAACTCAGCAAGTTTCCCAAGCCCCAATTCAGAAATGTTAAGGGACACCTTAAAATCCCTACCTATTTAGACTCACCAAGAGAAGGAAAAGTCTCCAAAGGTCGTTTTTCATTGAGATAACTTTGCCAGACACACTGGAGAACACACAACTACAAATGTCTCTACTTTAAAACCAACCTACAGGCACCCCTTTCCTGGGGTCACTTACTCTGAGACAGGGCAAGTTATGACTTGAAGCCAGAAAAAGGAAGATAAAACACCACTAAAATTTTAAAAACAAGAGGGAAAAGTTGCCATGTGTCCCATAAAGGATAAGTAAAACCAAACCCCAAAAAAGCCAGCTTACAGATTGGAGATTTCTCTTTCTGATAATTCCATTGAAAAATACTCTTACTTATTTTTGAAGAGAAGACAGGGATCTCTCTCTGTCCAGTCTCTCCAGCCAAGTCCCTTGTCTCCATATCCTCTAAGGACACAGGACTGTGAGGACACATGGTGACAAAGAGGTCATACTTGCACCAAAGAGGGTCTGTAGTTCCAGAATAACTTGCAGACAAGAGAGTAGGTTCTTATTCTTGTCAAAGGACATGAGATTGTAAAATCGAAGCAAAAACTTGACATTTGTGAATTTCAATGGAATTTCAAAGAGAACACTGAAAAGCAGAAATTTAAAAACAAGCTGCCTTTTTTGTACTCAGAATTTTTGGGATCTCAAATAAATGCAGGATTAGAGGGAAGAGCACACCAGGCCCTAGACTCAAGCAAAATAAAAGGTCTGGAAGGGAAAAAAAATAAAAATAAACTGTTTCTTAAGCCCTGCTTTAAAGATACCCTGTTCTAAAGAGACCTCGAACAGCAAGCATTACTGTGTACAAAAATAGAATAGCAAGGATGAAAAAACACAAAAAACAGTATGAAAAAAACCCTCCCAAAAATAGATGTACACAAGTTCTATTTTATATTAGTGTATATTACAAAATTCAAACATGCAGTCTCTATTTTGAATGTAGAATGCTCCAGTCCATGAGTACCAGCGATGCTGCTATGTTTTCTTCACAGCATCATCATGTGACAGGGGAAAGTCTTGTATTTTTAACTGATTTCCAACCTCTTTGCTTTTTGCTTGTGCCAGAGTCCCTTCTTTACAGGGCCTCGTGCTGCCATCTGGCAGAGGAGAGGCTCTCAGAGCTGCTTGTCCAAGAGCATGAGACAGCTCTTTCGACGGAGTGATTTTGCAGCTGCCTGCCAACGCTTCAGATGCTTTAGCACTGCAAAAAGTTGCCTCCTTTTTGACCACCACAGGACACGTTGCCTCCTTTTTGGCCTCCATGGGACAGGGTGCCTCACAGGGCTTTGCTGAGTGTAAGGACTCTGCACAGGACCCACTCCTCGTCAGACCTTCTGTGCTGGATAGTTTGGCTTTCTCTGGACATTCTCCTACTTGTGAAATTTCCTGCCTTTTTTGTTTCAAATCTCTCTCCTCCTTAGAGGAGGCACCCAAATCCTTTCTCTTTTCCACCTCTCCAGATCCAGACCCAGACATACTGAGCTTCAAAGGGCCCAACACGCTCTGGGCCAGGGGCACTAACTGGGACACGGAGAGCGCGCGCTCGATGGCACCGGGGATGAGGAGTGGGGAGGACACAGGTCCTGCTGGGCTCGTTTTGCTGCAGGTTACAGCACCCTCTGCCTGGGTTGAGCTGGGCTGCTGCTTGTCGGTGCCAGGACTTCTTTGGGACGTTTCGCTGGCGCTCCCAGGAGACAGAAATGAGGAACTGTGCTGTTCCAGAGGCTGAAGTGTCTCCTTGTGACCCTTCTCACCATGATCCGGGGGGCTCACCAAGACAGGAGTGCTCGTGCTTGCTGTGCCCCACGAGGAAAGTGCCAGCAGAGGTTTGGAATCCTGCTTTTTTTGACTGCTTTCTGTTAACACAGGCTCYTTCAAGTCAAGTTTACCACAGGGGRCCCCGGAAGAATCACCTTCTTCAAGTTCCAGGAGTTTGATAGATGGGCACTGCATATGTTCTGTGCGATCTACCGGTTTTTGAGTACCTGGAGTTCTCCCTAGGTCTTTGATTGCTTCAGAAGACCTGTCTTTTGGACCAAAACACTCAAAAGTTTTGTTTTCTGGCAATTTCTGTTCCTTTGGAGTTGTTTCTGATTTTAGGTATGGCTTTTCTGCAGTACCTAGTTTTTCTGGAGAAGTTCTTGAGGGGAGCTCTGGCGGGGAAGGGTGCACGCTGATTTGCAACGGCTCTGAAACAGGCTTGGCTTGTTGAGTATTTCCCTTCTGCAAATCTTCTGTGCCTTTTGGATCTTCAGGTAGAAAGGCATCATCTTCGATACTGTCCTTGCTTTCCAATTTAGATGCAAACTTATTATCCTCATTAAAAGAATCTGAGCCTTGGTCTCCACTGCCACGGGGCTTGTCCAGCCTTCTCCCATCCTGACTATCTTCCGAACCATCATCCGTCTCGTCTTCAGAAGAATCTACTTCCCTGATGGCCTCCTGCTTTTGCAGAGACTCCCTCCTCTCCACCCTGTCCTGTCGAATGGCACCCAGCTTCCGTGAGCCCGGCTTCTGCAGCATCCCTTTTTCTGCCAGCCCAAGTTTGCCTCCCGTCGTTTCGTTGGCAGATTCCTGTAAGCTCTGGAGACTGGGATCCCGCTGTAACATCTCCTTCTTAAACTCAGAGTGAGAGATATCCAAGCTGTGCTTGCGTGAGGAACCCAGCTTCTTCTCAGAGGAGGACAGAGAGGCAGCCAGTTTCTCAGCTGACTGCACTCTCTTCAGCAAAGGAGACCGAGGGGGCTCGGCACTTTTGGGGCGAGAAATTTGTCTCACCAGTGGTGGAGAGGAGTGTAGTTTTACTGGGAAAGACTGAATAATACTGGAGCTGCCAACTGAGTGTCCTGGTAAAGGCGAGGGGGAGCGCTGCGGTGACGTGGACTGCGGGGTTGGTGATGGAGTGTGAGCCAGCGGGGACAGAGGGATGTTTCCTGCAGATTTACGCCTTGGAGATCTGTACTGCCTCTGGAGCTTTGGTGCTAGGCCGTGCAGAGAGCTGGGCCGGATGTGTCCAGAGCTGGCTGGAGAATTGGGAACGCTGGAACTGGGAGAGCTGCTCTGGGAGGAATTGCCACCAACTTAAAGGAAAAAAAAAAAAGAACAAAGAAAAAAATACTAAGAAGATTTATATCTATTTGGCCATTAAAACAAGTTATTGAAAATAAGCTACGCAAAGTCAATACACAGTTACTCTGAAACACAGCAGTAATTGCAAGGTAACATTGCCAGGCTTCTGATGGAAGTTCACATCATTGGACACCCAACACCAGAGCACAGTAAGAAACACTTAGCTATCAGAACACTTTTCTGAAAAAAAACCCCTTTGATCAGACAAACCATGTGTTTCATTGCTATTCTCCAGATGCAAATCTCTTTACTCCAGCAGCTGATTCAATTTTCAAATATGACTTTGCCACACTGTTTTGATTTCTTTTCTCTGAACATAGAAAATGTGTCAAACTGCTACGAATAGACTGCAACTTACAACACACGTTTTCATCAAAGTGAAAAGATGCTGTAGTACAGCAAATGCATTCTTAAAAGGATGTATGGATTTTCATTTTTAAATGAATCAATGAACAAGAACACATCCATCCTTAAGGTAATTGACATCACCGCTGTCATTTGCTTCACAAAGAGACCTATTACCTGCTGCTGTGTATTTTATTTCCAAAATTAATCAATCAAAAGTCTCCTCCAAGATTCTTTTTTTCTGTTTGACTGGATTTTTTGGCTTAGTTTTGTTTTGTTTCTTTTCTTTTACCTGAGTGTACAGACTCGGGAGTGGATCTGTAGCTCTGGGTTGGGGACCGAGGAGACAGGTTGTGAGTTGGGGAGCCAGGCACACTTTCTCCAGATGACAGGGACCGGTTCAGGGACGATAAACTCCGGCTGGTGTGAAGCAGTGATGCTTGTTTAGTGATTTTCCTCAACAGAGAACTCTTCTTCTTACTGTGGAAGAGCATTCAGAAGGTGTTTACAAGCCCAAAAGATTTATTTACCTTTACTAGCATATTTCAGTCAATTTTATGTCACAGTAAAAGAGAAAAAAAAAAAAGAAAATAAGAACTAAAGGACATACATGCTGATATACATTATCTGCAAATGGATTTGACAAGATCTCTCTTACGTTATCTTGGTTATCCTTTAATTTTGACAGAGAAACATCAAAACGAACCTTTCCTGACCATCCTTTGTTTTGCTCTTCTTGTTCCTACGAGCCATCTTGGATTTGTAGCTGGCTTTTCGAGCTGGACCAACTTTGATGGATGTGTTCTCAAATGGTGTGGTGGAGATGGACACCTTATTTCCACTCTGTCAGACACAAGACAAAGAGACATTGCTTAAAACATGGTTATTTGAAGCAGATCTGCAGGCAAAGCAGGTAGGCTGCTAGTTTATTGCTGCCTGCCATTTTGTAATCCTTTGTCAAACTCCATTTTTCCCCTCAGCATTTCCACCTATCATTTATTAAGGAATTGCCGAGAGAGAGCCCTCGTTAGTCAGGCTTTCACAAATGATTAGCTCAGACCCCAGCTGGTAGGCAAAGCTTCCCAGAGCAGACAGAACACAGCATCTGACCTCTCCCATTGAGATCCCAAATGACTCAATTTAATACTTGTAATACTTGGAAACTTGAACAAAGTGATATTCTGTCACCAATCCTATTCCCAGTGCTCTGACTGATGGCAGATGTGAGCATATCAGGCATCTATCATGATGAATCTGCAACACAGAGCATGGCTTGTCTCACTCATCTTAAAAAAAAAATAATCCTGACTGCTCCTCTCTTTGCAATCCCAAAGACTTCTGTCTCTTGGAACAGTCCAGAACTTTGGGGTTATTTTTCTGCAAATGGATTCTGCTCAGAGAGGTATCAAACACAAGTCATTTAACTGGATAATTTTAACACCAACCAGCACAAAGCTGCTCTTAAATACCACCAGGTGCTGTGTACATACTCGTACCTCAGACAATGCCAATGACACACATTTGGCTCATATTTTCCAAAAGGTAACAGTGCTGAGTGCCCACCTTCAGAATCAGCTCCACCACTTCGGTGTGCACCAGCCCGTGGACCGGCTCCCCGTTGACGTGGGTGATCAGATCCCCTTCCCGCAGACCCGCTTCATTCGCAGGACCCCCTTCCTCCACGTGCTGCCAACGAGAAGGGGTGACTGATTTGAGGAGGGGAACGTGCAGGATCGCTGGCCCAGATCAGACTCCAAGCCCATCCATCTCACCTCCTGCCCCAGCCAGCGTCTGCGGCTTCAAAGAAGGGTGAAAGAAACCACCCCGGCACAGCCAAGGACAAAACCCTGTGGACTTCCACTACTCCCCAGCATTCTCACAGTCTTATCCCAACCCAAGGCAGCCAGGATGGTTAAACTGATCAAGAGACCAGCTCTTCCCAAAGAAAAAGGCTTAACACACTTCCAGAAATCTTCAGCACTCAGGAATGTTAACTAGATGCTCTTGATTTCCAGACAAACATTCAATCCTTTCTGATTTCTTTGCCATCCCAAATCCAGCATCTTTCCACGTACGTGCTGGAACCCAAGGTGGCCAACAGACTTTTAAGGAAGACTCTGTGCCATGTG
This sequence comes from Amblyornis subalaris, assembly GCA_018881555.1. Classification (NCBI taxonomy): domain Eukaryota; kingdom Metazoa; phylum Chordata; class Aves; order Passeriformes; family Ptilonorhynchidae; genus Amblyornis; species Amblyornis subalaris. The sequence continues at coordinate 5,832,671 of JACAXG010000004.1, forward strand.
TTTAAGGTGCCTATATTGCATCTCACCCCAAACAGAGGGGTTTTTCCCACTTTCCAGCCTTTAGTAACCTGTCCAACACCAGACTTTCCTGCTGTGAACACACTGCTTTTCCCCTGTCCCTGGTCAGGAATGCAAGGCTCCTTCTCCATGAGGAGACAGACGTGCTGGGGAATGCAGCAACTCTCCCCCTAGCCAGGAAAGACTCCAAATGAGTATCTTGGCAAACTCAGCATTTTTCAAGGAAAACAAGAGTGGGGCAAGGCAAAAAATCAGCTTCAGATTATTTCTCTAGACAAGAATGAGTGTTAAATAAGGACCAAAGCATGTGAAGTCTGAATTACCTAATGAACACAGAAGTACAAAGGAAAGAACAAACCACCTTTACCCTGACTGCATTTTCCCTAACTACACAATCCTATCAATGCTGCTTCAGGGAATGGATCATTCCTAGAAGTCATCTACACTAACAAAAAAGAAACACAGAGATCAAGTACTAGAAGTAGTGGGAAGGAAGCGATATAGACATGAAACCAGACCTTTTAGCACAGCTCACAACTAAGCCAAGAGCTAAATCCCATGGCAATCAGCATAGCAGCACTGATGCTTTAAGGCTTGTAATCAATTCCAAGCGACTGCTTGGAAAACCCCAGCAGACTGAACTGATCAGAAGCAGGTTATAATCACTAACACAAGTCTGAATAAATTAGCTATAATGGGCCCTCATGCAACAACCCCAATAAAGAGAAAGAGGGTATGTACACAGAAACATGCTTTAAAGTATGTGCTGCAGGTGAAAGAAGGTGGATTCATGTAGCCAGGGAAAAAAGAAGGAAAGAAAGGTTGCTGTGGTTCTGTGATGGACTTGAAAACTCCTACAGGAAAACCCAAAGTGCTGTTATTTATTGATTTATTCATAAAGGGTTTCCCCCACCCCAAAATGATGACTTTGGGTGCGAATAAGGAGAGAGAAAACAGGGTGGCAAAACACAATTTATCACGCTAAACCCCGCACCCCGGGCTAGACGCATTTGTGGCCCCGAGGGTACTCTTTTTTAGAAAAGCAGAGACATACCCAGACCATGTGATGCACAGTGTAGATATCACTGTCACCCATATAGACGCGAATGGCGCGCAGAGTGAAACCGTATTTCTTTCCAGCCCGATGGATGATGATTGGTGGTTTCAGGTTTGCGATAGCAGGAGAAAAGTCGCGGCTGGGTGAGGAGTCCCTCGAAGATGGGTTGGAGGAGAGAGAATGAGGTGACATTGGACTGGCCAATGGAGAACACGTGTGGTGATCTACAGTGATGACACAAAGGTGGGCAAAAATTAGGAAACCAGGCCTCCGAAAGAGAGAAAATTCTTGTTAGAGAACAGCTACGAAACCGTTATCTCCCAACGCTCTTAAAGCTGGTGCCCTTCACCAGAGCTGGGTTTGTCTGCAGCTTCAACCAATTCATGCTTCATAATACAAACAGCAGAGTCTCCAGAAAGGCACATTTGGAGGCRTGTATTTAATACAGAAGCACTGCTCATGCAGGATTATGGTTGGGTCATAGTGTTTTCTACTTCTCTTTCCAGGATTTACAACCCATCATAAGCATTTGCTCTAGGCACAATCCTGCACACCCCATTTCCAGGGTATGATGTATTATCCTCCTCCAAAAGAACAGATGTCTCTAGATTGTGGTGCAACTTACACTTTGGTGCTGAGATAAATCCAAATCAGTTAGTATTAACACAAAAAAAATCAGTAGGCAATTAGACAACAACTACATCTAGGCAGTTTTGGTAGTGTTTTAAACTCACAGTGGCAAAAATACTTAACCCTAAAAGATTAGCTACTGCAGGACTTTGCTCCTGAAAAACAACATTACAAGTGTACTTTAGAGTGAGTTTCCCAAACAAACAGCAGTGGGCTGGGCTGTCAGATAAACGACCTGACTCTGCTTGCTAGTGGAACAATATCCACTCTTTAAAACACAAAGCAAATGCAAAACTCTTATTTTAAAGTGAAGCTGGTCAACATCAGTAAAATAAACCTTAAGAGCAGGAAAATTAAATGCAGTAGAAGGTAATCTCTAATCCATTAAGAAACACCTGCTGAATCGTCCAGCACATATTTACCTGGCAGATGACAGCAGCTCTGGAGGAACCTTTGCTGGCTGATTAAATACACATTTTTGAGATTTTCATGAGGGATTTTGTAGTTCGAAAAGCAATTGACGCTCAAAGCACAAAAAATGTGATGTGCATCACCACAAGGGTGCCAAGAGCAGGTGTATCCCTGCCTCCAGCTAGCTGCTGGGAGGACCAGGTGGGCATTGCTCATGGCCCAGCTGCATTCCCTGCTCCCATCTAGGCAGGAACAGGTACAGCCCTGGAAATACAGCACGGTCTTATCCCCTGGAAATAGGGACAAAGTCCCTGTGGGGAAAACCTCCTCCTGCTGAACCAGTCTGTCACAGCTCAGCATGGCTGAGCTGCTCTCTAGGAGTTACCACCTGGCACTGGGAATCATAAAGGTCTGGCTCTTCTCGTAGAGAGCTGGGCCAACAAGGTGAACACTTCAGCATTGACTTACTTAGTGAGTTACCTGTACTATTCAATTCTTGAAATCTCAATCTCAACCAAGTTATCTGGAGTTTCTGAAACTTCCCAGTGCATAAATGCGCCAGACACATTTCATTCCCAAACAGCGCTGTAGTTAGCATGTGATCCCAAAAAATAGCACCTTGAGGGTTAAAATCATTCTGTGTCTCTACACCTCCCTGCTGCACCATTGTCTAGAGACCAGCTAGGAGCCAATTTAAACAAAACCAGGGGAAGAAGAGGGCCCAGCTGCCATTTGCAGAAGCTGCAGTCAGACCACACGCACAACGCCCCTGTCTGTGGCACAGCAGTGCTCATCAACCTGCGAGCAGGAAATATTAACCCGATCGTAAAAGTCAGCTCTCTCCCCTCCTGCCAGCCGAGGCATTATTCCAGGAGAGCGAAGGGGGAGGATCTGTCTGCAGACCTTTTGTTTAGTGCTTGCAGATTCTGACAATGCCTCACTCAAGGCACTTCTTACCTGAGGGAATCAGGAGAGACAAGGCAGTGGCGGATGCTGATTTAATCACTTTATTGACAGGTCTCGAGGTACGTTTCTCCCCTGATTCCCCAGAGAGCAACCTGTGTCGTGCCCGCCGCACTGCCAAATCGCTGATGGCTTTTGGAGTGGTAAAGTCTGGGCCTTCATTGCTATTACTGCGAGCTCGTGGATCAGAGAAATCTGCAGTGCTCCCAGCTACAGTTTAAATTAAAACAGATTAGAACCACAGGGAATTCCTAACAGTCTATTCCCCTACAGGCAAAATACATTAAATCAAAGTCATGTTTACATGAAGTCCAAGAGTAAATTTTCCTAAGAAGAAACCCCAGGGCTTGAATTTTTATTTACAGAAATGGTGTTATTCTGAACACAGAAAATTAGCGGCTTCTATTCTGTGGAAAAGCTCACTAATGAAATCACATTGCTCAGTGGCAGTTCCATGAATCCTAAAGCTGGGCTGCACTTCTGCACACCATTTCAATGGGATCGTTCACAGATGAAAACAGGTTTATAGAAAGTGCTCCATTTTTACAACCAGCAAGAACTGTCAATCTTTAAGTTAAAACTGCCTGTAATGGAAGAGCCAGATTCTACTGGAGTTGCACATAAAAAATCCACTTTAAGAGAATACCGAGGTGCTCAAGTCAGGGAAAGCAAAAATGTGGATTGCAAAGACAACCTTAATTTGCCTCCTTCCGTGCACTGTTGCAATTTAGTCTTGAATTACTTAACCTGAGATAATTATATACAAAATGCAAAGTAATCTTGAAGATCAGACCGGGCATGTAACAACAGCAGATGCTGGGGGCTGGGGGTTCTGTACTCAAGGCCGGTGCCTCAGTTCCCCATGTGATACCTTAAAGGGGCATTGTGATAATACAGTAATTAGAATTTACAAGGTGCTTAGAAATGAAAGTGGTGAGCATCACAGCAAGTCCACAAGGGAAATTAATCATTCTGTCTTCAAAAGCAAATTTTAAGCAGCATGCAATAAATAAAGCCTTAGGGCCACATTTTGAACAATGAGGACAGAACAAAACATTGATCATCGTTATTTAAGTGGGCACCACTGCTCTGCATACTAAGTGAAGCAGGAAGTACCACGAAAATAAAAATTCAAAGCACCATTCCCATAGACCTCAGGACCAGATGCCTGTTCAACATTTAAGAGCCACAGAGTTTCAAATCAGGCTCCCAGACAATGAGGAACACAGATTTGGAGGCTGCATGTGAAAAGGTGCCATGTACATTAGAGGAGCACTCCGAGACAGAGAGAGGAATTAAACTCCTTTCAAGCCTCTGACTCGGGGACACCAAAGCACTGGTATCCCTGAATCCCATGCACCAGATCAAAGACTACTTTAAGGTATTAAGCTCAGGGGAGCAAGCTACCCAGGAGAGCTTCATTTTTGCTAATCCCACATTGCAGATACTCAAATCAGCAATGAAAGTGTTCTTGCCCTTTTTAATAGCATATTTCTAGGCTCTTAGCATGAAATTGAGAACCCAAGGTTCCACTTACGGCCCCTGTGCCAAGCAAGTGTGAGGTAGCTTCCTTCCTTCACTCTCACACTTTTTCCCATCGGCTTAATGAAGCACATGATGGCAGCAGCAGGCCTCTTCAGAGACCATGGAAGATAAAGGGGAATGGGGCAATTTTAGAGGAATTTCACAGACTGGATTGCAGAAGAGGAATAATGAGATGTGGGGATCTTTGGCTTTATTCCGGAGGCAAATTTCTTCTAAGGCATTTCCACCTTCTGCTATCAGTCCACCACCACATCTGCCCAGTGCTCTCCACCTTGTCCATTCTTGCTGTCACACTAACTCCTTGCTCAATATCCCTTTCCTCTGTATTCTCAATGAATCCACGGTTGCTTTGCCTGCTTGCTCCCAGTTTCTCCCAGCAACTTATTCCTTATCTTCTTACCCAGTTAGTCCTTCTTATTCAACCCTACAGTCCTACAATCCTTCTCCTAAATATGCCTTCTTTCTCAAATTTTCTTTTGCCAACCTTCATTTCAACTTCCCCTCTCTCTTCCATTGGTCCAAACTTCCTATTTTTTCCCCCCTTACTACTTCCCAGCAATTCCCAGCTCTGGCCTTCTCTGTCCTCCGGAGCAGGCAGCTTCACCCCCTGCCTTCCTCATGCCCTGAAAGGGGGAGGACCTGGGAACACTCCAGCACCCAGAGCCCAGTCCTGCACTGCACCATCACAGGGAAGGTCCAGCTCAGCCCAGTGCTGGAGAAAAGCCCCAGGACAGCCAAAGCTGCTGAGAGGTCAAACACTGACTTCTAAGAGTCACCCTACTAAATCTAGGCTGCACTTTTCTAAGCCTGCAAATGGATGAATTTCAGCATATTTGGCTGTTGAAATAAGTAACACGACCCTGACAGAAGCCCCACTACCCCAGCATATTTCAAGTCTCAACTCCAAACTCTTGGGATGAGCAAAACCATAGGAAGCAGGGATCTGTTAGTATGGCTGACACCCATGTTCTCCAGCTCCAACTCAGCAGTGAACTGTTCTGACTAATGGTTAAATTAATGCTGTCTCAGGTAGGCACCCAATGGCTGTAAGCAGGCATAGATCATATGAATCTCAAGCATGAGAAGACCTAAATCAATTTGAAGCGACAGGACTGAAATCTAAGATGCAATTTTGAAGAGATGAAACCACCAGTATAATTTCTAAGGCAAGCACATCCACGAAACTACATTAAAACAACCACTGAGCACGAGACAGTCGCATTCCCCAACACCCAGACTCAGTTTTACAGAGTTAAGGTAACGTGGCCTTCCTGGGGAGCACTTCACCACCACACCAAGCACGTACCTGTCAGCGTCGAGGCGCTGCCGGCGGCCGCAGAGGGGGTGGTGGCTCCAGCATCCCCCTCCAGCTGCACCTCGTGCTCCACAGGCTGCTCCGGAATGGGCACGGGCAGCCCCTCCCGCGACTGCACGGCGGACAGGAGCATCCCCTCGGACTGGGGCCTTTTGAGGGCAGCTCCCTCGTCCTCGGCGGAGATGGCGAAGCGGGGCATGTCGAGGAGCCCCGAGCAGCGCCGCCGGACGGTCAGCGGCGGGCTGGAGTCGCTCTCCGTGTGCGAGGACTCGGACATGGACAGGCGCTTGCGCAGTCTGAGAGAAGAACCGAGACAGGGCCCCTCAGCTGGGTCAGGCGGATAATCAACATCAAAGGGTGAAAACAGGGCACAGACCCAACTCATGCGTCTGAAGCCAATTTAAGGCGAAGTTTGGTGACCAAGCTACACCATTGGGGCTTAAAACAACAAAGGCTTGGGGCATCACCTGAGTTTAGATTTCCAATACACCCAAAGAAAAATACAGTGATGAACATGATATTAAATATTATATATATTAAAAAAATAAAAATTACAAAATGGAAATCATCATCCATGTTTCCCTTGGAATTGGACGAATTTTTCTTTCAAAGTTGCTCTAAGTTAGAAGCCAGGAAGGCCTGAAGTGCACCTCAGTTATGAGTGTAATCTATAAAATGTTTTTGTTTTTAATGGAGTCATACAGACTAGGTCACAGCCACACTTTATGTTCTTTCTAATGCCAAACATTAGTGTAAAAGCTTTACAGGGGTTGCACAGAATGAGAGACATCCCTTTTATAAGGTAAGTTTTCAGCAACGCCAAGAACATGGCAGATATCCAAATTCTGGGTATTCATATATTTTACTGACATTTTTTATTAGAGCACAAGATTTTTGGGGCGTATTCTGAACTTTTGAAACTTTGAACTTTCATAATGATTCCTCTACTTTGTAACAAATGGTAGAAGTCTGCCAACACCAGACACTGGATTAACTTAAGAAAGAAACTGATGTGGGTACACCTCTAATGTAACGTAAGAAATCTGCACTTAAGGTTAGAATACCTTTTAGATTACAAATTTAGAAGATGGTAGTATTTAACTAGATACTTTTAAGGACCATCTCACTCCTACACATTCATTTTCAGCTATTCAATCCAGGCTTCTCCTGTGGACATACAACATATGAAGCACTCCTGACCTAACACTGGTCACAGAAATTTTGGCTAAGTTTCTTGGATGCTGTGGGAAAACAGAAGACTCAGTTGCACAGAACTCACATTTCAGGAGACCCGATGACCCAGCTGCGGTCCCGGCTCTTCAAGCCCCCCAGGCTGTCCAGTCTATCATCTTTTTCCTCACTCAGGCTCCGTTTAGTTGGCGGTGGAGTCTTCCTCTCCTCATGGATGGAAAGACGTTCCATGCTGCTGTACACCTGTGTGCAGCAAAAGATCCTTCTGTACAGGGAAAAGCAACCTACAAGGCCTTTTCTGATAAAGGGGAAAAATCTCTTCTCAAAATAGGAGATACTCCTTGAAAGCACGATCTTGGTAATGTCCTTTGACCAAATAACACAGTGCAGATGGGACATGGTCAAGGTGTGCCAGGGAGGAAAGGAAAAGTCAGCTTCAGAAACACTAAACATGCTTTTCTACAACAGCACCCAATGCCTCTTCTTTGAAAACACAACAGAAATACTGACAAACTTTCAGAAATGACTTGATTTTTGGTTTTAACGAGCCTCAAATCTAAGAGAAGCTGTTGCTAAAGACAGCTCCACAACTCTCGAGGGCTGGCGTCTGGATCTTGCAATCTTACTACACAAACTCACTTTGGTGATAGGCATCACGCTCATGACCCCATTTCATTATCATCAGTCTATCAGCATTGCCCCAAGCTTATTTCAGAACAAAAAAGTCCTGCCCTCCTCAAGGAATCTACTATAATGCTGACAGCTTAATGAAAGTGCCTTTCTTGGTTTTACAGCCGTCTTTAAATAATTAAATGATTAAGCAAAAAAATCCATCCTTTTAAAACTACACTTGACTGTGGACCTAATTTACATAAGAAGAGATTAATGAAAATAATGTTATTAAAAATTCAGAGCATCAACAAGATAACTATTAATAAATCATATGGCTGAATTGTCAGACAAGAATTTCAAAATATAATGAGCCTTTTATGCCTCCCACATTACAAATGCTGTATAATTTTCCAGGTCTTAAAATAAATTCATTAAAAGTGAACTTTCTCTCTTTGTGGCAAAAACACTGAACCCTAAAGAAAAGCTTCAGTCTAACAAATGAGTAATACTCATGGTGAGAAAAGGCAAAGAAAAGAAACCCTTACGTACTCATGAGAACTTTTTCAAAACACCAACTAATCCCCAGGTCCAATTTTAAACATACTTTTAGTGATGCAAATCAGGAGCAACTCCATAAAATCAAGAGTAACTGTTATTTAAACCACTGTAGCCTGGTGGAGGACAAAGAAGAACAAACTGGTCCTTAAAAACTGACTTTAGTAGTGGAAAACTGGAGGAACTATCGTGAAAAAATGAAATATCTTTCAGAACTCCTAAGCAAAATTCCCACTCCCATGTCACTAAGAGGGAAATACAACTCATAGAGGAGCTGGCCTCAAAACAGCATTTCTTCTCCCTTCTGCCCCTCCCAAACATATTTTATTTTATCAGGAAGACCAATGTACTCCTTTCCTTCTAGCAGTTACATACTTGAAAACACCAGAGGTTTTGTTTTGTAGATCTCAGATAATTCTTGCTGCTTTTCTCTGGACTCCTTTTTACTYGTCAATGTTTATTTCCAAGAATATTTCCCAGAACAGGCCAGAATATCCCAGGCTATGGTCCTTCTATTGGTAAGACCAGTATGGAAAATTATTGCTTCAATAATTTGGCACATCTAATTCATGATGGACTACATGGGCAGGCCCTTCTCTTTGAAATTGTCATCTTGCCTTTTGTTCCTCAGGCTGTATTTTACAATGAACAACACCAGAGATGTAAACTTCACCGATGTTCTTACCCCCTTTGATTTTAGACCATTATTCCAAATGTCAGAATCCATTTTCATCCCAATACCATCTTGTCACCTATGGAAGGCCCTTTCAGAATGACAGCGTTCAAAGGAAATAAGCTTTGGATACTCCCTATTCCAGCATCCAAGTCATTAGCAAAAACATCAGACTGTATCAGATGCAGAAGAGACCTCCACAGTACCCTGAAACACTGAGAAATATAAAATGTCATTCTCCAATTATTCTGGTACTCAGCTTCTAACAGGCCCCAAACTACCACAGAATAAACAACACATACAGGTTTTTTTCCTCAGTGTAGTGTGAATACTACACACCATGAGATCCCACACACCATCCACACGATAAAAAATCCGCCCCATACAAAGCAACGAAACCATGTTCCTCTCTAGATTTTTTTCTTTCAACAAGTTATCATGCTCCTACCTTGCTGAATCTGGGTGAGCATGAGGAAAACTGCCGAATTTCCACGTGATCATCATCATTAGTGTCCTCCTCTTCTTCTGAATCCAGGTGTTGGTACCGTTCCGAACGGGCTGTGAACAAGACATGGCACTTGCATCAGTGCAGGGACTGTTGATAACTCACACCTCAGGCATTGCTACTGCTCTGCTKAAAGAACCCTGAGTGTTTATACACCACGCAGGGTATTTTCCTTAACACTGAAACATACCCAGCCAGTTTTTGCTCATCCTGTGCAAATGCCAGTGAAGAATATCTCCTTGGCACTGAATTTATCTTATCCTGTCAGCTGTGCTCCATTCTGAAAGCAGCTGACACTCAAAAGGTGTCTAATCCTGCAGAGCCTTCGTGGTAGGGATATTTCTTCCCTACAGCAAACAATCATATGGAAGGAAACACGGAAACAATTCACTGTCCCACTTTCCAATAAACAGCTTTTTGATTGCAGAAAGTCTGTCCCGCATACATACATACAAGCCTACTTAAAAAAATAAAAATATTTACCCCAAAAAATATCTCCTCTTTTTTCTCCTACAACTAGGAAAAGGATTAGATTTTGTGAAAGAAAATGGGCAAGCAGCCAATATGCAAAGCTATTTTTAATGCAAAAACTTCCTCCAAAGAGATTTTGTGCTCTGAGATTTGCAGCACTGGATTTCTAAGCCAGCCACACTGGATTTTGTGGGGTGGGTGCTAATAAGTTTGGCTACAGAAAGCTGATAGCTACACTGAGCCAGATTTGCTGCACCACATCAGCCAGAAAGCTACTTCTATAAAGTCTAACATTTTCTGCATTAGGGTTTATAACGGCAACGCCAACTCTTATCAGTGTCTGTGTGAGATATTTCCTGATGTGAGAACTCAAGCCTTTATAAAGGACTCACATCAAGGTGACCCTCACAACCTGCCTGGGCACATGGGGAGTTTGCCATCCTTCTGACCTGACAGACCCCATGTTTTCCAGCCCTGGACACAACGTGGTGCTTTGACCCACCAGGATCTGCTCACAGCTGCTGTGCTGAGCCTCTGCCAGTCGCTGACCCAATTCAGTGACCAAAGCTCGAGTTTCCATGTCCAGTAAGTCCAGTGAGTGGTGGGAACACCCCATGACCTCAGTTTCCACATGTATGTTGTACCAGTACAACCTCAATACATGCAAAACCCACCTCTGCCCCCTCTGCACAGCTCAACTCCAGTTGCTCTCTGCAGCAACCACACGGAGATGTCTCGATCCATCTCCCTCTCCCATCCTACCTCTCCATCCAAGCCCCAGCCTAAAAGCCAAACTGGAAGAGCACTATCTAAATGGAATCACTGCTTTTGCACTGTGAGACTCAAGGGGCTGGAGGCAGCTGCTCTCTCCCCCACTTCACCCTCAGCAAAGCACAAGAGCTGAACAAAAATGTGCTTCACACAGATTCAACCAGTCCCAAGGTCCTAGGATGGAAGAGATTGCATTGATGTAGAGCAGGAATTTCCATATCTCAGGGAATTGAAATAGCTCAGTATCCCATTCTGCAGCTGGAGGGGGGGAAAGACCTCACCCTGACCAAGCCCTTTCCACCTGCTCAGCGCCCCAAGTCAAATGAGAAAAGCTAGGGAGCAGAGGCTCTGGGAACAGAGATCTCTCCATCCCTCCTGTGACGTTCCTCCCTTCTCTCCCAAGAGCACTGACTCTGTCTGGTGCTTATCTTGAAATACCAGGAATTTTACATAGCACTGATACCACAGCAGTTCCCAGACATTCATACACACCAGACAGACACTTCACTTCATATCTCATCAGAGTTAATAATACTAAAATCAAGTGATATACTTGCAGTGAAAATAATTTAAATTACTTTAAATCCCTTAGGAATTTTCCCTACATACTTGTCTTCAAGGTTTAGGGTTTGTTATGGGGTTTTTTTAAAACATTTATTGGCTGAAAACAGTCACTGGGGAAAGATCATATTGCTCAAAAACTCAAGGAATTTGGATTTACCAAATGCTTTGGAAGAAGTTTAATAAACCCAGCATGACAATGGCAGCACCTCTTGCTGCAGGGCCATAGCTGGCAGGACCACAGGCACCAGTGAAAGGCCAACTGACTTCAGCAGCAACATTTTTCCATTTAAAATTAATTTTTGTTCAAAGAAACCTTACTTGGCATTCAACAGAAATTTTTTAAAGCAGTTTCCATCAAGTGTTTTATTCAATTTCCAAAATTACTTATCTCTAACAATTTCAAAAATGAAAAATGCCCAAGAAATATGATGCCGTTTGGGCTAAATCTTTAGTCTTACTGTCAAAATAGCTTGTGTCATCCTCAGATTCCAACTGTGGGATGAATTCAGCTTTCTGCCGGAGTAATCCATTCCAGTCCAAATCTTTAAAGAACCGATGCTGCTTCACTTCAAAGGCACTACCTGAAATAAGCACCTTTTATTGCAGAGTATTTCTTTCAGCATTTGCATAACATGAAAAACAAACCCTAAAAATATCAAGAGCCTAAGAGAATGTACTCGAGTACTTTTAAGTCATGCATTTTCCAGGAATTTTGAGAAACAACTTATCCTTTTACCAAAGTGGTCATGCAGGATAAAATCTGAACAAGATTTCCTCCTTCCCACCTCCTCTTCCTGTTTAGCAACAACAGATGACTAAACTGGTTGGAACACAGCACCTGCTGTTGCATTCTACAGCAAGTTGCAAGATTAAGAACTAACAAACATCTTAAGATTTCCAAACTCTAAAATACCATCTTGTTCATACCTGCATAAAGAGAGCAAATTCAGAAAGGTACTTAGAATGTGAGTGGCTCCACTGTTGTGAATAAATTCATCCATGTGCTTAGAACAAGACAGGGCTCACCTATCTTCCTGAATTAGTATCTTTTGTTATTAACCTCAGAAGCTTGGGTACCCAGCAGGAAAAAGTAAAGATTATCTGTCTACCAGTATATGCATTTTTTTCAAATGAAATTAATATTCATAGAAGATGCTACTGTCTTTTTAGAAAAGAGAAGAGCAGAAGAAAAGAGATAAAAGGTTTGCTGAGTGCCAGTGGCACTACAACATGCCAAGTGAAACAGCAGTCTCAGCACTACAGGTATATAAGAAATCAAAAAAAATCAGTCCATCAACTCATTTTATAAGGCAAGAAACTCTACATCTTTTCCATGACAGCAACATCTTTCAAGTACATGGATTTTAAGTAGAGAAGAACATGTGAAAACCATCTGATATCATTATTAATTCATGATATATTCATCACCCTTGTGTGCACATGTGCTAAATCTACTGAATACATGTGCCTTTTGGAACTGTTCTATGTATTATCTCTCTAAGCTTTTTTTATCCTTAAAATGTAGTTTCAAATTGAAAATCCCAAATTAAACTAATCAAATCAATGGAAGAGGAGCTGTGCTGTGAAGCCACAGTGTTGCACAAATTATTTTAAAACAAGAGTGTAGCTAGAGATTATTTATGATTATTTACTATGAAGAAATGAGAAGTGTTGGCTTGTAAAACTTTAAATCTGACATTATAATACAGAAAGACTGACATACATATCTGATTTCGCCAAAAAGATTATCAGACCCTGTTGTATGTTTGGAGAATTCTACAGTACAGGCCTCTAGGAATGGGAAAGTTTTCATTTATTTTATTACACCGAGGAATTCACATTCATGGGGGGGATTAAGCCCCTGGTCAAAGAGAATTACGAAGAAATCAGATTACACACTGTCCAAATGGAAACACAACCCTCAAGCCTATAATGGAACAGCACAAATCAGAGAAGTTATGTTGTCAAGCTAACAGTGTCCCCTTCTTGTTTCCCAGCCAAGACAGTAATATCTGTCTGGCTCATGGGCATTTGACACTAATTCCCAGAGCTCCATCACACAAGACTCACTGAATCCAGCATAAACTGTTCCCCAGCTCTAGATGAGCATTCTTCAACACAAGTGGCTGTGCATCACTGGCAAGGTAGATTCATCTCCTGCTTCTGGACAGTGCTTTCCTGAGCACAAGGTTCTTACCTGTTCCCATCCTTTCCAGAGGATTTTGGCGGAGAAGCTTAGAAATGAGGTCCTGGGCATCCGGTGGCAGTGCATCATCACCTTCTGGCCAAGCAATTTCATCTGGGGACAAAAAGAGACTTGACATTTTCTGCCAGCTTCCTGACTAATTTGAATAACCATTCACACTCCTACACCACAAAGTGCAGTGTTCAGAACTGCCCCAGAAGCGTAAATACCTTGAATTCAGCAGCTTAATAAAATTCAAGCATTGACATTTTCCAAAATGCATAAAATTCAGCATCAGCTAAAGCTGCTGTCAATCCAAGCAGTGCTTGTGGAGAAAAAAAAGCTTTAAGGACTCTATTAATAAAGTATGAAATGGGACTTCCATGACAATTCATAAACAAAGACAGTGACAATACTGCAGCTGTATCTCCTGCCCGCACATTCCATAGTCGTTATACTTGGAACAGAGAGAACAATTCACAGGTAATGATTTCATGCATCATATTTAGTTCTTCGCTGAAATTTGCTTTTTACAAAGGACATTTGCCAAGTGTGTTAAAAATTTACTGCTTCAGAAAGCATTCCCAATAGGAAATTATTTCACTGGCATATTCACTGAGTGAACACAAAGCAATTGTCTGTCCAACTCCAAGCACGAGACAGGTTTAAAAAGCCACAAGACATGAAGGTACTGAGTACAAGAGCTTCAATATACTTAGAATTTCCTTTCATTTCATTTACACAAAATTACTAATTGACTGGTGTTTGGACCTACGAAAACAATAACCAAAGTCAGCCTGAATTAGACCAGTTGGCAGCTGCTCCTTTCATATTTTCCATCTTTTAAGTTAAAAGATAGAACAGAAAAATCCCCAAATATTTTTCCTCAGTCCCACAAGGATTTGCATGACTCCCACACCACGAACAATGACAGAACTATTTAGGAAGATGTTAAGCAACTCAACAACTTTCCACAGCTGAAATCAGATGGATGCTACTTTGACACAGAAAGTCAGAAATACCGAAATTAAACCCCATTATTTTATACCTAGTCCTTCCTGACTGAACTGTGGATCCTCGATATTTTCGAAGCACATTCTGAAACCCCTTCAGAGCCAGAGCAGAAACATACCACTGATCACTTGTCCAAACAGCTCCTCAGGTGTGTCCCCAAAGAAAGGAACGCAGCCGACCAGGAACTCGTACAGGATGACTCCCATGGCCCACCAGTCCACAGGCTTCCCATAGCCCTGGCGCAGGATCACTTCTGGTGCAATGTACTCTGGAGTCCCACAGACCTSAAGAGAAACACGCAAGAAAGCAATAGATTTACAAATTGCCAAACTCATGTCAAAGCTTATTTTGTCTTTTTTTTTTTTCCTTTCCCCCCTCAGAGCTTTACAAGGAAGTTATTAATGTTTTGCCACTAACCACTTCATGCTGTGAGCTACTTCCATGGAGCAAGAGTCTATATTTGAAGAACACATTACCTGCACAGAAATAACATCACATGAAATTAAATGTTCCTAGTGTGGACATGCCAGCTAAGTAGTTCTTTGGYGCATGCATAGGAGAGCATATGGGAAAAATGCATATTCTGTGTGTTTAGGTCTGACAGCTTGATGGATGTCTGCTGGCACAGCTACAGCTATCAGGAACTGAGTTTTGACAAACCTCTCACATCTCTGTGCTAACAGAATTTAGTTTCACAGATGCAGAATTAGCAGCACAGCATGATTACACACTTCAGCTTTAAATTTGGGAGGTACAGCTGGCAYGGACGATGGCAAAAGAAATTACCTTGGAAGATCTAAGTTGCCTGCAGCTTAGAAGCAGCAACAACAATAACAAAATAGTTGTAAAAATTATAACACTGTAAAGTGCAAGAATGTGATCTAGTGACCAAAGAGAGTTCTGCTAGAAAAAGCATCCTTACTCAGAAGCAAAGGAAGACAACACCACAAGATGATTACAAATTAACACTCGGCACAACTGAAAATGAAAGATTCAGCTGTGTTCCTAGGTGTTTTCAGAAGAGAGAAGTATTTTTAAAGCCCATTATACAAGGCACTGGTGAGCCTGCATCCAGAACAGTTCCCTCAAATATGCTCTGAAAATATCAGCTTAAACTGAAAGAGTACATGGAAGAGCTATTTATTCATCAAAGGAAAATCTATCTTGTTAGCTAGAAGAACTTAGCTGGTTAAGCCTAGCAAAATGAAGGCTAAGGAGAAAAATGACCCTTAGTAAATATCATGGGGATAAAAATCAATGTTTAAGCCGTTACACAAAATTACAAGAAACATATAGAAACATGCCATGAACTTTTTAAGCACCAGAAGGGGGAGATCGTGGAACAACCTTCCAGCAAAATCCACGTTACATCCCTAAACCAACTGCTGTTTACACCTGCACTGCTGCCTGGGTCACCCTTTCAGTATCCTAAACTAAGAGCTGAAATGCATCACTCCAAAACAAGAAGCTGAAATAACAATGCCAATTTATGCACTAGCATGAGAATGGAGTTGTATCATTTCCTCTCATTTCACAGCGCACAGCATCAAGGCAGAGAAGGAGTGCTACGAAGTATGATTCTGTCCCAAGAAAGAATCCTGCACCTGATGCCACACCAACAGAAAAAATTTTCTGGCTTACCTGCTTGTCCAGGAATTCCCTGGTATCCTTCTCAATGTGTCCCTCGTAAAGATTAGTTGTAAGACTCATTAACCCAATTTTGGACAGTCCAAAGTCTGTTAGTTTAATATGACCCATTGAAGTTATCAGGAGGCTAAAAGAAAGAGAAGCAAAATAATCCAACATATAATTACTTGTTTCACAAAAGCAATTTTTATAAAAAAGAACACAAGATAATGCTAAGGAAGATCCCAGTGTTACATCCCCATTAAAGACCTGGAAAAAACCTCCTATGCAACCAAATATCACACACCAGACAAGGCAACTACGAATGAGACTATCTTCTGCCATAATTTCACAGTGTAGCAACAGCTTTGATATAATATATGAAGACATTCTTCCCACTCTTTCTCAGTGTCTGTCTGGGTCTACATCAGTAGCAAGAGACTCCATAAAACCTCCTACATGTGAGATGCTGTTGAAGATCAATGCTGTCTCTAGCCCCCATGTCCKGTTGCCTACAGAGAAAGCCCCTGAAGGACTGGCTCTGTCCCTCCAGCTCCTGAGGGGCTAGAAACTTACTTATCAGGCTTTAGGTCACGGTGAACAATCCCATAATTGTGTAGGTACTCCAGTGCCAAAACAGTCTCAGCAAAATACATCCTCGCCATATCAACAGGTAGGGCACCAATGTTCTTGAGAAGAGTAGCACAATCACCTCCTAGAAAAAGAAGAAAGCTGTACATATGTCACACTGAAATGGCAAATATCAGTAAGAAAGAACAGCTATGGGTCTGCAATACAAGATTAGACTAAGGTTTCTAAAGGCTGTCTCTCTCAACCCTGGTAGCAGGAATTCTAAAGCTCCCTCTACACTCTGTCTTGAACTTAAAGCAAATATTAGAATCCAAGGAAAACTGAGATCCATGTATGTTGGGTGGGCTTGGACAGGAATTGTACAGATGCCATTTGCAAACTGAAGGAAGCCTTGAAGAAACGGCTGCTTGGTCTCTCCATAAATTCCTTTGCTTCCCACCACAGGGCTATTCCTATCAATATAGCACTATAGTATTAATGATACAGTAATATAGCGATATATTACGTGTGGGGTGTATATATCCTATATATAGTAATGCAGCAATATTCTAATTTAATATAGCAATATACTATTTCTGATATGCAAGCTTCTTAAAATAGTAAACATCTCTACAACTCATAACTGGCTCTCCCTACGCATGGAGAGGCAGCCATGCCTTTGGATTCAGTGGTAGACATTAAAATAAGTCTGTGGACTCCTGATTCAAGCTTCCTAAGGAACACTGGCCAGACATTTCATTCTACCTTCATTTCTAATTAGAGGAATTAATATTAAAATTTGCTATTGTCCATACATCTGATTTCATTCCACTACTTTATCTGAAAGAGCACTGATACAATAACTATAATCTTATTTCTCAAACATTCAGTCAAGCAAGCCAGGCATAAGAAATTAATCCAATCCACCAGTGGATATTGCTTACAATAAGATATACTGATAAAATAAAATCAAATTATATTTCAAAGAATAAGCAAACCCAACAAGCAAAAAAACCAACCCCAGCAAAAAATACCACTTTGTTTTTTAAAAGCTGCTAAAGAACAAAGACTATGTTTTTTAAATGTCTTTTTCTAACTGCAGTGTCAAGCAAATGTGCTATGGAACCACATGCCATCCCACAGGAGAGAAGGAGGATTTCTTTCCAGTGAAAACTGGAGTTCATGCTGACTTCTGACCTCAGCAGTTTCCTACATGTGGCTTTGTGTTTGCTCAGCTCCACTGCAATCACGTTGTATCAGTCACAGGGATTCACACTCCACACCACCCCCATGTGAGATCCCTTTGGAGGTGTGGATAATGACAACCATACCTTCCACGTACTCCATGACCATGCACAGGTGCCGCTTGGTCTCAAAGGAGCAGAACATGCTGACCACGAAGGGGTTCTCAGCAAATGTCAGGATATCTCTCTCCACAAAGGCCTGCTGGATCTGGTTTCTCAGGATCAGGTTCTGTTTGTTGATCTTCTTCATGGCAAAACGCTGGCGGGTGGTCTTGTGCCGCACCAAATACACCGCTCTGGAAAACCACAAACCAAGAGGAAAAGGTCCGTTTTCAGTTCAAACTGGTTTGCTTTGATTTTAGGTTTGGAGTTCTTGGTGGATTTGTTGTTTTATTGGGGCTTTTTAAACAACGATTGTAACTGTTTTGCATGGAGCCTGACAAACTTATCCACGACTCCATAAAATCCCATTTCAGTGGCAAGCTTCCCTATAAAAGAAGGAACCCCATGATGCTCCCTTCCCAAAGCTCCTCTGCCTTCTCGAATAAAGCAGCATTTCTGCTGATGTGACAGACAAGGGGTTATTTCAAACACRAATGTCACAAACTTCCATAACCACCATTGCAGAGAAGCATGTATTTTTCAACACTACAGTCACCACTTTGCTTAAAAAATTGTCCAAAACATATGGAATCAGCACGATTTCTTTCCAAGCTCCATAAAATTAATTTGACTCAGCACTGTCGCCAGGGATTTCCTTCAGTAAAGTATCTCTTACACCTCTATCATTTGCAGATCATTAGATTCCTGCACATTAATAATACAGTTTGCAAATAAAATTTTCATCCAGTTTGCCTGCCTTATTGAATCAGTACTTGTTTCCTTTTCTCTGGAGTACATTACATTTAACATGGTATTGTGTCTCACCAGCCACCGACTATAAAATAAACTCAGGATAAAGACATGTGACTAACAGCAAAACTACCACTTCTCTCTCCCCTTTGTAAAAAGTTACAAGGGGCTTGTGCAGAAATATGACTGAAGAGATAGAAAATCTTTTTGTCTAATAGTATGACTCTTCAACATGCTCCATTATGTCTTCACTCATTAAAAGCCATGCTTACACTTCTTCCACATATAATTCTTAAAAAGTGAGTTGCTAACTAAGCACCCACTTCCACAAAACACTCAAGCACATGCTCAGGTTTTGTTGTTACGACCTACTGAGTATCACTGCTTTTCAGTAACAGCCTAATGACCTCACTGGTAAGGATTTATGAACTGCAAAGAGTCAGGAACTGCCTTTTAAAATTCTGGGTAGGTTTGTATGAGAGGTTAAAGTTGTAACCGACTGAACTCATACTTGATTCTTCAATGGACAATAAAATCTAATAGCTTTTTTAGTGTATTACTCCTCACAGTAGACTTACCCCAGTGTAATTCTAGCATTTCTTTCACCATTTCAAGTGCTCAACAACAGCCACATATGTTATATATATAATCTGAATACATGAAAGAAATGGCATCTCCCAGAAGAATGCAGAAGATACGACAAGTGTGGAACCTCTGTAAGATCTGAGCAAAATTGCTTTGTGCTTTGGACCCAACAAAACCCAGACATTTGCCAAACTTTAGCCCTTTCCTGGGTAGGACAATAATAGCATTTTCTTCTAAGTCAAACTCTGAAAGTCTTACCCATAAGCACCATTACTGATCAGTTTAATAGTTTCAAACTCTTCTTCAGATGGAGTTTTCTTTGACTGGACAGAGGCCCCACGGCTCTGGAGAAAGACAACATGAAAATGGAAATCAGGAGCAGGAAGAACTGAACTCTATATGGTTTTATTTTTTGTCCTTTTCTTCTTTAAGCACCATTAACTCAAACTCAATCCATTTCTAAACTTCTGGAGCCCTCAGCTTTAGGACAATTGTCTGTATTCTTAGGGTGTTTGCAGATTCTCTCCACAATTATTAGCACAAGAAGTCAGTGGACTGTAAGATTCAGGCCTTTCCTCAATATAACACTTTTTAAAAAGCAATAAAATTAATAACTAAGGATCTCTGAAATGTAGCGAGTTACACAATTAAATTTTTCTAGTGGTTTTACTAAAGTCAGCTCTCTTCCCATCACATTTTACAAATGCAGATATAAAGAATTCCTCCAGATGACTTTTGTTTGTAACTCTAAAAATAATTTTAAAAAAAATCAACAAAACTTGGTGATAATGCCTATTTGCATCTTTTAAGCATTTCATCACCACTGTATAAAGATTTTCACATTTTTATGAGCACATACTCTAGTTTTAATATGAGCYTTTAAATGTCAGCACTTTTTTTTTTTAAATTACAATTACTCTGCATTATAATTAATTCTTTACTGTAGACTACTTCTTTTGAGAGAAAAAAAAAGTGCTAGACAGAGTGAGTGTATTACTGCTTTACCTCGACTGAATCATCTGTCTCAGGAGTGTCTGGGCTGTCATAGCTATTCAACTGGGCCATTTCTGAAAAGAAAGAGGAAAGATTACTCCTAATGATCTCAATCAAACACTATTCTCTTTGTTTATACAAGAAAAACAGGATTTTAAGAGGTGCTTGTAGATGATGAAGGACATTTTTCCCCTCTGTAAAAAGTCACCCCAATTATACAGTGATAACCTTTAATATCTTGTATGCTGCAGGCAGTATTTTATATAAAGATGAATATAATTAATTGCTCTAATTTCAGCCTGACTTACTCTAGATGGTTTCTATAATAAGTAAAAGCAGTAAATGCATGTTTGGGGAAACTGCTGTCTAGTTAATATTAAAACTTACTCCATACATGTATTTCTGCATATAGCCTGGTGGCACCTCTGTGCCCCAAAAAGCAAAAGCATCACATCTCAAGCAGCTGCCCTCCACGTGACGTGGCTGATCCTGCAAAATGCTGAGCAGCAGCAAAGTGGGGGAAAGTCAGCGAGTTTAGGCTACTCAGCTGTTGCAGGAAATGCTGCAAACTTTGCAAACCCAAATCCTAACTACGAGTCTCTGAACAGACACCGCTGACATTTCTGGGTGCCCTCCTTACGGAAAGGAAATAAGGCACCTTGACATCTCCACACATTTCTAAAGAAAATTTGACTTTAGTAAGGGGAATTAGCGATGGAAAGGTTCTCTCCCGTGACAGGGATCAAAGGAAATTTCCCTTTAATGTCAGATTTCAACAAATGCTATTAAATTGCATTTAGCAATCTTTGGTAGAAATTTTCCCGAAGAGCTCTTCACTTGAAGTCAACCTGTCACTGTCATTCCAGTAAACACCAGAGAAGTTAAACCAGTCCTAGCCAGACTACTAATTTATGTTAAAATTATGCTCTCCTGAGATAACAAAAAGTATGGTTCAATCACTGAAATATTCTGCAGTAACCTCCAGTCTCTGTCACACTTTCTATTGTTGCTGAACAAGCTGTGCATGCTCAGAAAACTTGTCATCTCAGACAGCAAAGTGCCAGGCAGAAATATTAACTCACTAATTCTAAAGTTAGGATCTTCTGGGCCAATGTATGTCTATATTAAATTTACCATATGCAATTCTGGCACCTTGTAGAAAAGCTGTTTCTGTCCTTACATTGCTCTCTTTGGTTTGGCTGCTACACAAGATGTAAAAATTCAATCTCACCTCCAGCTAAAAATTCATACTAATCTTGGTTTCTCATGGAAAATCACAAAAAACACGCTTTTCCCAGAGGGGACAATCAAGTGGGATGACAGAATACTTTCCAACCAGGTCACTGGCAGGATGGCAGATCAGAAAAGTAACAGGCAAATTTACTTTTACTGTCCAACAGCACAGAGAAAACAGTTAAATCATAAAGCCATTTTCTAACATTGTTTCAGCTATAATACAGGGAGACATTATTAACATCATAAGTAAAGAACTGTCACTACTGATGTGCCATCCTTACCCCAGCAACATTCCTTTGAGACACGGGGCTGGAAAGGACAGTCTAGAATTTGACAGCAAACAGGAAAATAAGGAAAAATGGCCTAGAAATTACAGCAATAAAATAAAAGCATCCTTCAGCTATGCAGTGACCAGGACATCTGACTATCCTTTCAACAGTTTGGAAAGTACATAACAAGAGTTCTCACCCTCCAGGGGATCCCTGGTGAGTCCCAACTGGCTGATAATATAACGAGGAATGTCGCATTTAATTCCTTGCCCTTCCTTGGCATGGCCTTCTGCAGCTTCCAACAAATGGTAGAACTCTTCGGGATCAAACTCCTACAGCAAAGCGGTGAGAGAGACAAAGAAAGGTAAATGATGCAGCTTTGCAATTACAAAAGGTTTCTCCCCCATACAGGAGAATCCTCAGAAACATCCAAAGTTAATCACGGCGCAGCAGTGATGCAAAATATTTCAACAAGCAAGTCGGTGTTTCCCACTCTGCTCTGCAAAATCAACGGTTACATCCCACGGGGTGTCCATGGGCTTAGATCTGCAATTTAATACAGGACAAAGATTGTAGAAACTTTATATGAACCAAACCCAAACTTTCAGATAAAATGGTCTAAAATGCTGTCTCACATTGAGACACGCCAGGGAAAGGCCCGTGACAAGGACCGAGGCACAGCCTTCTGCCACCTCCATCTGACAGGTGAGTTAACCCAGTATAAGCCTTTCCTGCTGTCAGATGTCACTTCTGATCAAATTATACAGTCACCCAATCCTGTAACTGTCCCAGCCTCAGCAATTGCTAATAAAATTATTGATAAAACAACAGCTGCTATTTTATCAGCAGAGATTTCACTTTCTACGTAAGAAGTACTGCTGCCCTATTTCCCGTACTATACAGTACAGGACCACCTTAGCAACTCAGCCTTGGTGCCTGTGATCTCTCAGGCCAGAAAAGGTTATAGACAGTGTGATCTCTTGTACTGGACAAACAGATACAGCAGGAAATAAAAGACAAGCTCTGGGCAACAGGAGGACTCTGCTTAGAAGCAAGTTCACCAGCTAACTTTAGCTCTCCCCCCTACAAACCTCATCATTCACCAGCAATGAGCAGCTTCGCCAATACTCTTCAGAAATTTTCCAGTGAAATGGGAGGATAAAAGGGGAAGAGTTACAGCACACAGCTGAGCATGCACACGTAAGTGAGGGCATCAGTAAGGAACTGGTGTGTGGTCAGCCACGTAAGAGAAAAAGAGCACAGAACTGCAAACAAGAAAAGGAAATTAGAGCTTGTTATGATGTAAAGATGCTTGAATGGTTTGAGAAACAGAGAACAGATGCACTTTTCCATGATTGCTCCAAGCAATGCTGCCTGGAGAGATGCTGTCCCCAAAGACAGCGACAATCCAAGAAACAAAGTTCCTTTCTAACTCCTCTGGAAAAGGATTAATCAACAGTTTCAGAACTTGCAGAGAGCAGGAGCCAGACCAGCGAGGACCACAGGGAGAGATGGTCACCAGAATGCAGTGAAAGGGACAGTGGAGTCAAGGAAGGACTTCTCAAGGTACTGCTGCAGGTCATTTATTGGCGAGTAAAGGATGGAATAAAACCAACTTGGTGACAAAAAAGTAAAACATACAAAAAAATAAGGAACTAAATAAGTTCCAGTTCTGTCTTCCTTACAGTAGATTTAATAATTTAAATACAGAAGAATAATCCCTACTAAGGGGAGGCAGGTGCCATGGAAAAATGAACTGAAAAAAAAAAATTAGATACTTTTCCCCAAAGATGGTTTCAGAGATGCACAAATCACATTATTATTATTTTCTTCAAGCCCCAGAGAATCAATCTGTCAATAAACATTTCCCAGTCCAACAGGTAATACAAAGACTGAAGCCAGACAGCTGAAGTTTAGAATACTTAAACGCCTTCATCTGCATTAAAACAATCACTACCATCAGTTATTTCATTTACGAAGAAGAAAAGAATGAGCTGTGTTACTAAAATTAACCTTAATATTAAATGGTAGAAAAAAATGTTTATAAATTCACATATCATTGAAGCTAAAGGTTGAATTACAAAAAAGTATGTTAAAAATAAACATTAACTTTAGTTCTCAAAAGCTATTTAAATAGTTGACTATCCATCACTATATTTCTTGTTTTATGGGATAAAAAGAATATTAATATTTAATTCCTCATGTCACCAGATTAAAATATATATTTGGGAAAAAATCGCTAGAAAGGCAATGCAGGTTGAAAAAAAACAGGGAAGACTCACACGCAGATCCAGATATCATTTCTATACTTTGGAGTCTAGCCATGCCATTGTCAAGGTTGTCACTACATGCTTTGGAATTCACTACTCAAATCTCAATGACTTTGCTGCTTCCACTTGCTCCCMCTCACTTTGGAGAACATCAGGTGGATAAGACATAGAAGAACCTGGGAACCTCTGGTGTACACCTAAGAGCTGCCTAGAACTCTTTGCAGGAATGGACAGGGGTGCACAAAACTTTCTGAGGTTCCATGCTTTCCTAGATGATCAATGTACACAAGCATAAATGACAATGCTGAATGCAGCAAATACAAACACAGTAAGTTTAAATCTATCTCCTTTCTCCATTGTTTTCATTTCCAAAATAAATTTTGAAGAAGTGCTAGAAGATAACTGGGAGTCACAAAATCTCATCTAAATCAGAAAAATTGTTTTGAAAGCCGAAGAATTCCCAGTTTGAATGGAGTTGTGCCCAGGATTTTCAATGTAGTGTGATGGAGATTTCTTGAATCAGTAAGTGTAGGTATCTTGCTGGTTGTGCAGCCAATTTCATCAGTGACAGTGGCCTTCCTTGCACTGTAGGGTCCCAGCAAAGCAATCCATCTGGCAGTCAGGGAGGAGGAATAAGGGAACCCTCCAAAGTCTAGTGGTTCTCAGTACTTCTGCAGGTGTTTTCAAAAACTGGAATCATTGGAAAGATTGGACCACTCTTGTCTACTTTGTCAAAGAAAGCTCTCCAAAACTCATTCATCTTCTACTGACTCCAGGGAAAAAAGTCATCCATGGACACACTTCCCTCAACCTGCTTCACATGTTAACTGTGCTTCCATTCCCAGGCACAGATCGCTAATCCAGCCAACTTCTCTAATGTCTCAAGCACCTGCAGCATCCCTGTCATTTTTATGCCCAGAAAGAACCACCACGTGTGTTTTGACACACCAGGGAACTTCATCCTGTCATTTCATAAATTGCCACTGTAGGTTTGTGACACCTYACAATTTTTGGTGACTATTCCTTACACTCTCACAAATTTTTCAACATCCTTTCAAGATACAGTCACTGAATTGAATCCTAAAACCAATACCCACCACATAATTGTGTACACCTCTGATCACCTCTTTCTCCATATATTGAAGGTTTATATTAACCCTCTYGCCATGGCATGACAGTGAGAATATTTTCAAGCTGCTTCTCTACAGTACCCAGAAAATATTTTTGTAGTTGCAGAACTTCAGGACACAGTGGCCTATTTCATTGGGATTGCCTAAACAATTCTCACCATTTTCTAGAATTMTATAAAAAAATACATTCTTATTAGCCAAATGAAGTTGCTAAAAAAMCAGTGAGACTTGCTTTTGCTTGTATTCCAATAGCACCAAATAGAATTTCAAACCCAGACTCTCAAAGCTACTTGGATCTCTCACTGGTCTATCCCACTGTGTGTTCACAGCTGGAAAACCTGACACCAGCTGCAATTGCTGGGTCTACAGGAAGGGTTTGAGGCCCAGAGCCCAAACACCATTTATGGTAGGGAACTTCTTTCTTAGGGCAGTTCTTCCTTAGCACAGCGCTCTGGACACCGTGCACACACCATACAAACACTTCCAGGCTCCTTGCAGTAGCTATTAACAACATGAGGGAAATCCAGTGGCATCAAGTAGCATGGAATGATGTTGACAGCTACATCTGGCCCCTCAGCTATAAACTTTATACTAAAATATAATTTAGCTGCTCTTGCAGCTCACAGTCTGTTGSAGACCTACTTCTATATTAACGCAAAAGCCACCTAGCACTTCTTTTTTTAAAAATATCAATTTATTTTTCATCAATGTTTTAATGAGAATTCAACACTTTCTTTTGAAGGCTTTGTGTTCCTTATCTCCTCAAGTGCACAGCACTCTTTAGATCCTCTCCTCTACAGCCTCTCCCAGGCCCACACTCACCAGGCACTCGAGCAGCCGGGCTGGCCGGGCGATGATAATCATCAGCTTCTTCACAAGCTGGGTAACGAAGGCAACCTCGGAGCTCTCGGATCGCTCGTGGGCCTGTGGAGAGCAGAACATCACATTATGGTCCTAGCACTGAACTCTTCATTTCTGTATGTCAGATGCTGAATGCAATCACCAGCTCAGTAACTAATTCAGCAGCAAAAGCATGACTGAGTCAGGGCAGGCTGAGCTCAGCTCGCTCAAGGATGCCAAGTTGCACAGGGCTTTTCCATTACAACTGACTTCTATTATCATGCAAGAGATATTTCAAAGGCTCTATTTGCATTATATCACCTATCAATTATATTAGGTACAATGTGGTTTTAGTTTATTTTTTAAAATGAAAAGAGGAATACTGATTTTTTCAATTTTACCTTCCACACAACACTGATGTCTAGGTAATGACTAACAGACACGCATATTTCTGGGCTTTACTTTCAGCTAGGATTTGAACTACTTCTCTTCATCACCAAGAAAAACTCAACCTCTCTTTTTTTAATTTTATCAATCCTGTTGAACAACTTCAGCATTGCATTGTATGTTTTGTAGGACCAAGTAGCTAAGCAAAGCAAAGAGCATATAGAAACTTAATTCAGAGGATTTATTCCTGTCTGTTACTTTATCAGACTTCAGTATAAATTCAATAGTTTCAAGATGTATGTGTATTTGTGTGAGAGGGTGTCTTTTTATAATAGTAAACACACCAAAACAATAATAATTTTACAAAAAAGGCACAACACAAAAAAATCCTCCCAAATTACTCTTCTCTTGATGAAGTACACAATGGTTACATTATGAGTCCTGGAGCAGAAATAATATAGTATTTCATTACAGAGTGATAAAAAGATGGTTCCAATGACATGCAAAAACTCTTAAACAAAGTACAGCTATTTTTCCCCAAGGTCTAAAAATTGTGCTTTAACACAGCCATAAATACAGAGTCCAGAACTTAACAAATGAGTTTTTGCTGGCAACGAGCAACTTGCTTATAAGAATGATATTTTATCAACAAAGGTGCAAGCAGCAATAAACTAAAAGGTTTAYTTAGTGTTGTGTATTAGAACCATCTAAGAAAAAGACATCTCTATATATATGTCTGAGAAGCCAAATCACACTGGTGATCACCTAAAAGAGCAATAAAAACAGAGGGAAACAAAAATTCAGAGCTAGAAATATATAGGCAGCATTTAAAATARCATATCTCTGATACTTTATTACCAAATGAAAAAAAAACACCTTAAAAGGTTCATTATTTCTCATTTTGACACAGGTCAGAATAAAAACGTTGATTGTCTCCTTCTGCACTGATTAGCTGGGGCTAGAATTTTAACCTTGAAGAGAATGAAGTACCTGCTAGTTCATTATCTCAAAACAACAGCAGAGATCCTTCCTGGCTATACAGCCTTAAAAAGAAGATTATTTTTAAAATATTGAAATAAGTTGCAATTTTTTTYCTAATTAAAATATTTTTTATTATAAAATAGGAAATAATCACAATGACAATGATTAATATTCACTTTGTGTCCACTAATGCATTATGCAAACTTGTAAGTTAAAATATGAATTTTAGAAAGAAATTAATGTGTTCATATTTTTAAAGCCATTCCAGATCACCAGGGGTTAGCTGCACTGAAACGAATAAATAAAACATCAACAACTTTGTCTTATTTGAAATATGAGCCATGCAATTGGAAAGTCCTTTTCTTCCTCCCTACATAGGTTATATTATGCAAAAAAATACAATATAATAGATATAATGCATCATTTTGCATCTGTTCATACTGTTAAAGCAAACTTARTCCTTTAAATCAAGTCCTTTTGTTTTCTCCTTTTCTCATCTATGACAATTCAGGAAAATAATTTTAAAACGTAACTAATTTAGTCAGGTGTCTGTTTGGAAAACGAAAAGCTAGACCATGACTGCCAAATGATACAGAAAAGCAAAAGGAGAAAAAAAAAATAGGTTTACAAAAACCAAACACAACCCGTAACAGCCACTCAGCCATCATCTCTGCACAGCGCTGCTCCTCCAAGATCCTCAGTAAATCTGCCTCCTCTTCTTTCCTCCTCACACAGGACAGCCCGGACATCCCTACAGACGCCTTGTTTCCAGCGTGTCCCACAGGCAGAATCTGGGAACGGGAGGCTTGTCCGGCCAAGCCCTGCCTGCCGCTCCCACGAGCCGGGTACCGGCCGTGCCACCCCATCAGCACCTCCCCAGGACCATGCGCTCGCCTCGAGGTTGCTGGTGGCATCTCAGGGTTTCCCTCCCCTCCCACGGGGAGGAGGGAGAAGCCGGTGGGGTTTGGGCCGAGGCTGATGCCATTCCTGCACACGTTGCCGGTGACACGTGTACAGGAGGTAGCCGTGGATAATTTACAAACCGATTGCCTCATCTGAAAGACCCATCCGTCACTAACTGTGGCTGCTGGGGCATGAAATTAAAATCACTGTCCTCCCCTGGGGTTCAGCGGGACCAATAACTGGGATATGCAAGTCACAGCGCTGTAATTGAGCCAATATACTGATGGAAACCAAAACAACAGACCCGCAAAGCCAAGGACCAATAAATTTACACTCAGGCTCCTACTAAGAAAACCACCCCAATCAGAATATCCATTTGCCAATGTGCAGCATCAGTCACTGCTGTATAGTATCATACCCTCCCCTGCTTCCTTTGTTCCATGCACAGGAACACCTGTAATCCTTCACTTTCCTGCCCAAATGGTTACACCTATGCAACAGTCACTAGATTTGTTTTGGCTAGTTTTACCTCATCAATTCAGCCAAGTAATAACCTTTCATTCCTCAGTGACCTGAGGTTCTAACCCATGATAACAGGTCACATGTCATTTTTTTTTTTTCACCTAAGTGCTTTATCCTATTTTTTAATATTTTTACTTTGATGTGAAGTGTAACATTCAAGTTCATGTTTTCCAAAATGAAGAAAATCTCTTCAATTCATTTTTACTTCATGATAATTTCAATGATGCAATAAGTTTTTCTAGCTAAAAGACAGTATTTCATGCTCCAAACAAGGGAAAAGATCTCATCTGCCATAACTAATGAGATTTGTTGGCATGTTATTACAAAAGCCAGGATCTAAAAATCTTCTAAAAGCTTTTTGGTTTGGTGCATTTAAAACAGCTCATTATTTGCATACCCAAATAGTCTGGTTTACATTTTTACTCAAACTGCAATATATTAAATCAAAGGGCTTTTTCTACAGTTTATGATGCTGTGCAAGTTTAGTTTGTTACCAGGTGTCAGAATCAAGACTTTGAAAATGAATTTGAGGAGAATCCATTCCTTCACTTAAAATTGTAAGAAAATCTGTGGATAATTCTGCCACTTGCTGACCTCGTTGTTCACCAATAAAGCATCTTCCCAATCTTTCAATATGTTATAAAAATGTACCATAAAACTACATAACCTACTGCACAGACAATACAACTGCCCAAGTCAAAGAGCTTTTGGGATGATTTCCCAATTGGTATTATTTATTTAGTGTTCAACTCTATGATACATTACAATCTAAGCAAAGGTTGAGAGACCCTGCCATCAAATTTAGAATAGTCTAAACYTGACTCCAAAACTGCTTGTGTTTCAGGTGAGTCCTCCAAAAGAAATAGTATCACCAATTTCAGTATATTTTGACTAAAATGTCCCAAATATTTCCTTGTAGAATGCAGTCTGAAGGGCAAAACACAGACCAGCAAGGAGAGGAAACAAGTGGCTTTTAAATATTAAAATATAAAAGATAAGCTAAGGAACAGAAAAAGTCATAGGACAGAAAAAAACCCAAAAACAAATGAGAAAGATGTGGAATTAAGCCTTTGGCATTCCTTTGCTGTCTTTAATGTTTTTATCCTTTTCCTTCCTCATATGTTCTGCCTCCCTTGCCCCTCTAAACTTTCCTTTTAATCACCTCTAGCCCACCTTACTTCCTACAGCAAATCAATCAAACTGAAGAGCTGACCCTTCTCTCGCCCCCACTCTGCAGAAGATGTTGAAGGAGGAAGAGCGCAAAGAAAGCCCCAAAAGTCAATTCCTGAACAAGCTCAGAGATGACCATTGTATCTCCTCTAACAACAGTTCAATATCACCTTTCCCAGTGCTTCAGAGCAGCAGTACAATGCCTGTAGGATCAAGAGGAAAAGGACATTTAAGAAGTGTATGTTGAGGATTTGCTCTGAGGGAAACGGGAGAAAAGGAAAAAGCTGATTTATCTGACCCACACCTTCTCCAAGACCCTGATTAACCTCTTCAGGTCAGAAGACGACTGAAAATGCAGACTGGAAGTGGCCAGCCCCAATTTATGGCTTTCTTAATTCCTCAGGGTGTAAGAAATCACTGTCCATGCACAGAGAAGGAAAGTCTGGGAGAAGCAGAATTTCAGGCTCCAAGGATCTGCTACCAGAAGCAGTAAAACACACTGCACCCCTGAAACGTAAGGGATTTTGCTGAGYATACACAACCATTTTTAATGAAACCTTCCAAACCATCACCCAAAGAGGCCTGATCCCTTTTTTCACAGCTGACATGTGCAAACACCCTTCCAGATTCTGGAGATACAAAGGGGATCCACATGCATGCACAAGTGGTTACTGATATCCCGTAGGCAGACAATCATACAGGCCCTCAAAGACAGCCCCTATCTCTCTTGGTCTGTCAAARTTATATTCCCCATCCAAGCAGAACACCACAAATCCAAACATGAGTCATTTTTCTCTCAAGCATAACAAATACCAGGAAAATTACAGCCATACTTATATAAATGGCGTAGCCAAAAACTTTAGCTGATACGAGGAAAGTTTCTGCAGCTTTCACAAAGCTTTTTAATGCAACAATTGTATACTAATATGGTATTTTTAYTCATCTGCCTTTTTCTAACATCTGAAAAGAGTGGCAAAAGAGCACAAGCTAGTGCAATTCATGCTAGTGGGTTGGCAAACTGATCAATAAAAATAAAATAAAATCATAACAGAAAACAAATTATTTCAGATGTTCTGTTTCCAGGTGGCTCCTGATATTTGCTATCTGAGACTGCAATCTTTATAAATCCTGTTTTTTCAGCTTGCTGTATTATTAAATCAAAGGAGAGGAATAGGAAGACATTCCTAAACAGGGGTCTGGACCCAGCAACTGGAAATAGCATTGACTCTTCTCAACAGTTATAGCATAAATTTTAAGAGATTTTTGAAATTTAGTATTATTTTCATTTTAAAGGAAAAAAGCAATTTTTAATGAGTAGCTGAAGTGTACTGAGCACACATTAAAATTGTGCCCCCTTGTGTATTTTCATATGCTTTGAACACCACAAAACACATCGAAGTACTGAAAACCCACAACTGGATTAAGTTCAGCTCAAGAAAATCTCTTGTGAAGAATTTATAGTAACACTAAGGACTGTGGTGAGTTTTTTTCACTTCTTGAAGGCACTATCGTAATTAATAAGTCATTCAGAATCCTGAAGTTCATGAAACGAGTTCAGTAATTTCACTCATTTGAATAAACCTAATTTTCATAAATGGTAAAGACTGCCTTCGACTCACTCCCATGCATATTTAATTTTTGCACAAAGTTCAGAGGTAAAGTGATTTAGTCAATTCCACCTATAGCAGATCAACAGCAGACTGGAACAACTCAGATCTCCCAACACCCCCACCTGCTGCCTCTCCCCTGGAATCCACATTGTCTCTCCTAAAATCAAAGTTTTGGCTTATTGGTTAAAGTTTCAATCAGAATAATATATTCTACTTTCCAGAGAGCACTTACATCCTGGAGAAGTTTCTCTAAGTTTTCCTGCAGCTCATAAAAGTACCGAGAAGTAATAAGACCTTCACGTGATTTATCTAGGCAATCTCTGGCCAGTTCAATAACTTGATGATGAATGAAACTTAGGACCCCATCTGCTAATTGCAGCACATTCTCTGGAGCATTCGAGGCAATAAACTCAGCCAGCCGTTCTTCCATCTGTGCCGTGGCCTAAAAGTACAGAATAAAGAGAAATTACTCATAAATTTTACTAACACAGACCCTAAAACATAAACAAGCAGGGTGCTAAAGGAACGTTCACAATTCCAAATTGCACAAGGCTTAAAAAATGCTCCAAAATACAACAGCATTTTGCTGAGAATAAAACTAGCATACCACAGGCAAAAGTTATGTTCACATAAGCAAACAACAAAAATTAATCAAAACACGCTTTCTGAAAATGTAAATGACCATAAAAGTATCTTGGTCCTGAGGCTGTATTCCTCCCTGGGTCTCCAGAGTAAGAATATAAGACGTGAGGCAGTTTCCAGAAACTTTTAGACAAGACTGTGGAAGCCGAAAATCATTGCCCCAAGCAATAAACACACAGCATTTCTACCACTATAAGCCCTGATATCCTGTCTCCAGAGAAACATCTATTTTTGCTGGTGGTGGAACAGGAAGGAATGGCCATATTGACAGCTGTGGGATACACAATCTTCTACACTCACTTCAATGAGATGTTAACTTTTAACTTGCTTCCACAGATCTCAATATTCAGCTTTTTAAAAAGGCAAGGCATGGCCCTGCTTCTCACTCTCGTGAGCATTTCTCAGGCCAACAAAAGACATCAGAAATTTAGTAAATATGCCTTTATTTAGTATATATGCCTAAATTTAGTAAATTTTCAGCCTTTTCCATCTTACTCTCTATGTCTACTAGATCTACTTATTCTACTGTAGAATTAACATATGAAGCTGAGGAGGCAGCTCAAACTCTCCATAAACTGCACTGCTTGAAAATGAGACATAAGAGCTGGGCTCCTTCTCCAACAAGCACTACAAATTAATTCTGAGCTTGGGCACAAGTCCATTTAAATGCATTATTCAAAAAGTGATTCTTTACCTTTGGAAACCTTTCTTTGTACACATGATTCATCATTATTATTTCACTGTCAAAGGAAACTGGAGAGCGACCAGGGCTAGAGGAGAAAAGAAATTATGTTACCATTTACAGAAATCACAACAAAGCCTTTCACAACCCAGTGCTGGTCATAATGCTGCCACACTGGCTGTAGCCCTTCCAAAGCTTTGAGTTCACTTCAGTAATGTGCAGATGCTGAAGTTCACAGAAGATCCTAGCAAACAATGACAGTCTGTATTCACCTGGAGACTGCTGACATCCCTGTCTCCACATGGACTCCGAAAGAAACCCACCTATTTCCAGTGAATGCAAACGCAGAAGCTTGTAAAACCCCAGTGTATTGTTGCAGATACATTTGTTATTCCCCTCATTCTGTTACTGCCCTCCATGGCAGCAGGAGAAACCCTGCTTCAAAAGAAATCAGTGAGCTCTGGAGTCTCCAGTGCCAGAAGGGAGCAGAGCAAGAGGAAGTAAGGAAGTTGAGATGATCTGTCTTCCTTTGTCTGAAGGATACTGCACTACAGCAGGGATGCATGAGCACTCTTATTCAGCTAAATCTTATATATAAATACCACAGGCAACAGGGACAGAGTACTTTCATGAAAGCTGCACTCCCTTGAGGCACATTACACCGTGGATCCATATGCATCAATGCATAGGCTAGCAAGCAACTTCAAGGCACGCCAAAAAACCAGGGCACTAAACCTTGACAAGCTGCATTTATATCACTGTTTGGGTGGGTTTTTTTAAAGAAGAGTTGCATCTCGTTTCATCACATCTGATGGTATGCAGGGCTCTGACTCACTCTGCCACCGAGGACAGCCGGATGAGGTAATGCAGACAATCCCCAGCTGCAGATTGCCCGCAGCATCTCATTTCTCTAGTTACCTTGTTTCAACGTTCAAGACAAGCAAGGGCTTCAATTATTTGGCATCTTACACGATCATTGTCTTCATGATTTTAAGAGTGCTAAATACTGATGAAAATATTCTGTGTCAGAAAATAAAATTTTATCTTGAATGAGTTCAAATATTTCAAACTTTCTCGCGAAGGATGAAATTAATCTCTCTAAATGGAATAAATGCRTTTTAAACTTGGAATGCATTACAGTTACTACTTTGCTGCTAACCTATTTAAAGGAAAAACATTCTTTTGGCAACATATATTAACAATTCAAAGAAAATTTAACTCACTGGCCCACAGAGTATAGCAATACCAATCTCTTTTCATGCCTTGTGCTGAAATTCCATGAATTGCATCATGTCTGGCTTTTATTACTGTTTATCCCCTAGCTTGAGAAGATGCACTTCAGATTAAATCTCTCACTGAATCCTTATGTTAAAGGAGAAAAAAACTGATTTGAATGTTATGAATACCAAGTAAAAAGACGCTTTCATCAACTTCCCTTAGCTTGGTAGATAGCTATTTTTAATCAAGGAAAATTTTCTTTAAAAAGAAAGTTACATTTATATTCATAAGTAATGTATGACATAATTAAACAGAAGGGTAAGAACATTTAAATTGCAAACTTATAAGTAAATTCCCCTGCACATCTTGCCTGCTATCCTTATCCTTTTTTCTCTAAGACCAAACAAGCTGACACAAACATGACACTTGTTTACTGGTACAGAGCTGAAGGACTTGGTAAGCACAGTTATTGAAGAATTTATTTTTCTCTAATGTAATTCTTCTTTGTGTGATCTAAGTGAGGTATAAATTACAAGCATATATAAGCCCTTTGATACTAATAAAGAAACACTGAGGCACATGCATACTTCATTTTAACACTAAACTTTGTGCATGTTTAAGTATTTGCTGTCTTAGGGCTACAATAAAACATGAGGGATTTTGCCTTCTGCTTTCAAGGCACTTTATTCATATGGATACAGGAAATTAAGAGCTGTGCAGAAATCAAGCTACTTGAGCTGTCCTGCCAGCAGATGTAGCATTTCCTGAGGGAGAACTATGGCAATAGGAGAATTTATTGGGTTTGCTTTTGTTTTTTACAGAACAATTTCTGTGCAGACCAACCGGCAAGAAAGTAAATATTTAAAAGCCCTCAGCTTCCTTGGGCATATGAAGTTTTTTCTCACCTTTGGAAGCTCATCAATGCCACTTTTTAACAACTAAAACAACAGAGCACCCAAAAAACTTTGGATAAAAACTTGGATCAAGGTTCACAGTGTCATTCAAAATAAAATTTGCTCAATACACCAGGTCAAATAAAATGTCTAGCTGACTCTAGCAAGACTGCAGCATAATATATTGCACCCTACTTTTTAATGTTGATCCTTAGCTTGGGAAACTAAGGAACTAATTAGCTGGATAACTGACTAACTAACAAAAGGCTGTCTGCCAGGCGCTGCTGGGTACTTTACAGCACCTCTGAGACACAACCAGGTGAAAAAGAAACAAGGACTGGGCAGATAACTGAATGCCACCAAGGGAGAACATAAGGAAATTTAGAAAAAAGATAAAAGGAGTTTAATACATTTTACTGGCATGACATCTTTTYGAATGCAAAAGCTTCATACATCTATCCAGCACCTAAAATTTCACAGACASAATTAAACCAGTCTAGCATTTCAAGCCTCACAAAGGAACAGATTATTTTCTGCAAAACAGAGGACACATGCTGTGCATGTGCATAACATTTTAAGACAAAAGGCAGGCTCTTTCCCTTTTCTTGGTGCAGATAGGTAGGTCAAAGAAATTATTATTGTCAGTGAGTTTTTCATTTCAGCAGAGCAGACATTAGAAGAATAATATCTGTCCCCTTAAGCTTAACAGCAGAATGAAAAACTACTGTCTCTTTTCCCCTTCTTCATGCTCCCTCCACTTTATGAAACACTGTGGTGGTAGATTTTCAGGGATATCTATCACCCACAAAGATTCCTATTGCCTTCAACTTGTCAAAACTCATGTGTCCTTATCTGATGCTGGAAAGTGAAAATAGCTTATAGACATCTATTTCAAGGAGCAGCATTTATAGCAATAACTTAAATCGTACAAAATCTAGTTCAAGTGTGACTAAATAAAACTGAGATGTTTAAAAATATGTAATTTTTCCTTCACTGTGACAGCTGTATTAGGAAAAAGCAGAGAAGCTAAAAGCACTGTACTTCCCTCTGCTTTCACCCTGTACATAAAGATTTAATTAGGTTGTATTTACAGTACATGACCAAAGTCAGCTCTCATACAAAACTTAAAACTACAGGCCTTAATTTTCTGTTATTTCCAGACACACAAAATAAGGAATTTTAAAACTAGATAGCTAAAGCTGGATGAAGCAGACACTAACACAAGCCTTCTGTTGAAGGTGAGCCTTCCTCTACCCCCAAGAAATAGGTATTTAAATCTTTGAGCTAATGAAAAYTACATTAATACTAGAAGTCAAAAAACTCCCCCAGCAGCTGGGGCTGCAACTTGCTCTTTCCAATATTTCAGGGGTTTTATGCACACCAGCAAAGACTTAAACTGCTTTAGAATGAAAGTAGAAAGAGTAATAAGCAGCACAATGGACAAATGAGAATACCTAGTGTTCTTCACAATAGAAAACCACAAAAATGGTGAGCGAACCCAAAAGTTAATAAATTTAAAACCGATCACTTTGAAAAAACCTTTTCAAATCAAGTTCACAGAAATCACTGTCTTGAGAGAGAAAACAAAGAGACCAACATTTTCTGTAATGCAGTTAGAACACACTTTCGGAAGGAACAGATGCCTCGTGCTGTAGAATACCAAACGATTATCCTTCCCCAAATCCACGGCTGCGTGAATCCCCGTTCCGCAGCTTGTGGCGGACGGCGCTGTCTGAGAGCAGCAGCGCGAAGTGCTRAACCCACCACGATTGCTCAGGTGGTTCAAGCTGCCACTGAAGTGCAGAGAGATGAGAGAGCCCCACAACCTGCAGGACAAAAGATAAAAACAGACTACGCGGGCCACTGGTGTGGTTTCACAACACCTCTTCCTTCCTGGGCATTTTATCATCACCAGAAGTCTTTTCTGGCAACTGGCGTTTTCTAGGAGTTTTGTTTCTTAATGGCAGGATCCAGCGTGTCAGAAGTCAGGTTGGGGGATTGCATTTAAAAAGTACTACCCAGCAAAGAGATGAAGAAGCGTATTTGATTAAGGATGATCTCATCTACTTCAACGATATAAAAATTCACTGCAACGATCTCCAGCCCTTTTTCCCTAGACAACATTATCCCGAAATATGAAAAAAGATCAAGAAAAATGGGCAGATTGGTGGGCAGAGTGACTGCACAAAGGTAGCTCCTGAAGAACTCGTCATTAGTTAACTCTACTTTTATCTCTGACATTCTCCACACATTTCCACGTGTGAGCAACTGCTAAAGATGACAAGTGAAGAGAACTGGGAAAAGATGGAAGGCAGCATCTCTCTAACTGAATAGGAGTAACAATGCCAAGTTTAGTGCAAGAATTCACAACTTTTCATGCATTTTACCCCAGGGAGAAGAGATCTTCTTCAGGTAAAGCCCAGGATTGTTCTAAACAAAGCAAATGTAGCCTGGRGGTCTCTCTGTTGGTCAATAACTTGAAGGATTTGAAGGTTGCATTACAAAAACATAAAGACAAAGTTGAGAGATGATATTTAGGAACTACTTCTGCAGGTAATAAATATTTTGTTCTACTGAAGACACACTGCAAGCGCCAAGACAGGTGGGTCACATGGAAATAGGTTCTTTCACTGAGCATGTGAGTACTCTTTTTGAGACAKATGAGAGAACAGATTCCTGGATTTTGCAAGCAACTTTATAAGGACGTCACACTTTTGCATTCCAGCGCTGGTCTCGTGTTCCCTCCTTCCCCCTGCACAGGAAAGCAGCTGGGAAAGAATCCGTGCCATTTCCTCAGGGCAGAAACTCAAGGCATTTCAAATAAGGCATGATTAGATAAAAGATGAGTATCTTCAAGGCACGCTGGCAGAACACCTCAAGCAACAGAGGAGGTACCAACCTGTCAGTGCACCCTCCACGACTGCACACTTTATCATCCAGTTTGATCATTAAGAGTGGTCTGTACAAACAGAACATTTGCATCTAGCTACAAGGAAATGGTACATTTCTAGCCAAAGAAGTAAGTGTATTTTTCCAAAAGTTACATCTAGGCAATATTCTGTATCTAGGTGCATAAAAGGATCATCTGACACGTCTAAAAAAAAATCTTGGGTTACAGACAGAAAAAAACCAAGTCCCAGCATTTGACAGTGACATCTCAAAATGCCAGCTCCTCTCACAAAAAGAGATGTAAGGCTGCAGTCATATAGGATGAAAAATGAATACATGTTAACAATCAGACCATCTTTTAAATTACAAAGCCATGGCTGCCAATTAAGGAGAATGTCTGATGTATTTTGTTCATCTGCTTTTCATTAAAGCTGATCAAACAAGACCATTGACTGTTTATGAACAAATACATTTTTAGGAAATTACTGCTTAATTTAATTTAACGCTGAAAAACAAAAGCTGTTCTCAGCTTTTATTTTTTAAGTAAGTGAAGATATCTTCTCACCAAGTGAGCTAACTCTAAGGTGTGGGCAAATAAAAAAGCAAGCTCTGTGCAGTGAATAATGTCTGGCCTTCATGTATTTCAGTACTTGTTTGTTTACAAGTACAGGCTACCCTCTGTCAAAAGAGGGTATTTGCTCCTGCAAACATTGCTCCAGTTGGCTGGATTGACATATCAATTYTCCTTGGAGGTGCAAGGGCCAGCATGAATGCTTGGTAGTGGCAAGGGTGCTTTAGAGTCATGCAGCATCACAGAACTGGCAATAAGCAAAATGGAAACCAAATGAGGCACAGTAAGCTGAAAAAATTAAATTATTTCGTTCTAAGCTTCGGAATACCAATAAGGCTGGCCATTACCACACTAAAGACCAGAGAGAGCTAGAGAAAGTATTCAAGAGAGGAAGAAGATTAATCAGTTGTAAGACACACTGAATTAATCCCGTCCCACCACAAATTATAAACCTGCTCCATGATAAGTCTGCTTTAAATTGCCTCACAAAGGCAAAATACTCAGCAAGCTGATAATCCATATTAACAAGGAAGAAAATAAAATTGGGCTCTTCACATTGTTGTGCATATCATCCTTGCATTAGCAAAAGTGTTCTACAACAGGATTACACCTGTGTTAGAAAGGACGATAATTACTTYAGCATGTGTTGTCTACCTACAGTAGCTGCCTCACCTATGGAGAATTAGTACCACTACAGTTACACTACTCAGCAGGAGTCAGCGTTAAGAGTGGCAGCACGAGGACTGAAGGAGGACTATTGTTCAAAGAGACTTAGTACAAATTGTATAATTAGTCTTTTACTACATGGCATTGCAGAGGTCGCTGGCTAAGTGTGCTACTACCCACAGTACTCACCTGCTCCTGTAGATTACTGTGTAACTACACTTAGTAGATCCATATGCAATTACCATGCAGCCTGCACTGAAGTTTAGAACATACAAATAATTACAAATAATCATGAAAGGTCAGCTCTGCCATGACATGATATTCACCATGGATTTTTTATCCATCCTAGCCCGTTCCACTTTCTTCTTTTACAAACCCCCACCTAGGTCCTGGGCTGGGCACACTGATTCAGCATTTCCAGCCAGCAGAGTTTTTGAATATTGTCCATTAATTTAAAGGTGATATCCACCTCTGACACCCTCAGATGAATGAAGACTTCACCTCCTTCGATGCTGCTTGTATAAACCCTTTTCCTTTCACAAGAAGGTGTGTTTAGACCTTCCCTAGACTTTTATTCACTTGGCCCAACACTAAAGGCATAGCAAAACTTTAGGCTTTTGCCATGACACAAAATGTTTGCGGATTTATTCCACATAATTACTAGAGATCTGCAAGAAAGATTGCCCAGAGAGTTTGTGGAATCTCTGTCCTCGGAGATACTCAAAAGCCATATGGGCATGGTCCTGGGCAGTCTGCTTGAGCAGAGGTTTGGACAGGATGACCTCCAGAGGTCCTTTCCAACTTCAGTCATCCTGTAACTCCGTGAAAGATGAAATTCTAGTTGCTTCTGGTTTTATGTATGGAAAAATCAACTACACAAAGAAATAACCCTGGACAGCTATCTTTGAACAACCAGTTCTCTGAAGCAAGAGTAAAAGTTATTCAACTACTAATGCAGGAGAAACACTTTCCATGCTATAACAAAATCACTCTTGGTTGCGAATCCATTTAAGGTTTTGACTTTATCTACTCTGGTTTTCATATCCCTTCAGAAACACTGCCGGAACAGTTATTAAAAGCGGCTATAACCACATCCTTATGTAATTGTAGCAAAATTCTGAGAAGAAACTCCACTAAAGGAAACCTACATCCTACACCTTTAGTTTGAGACACCTGTAGATCATGTTATCATAGAGTTACTGTGAAAATACAAAAGCAGAGTATACCAACCATTTTGCAATCCAAAACCTCAGCATCAAATGCGAAAAAAAAAATCCTTTCTGATCAGGTGAGACGAGCAAAATTTTCATCAAARTAGTTTCAAAAACATGTAACAAAGCAACAACAAATAACTATTTTTAGATCTGAAAGCACATATAGACATTCAACACATGTATCCAACATTTTAAAAATTCAACAAATGCTCCAAAGCTCACCTGAGACTGCGAGAGCGAGGCCTCAAGGCTGGAGAATGGCGCCCTTCCTCATCAGTGATGCTCTCGGTACTGAAATGCTTTGTCAGGAAATGAAGTTCATCTGCCGTGGGCTGAAAGGGCAGCTGGTGCAGCTTCTCCTGAGATGAGCATGATGACTGAGTACAGAAAAAAATACAGAAAAGAAATGCACTAAACGCATGCATAGGGGTCAGCTAATGAATGGAAGAGGAACGGATTCTGCCAGACACTGCGCACTCCAGCGGAAAAGAAAGCTATTTATCAGACCAGGTGCCTCTTTTCATTGTTCTCAGCAGGCTAAGCCAACCCTTACATACAGTGACAAAGATGGTGAGATCAGGAAAACTTTGGGAAAGGACTAGGGAACCACTGCATCCGATTCTGGAACCAGTACATCTGATCATGCAGATAATTTACTATCAGGAGACAGAAAGGAAGGCACGTGAGTACCAGCACTACTCTGGAAAGGAAAAGGAGGTTCCTGGAGTGGTGAGCAACTTTCTTTCCTTTTCCCTCATGCTCTCTTAGCTCAGGAGTGTCACTGGCATGCAGAATGCTGTGGAGCTGTGTAGACCTAAGAGTTTTCTGCTGGTTATTGGCTCTCATAGGAAATTGCTGTTGTAAATGGTCAGGAATTTATTTCTCTTTTCCATTACCCATCCGGCTTCTTCTCTAAGCATGGAGGCAATAATAAAGTATCTGACTTTGTTTTTAGATTAACAGAGGTTCTTGTTATAGAGTTAAACAGCTTATTCTTCTGTAAATAAGTTAATGCATTTATACAACACATGTCCTGTGATAATGATAGACATGAAACTGTTTTAATTCTGGAACCTCATGAAACCTGAGATTAAAAAAAATATTTGTGGGAAATGCTAATAACATCAAATGTTGGACATTCCAGGGAAAAATGCTGAAGGTCAACTAACAAATGTGTTTTTCCTGTGTGATTTTTCAATGCCCCTTTCCATTTTACAGAAGTAAAAAAATATATTATACAAGGAGAAATTAAAAATTCTCTTTAAAAACAAAGGGAAAAAGAAAAAAAAGGTGCTGAATAATCAGAGTAGCACTGTATAACACCAGTGGGCCTTATTAAAAACATCACCCTGACCTAAGTTCCACAGCTCTTTATTATCTGCTTAAATCTATTTTGTACACTATTCCAGCAGAAAAACTTTCGCTTTTGCTACAACAACCCTCACTCAAACTGGGAGCACCACATCCTAGTACCAGAGGTATTGGTAGGAGGGAATTTTACATGATATAACATGTATGACCGAACCTTTAACTCACCTAGCATGGGAAAGAAAGCATATTTGTCTCGTCATACAGCTAGATCATTCAGATTGACATTTTCTGAGGAAAGTAACCCTACTGACCAACAAATCTGAGATAAACAACTCACACAGAAAGCATCAGTTCAAATGGTGTCATTATTCTAAGTATTGTAAGCAACAGAAAATGGGGTGATATGAGAACTTATAAACCTAAAGRTCCTATTCTTAGATAAGAATTTAATTGGCTCCAGATCCCAGATTCACTCCCACTGCACAGAGACACTTACAGAAAAGAACCCCCTTGAAAGCCTTGGGACATGCATGAACTTGCCAAGCACGGCTGGAACTGGACGCCACCACTTCCAACGTTTCTTTCAGGCAGGTCTCTGTGGAGGGATCATGTCGGGCAGTCGCCTYCAGCCCAGTGTCCACACACTGATGATTACCTAGAGGGTGTCTCAGCTTACACTGGTCTATTCCACACTGAAGCCAAGACTGAGAATCTGGGTATTTACCCCTTTGCCCACAGGTATTCTGCTGYTCAAACTGCTTATGCCAAATATAGCGAATATTGTCTCCCTTAAGTACAGAATTATGCAAGTCCTGTTTCGATTTTCAGAGATGTCTTTGATGTCCTTCTTTGTGTCTCACATAACGCAAGGAGCAGGAAGAAGTACCTGCCTATGAAAAAACCTCAATGAAAAAGTTACACGGCAGCTAAGTAACACAGATCCTGCAGCAGAGCAGGAAGTACTGAAGACACTGTCTTACAAACCTGCATTAGCAGATACCCAAGTTCTGGCATTGCAAATATGTGTCTTATTCACATCAAATTAAGGAAGGTTAGCACGTAGTTACTTGAATTAGAAAAAAAAATAATCAAAATTTATAATCTAGAAAAATCATTAAAAACTTTACGTTTCCCAACAGCAAAATCACTGGGGGAAGAAGTGTTAATCAACCCATGGATGGCCCAACAAAATTCTCCCTCTACTTTCTCTCCCTAAAAGCAATCAGATCACAAAGTCTAGAATTCCAGAGAATAATTAATGAAAGCCCTGAAGACAAAGACCATGGACTTTTCTCTGCCAAGGGCTTCTATTGCAGTACAAACGTGTACAACCTTTCAATGAAAAAGCAGGAAAGCAAAGTGAAACACTTCTGAAGTATTGATTTTTCAGTAAGCACACCACAGTATTCAATATTTGCAGCAGACTAATACAAATAACCCACTGGTGTCGTAATTAGAGATGCGGAATTAGCAAACTCTTCTCCAGTTAAAAAAAAAAAWATCAAGCTAATACTACAGTACCTTATAAACTAACTCTGCATCTAGAAAATGAACAGCAGATTGCTTAAAAATAACTATATATTTGCCTGTTCAACTTATTATTTTATGTTCACCTAACTTGAAAGAAGGTCCTCTCCAGCTTTTTCAGTGTTGGTCTGATGATGTATCTGGTCTTCATGATTTGTATGGAAATGGTAAATGTGGTTTGGTTTTGACTGAAGTGTCGTACCTCATGTGGAAGCAAAAAATAAAGCAGAATCTACAGGTTCTCACTGATCTTAGACAAGGTAAAGCCTTGGTTTGTTCAGTAGGTCAGTGGAGCAGCTGATCTATGACCACAGAGATGCAGGTCAGCCCTTGKTCTCATACAGAAACTCAACCAGCAGGACACAGAACAGACATTGCCCTTCTTGATTTTTCATTTGCCACTGACACATACACCAGAAGAAAGGTCTACTGGCTTCCTTCTATCTTGCCTGAAAAAGAAACATAATCTCGAGGACTGATCACATCAAATGGGAGCCCAACATTCTGTTAAATTCATATCTKCAGTATTAATTCATTGTGCCCTTTTGACAAGCCCCCTCACTACTTCTTACTTCAGTTTTAAAGCCTACGCAGGAATAACGCTGATTATCAACTTTAGAGGTGTTATTCAGATCAATTCAAATTAATTCTAATCTGTGAAATACTACGATAATAGGATTGGCTTAGAAGTGTAATACCAGGTTTAATAGCTCCAACAATGGCATCACTACTTACTAAACAGCCCATTTCAA
Source organism: Amblyornis subalaris (assembly GCA_018881555.1). Classification (NCBI taxonomy): domain Eukaryota; kingdom Metazoa; phylum Chordata; class Aves; order Passeriformes; family Ptilonorhynchidae; genus Amblyornis; species Amblyornis subalaris. Next base: position 5,876,704 of record JACAXG010000004.1, read on the forward strand.
TGTCTTYATAGATTGTAACACTGAACCAGCAAAACGACAAGAGATGAGAAACTTAAYAGGAAAAAAAATAAAAGTCTTGGAATTACATGTTTGAACCTAACTATTTCCTGCAGGAAGACRAATTCAGGTCTACCTACGACTATCACTTTATGCTTCTCATTACACCTCCCTGTTACTTACACTTTGAAAAATTACCATTTGAACTGATGCTTTCTATGTGACACGTCTATCTCAGATTTGTTGGGTTGTTTGGGTTTTTTTCATGGGAAAACATCAATCAAAATGATCTAGCTATTTCTGGGAACATGACAAGAGACAAATATGCTTTCTTTCCCATGCCAGAAAGCTGAGAACTCTCTAAAAGTAGTTTGATGTCCTGATTTCAAAGCAAGAACTGATACTTCCAACACATTTTTGCTGTTGTTGTTGTTACTTTTGCTTTCTCTGTGGACATCTACCTGGAGTCTGGTCAAACTATAAACTCTTGAAAAACTGCAGTTTGGTATCCAAAGGTTTCATCTTCACAGGCATCTTAGAAGCTGTCACAGTGACTACCAATGATCAAACTATTTGGATATCAYCCATATGGAAGGTAACTGTACTTGCTCCACGCTCCCATAGCTTGGTCCCAGAAGAGGACTTACACATGGCTTAAAATGGCCCATAAAGATTTAACCTAAGACTATAAAGGCCAAACCAGAGATCCTTTTTAACAGCTGCTCTTGGGTGCTTGAATATATAATAATGTTTGGCAGTAAAGCCAGGGACATCTTTTTCATGTTGATAAAGAATTCTGTATTTTTCTGTGCTCCTGCCCATATATCTGTATGCCCACTGAAATCAAGTCACCTGCCTTCTGAGGAGACCAAAAAAACCCCCAAACTCAAAAGAAAACAACTGTCTTGAAGTTCAAAAGATAAYACATGGTGGAAATTGTGCAAAGTAAAGTTTGCAAGAATGTGTCTGAACAAATGAAGCTACAGAGAAAAGATTAACATTGCAAAATCAAATTTTAATCATATCAATTTATAYTAAAAGGAAACTTTCGACCCCAATTTCTTCTCTCACTATATAGACTGAATTTAACACCCACCACCAAAGGAACCACCAAGTGTTTGAGAGGCACTGAAAGTTCATGGATGAACTTAGAACAGTTCACAAGGAAAACAATGATAAAGTTTAAGATTTGCATAACGTGGAGTACTGAGTCCTAATTAACGAAGGTATYAGAATTATTAGGAATCTAAATGATTCATACAAAACCAAATGATCAGTGTTATGGAAAGAGGCAGTGCTATGTTACCACACAGCTGAAGACACTCACCATAACACACATACAAAAGCATGTTCTATTAAGTCTGTACAGGTAGCCTTTATAGTTCTAATTTTTCTATGCTTGGCTTTGCAAGGTTGTTATGTGGATAACCACAACACCCAGTTCTCTTAAATTAAAGAGTAAGATTCATTTTAGGAAGCATGTCAGCATTACAGGGGTTAATGTGGTGCTGCCAGCTTAGTGATATTACCGACAGAACTCAAGCAAACTGCAGCCAGCCTTTCTAATGATGGGCGTGAGAATTGAAAAGCTTCATTAGGACCTTCAAATTATTGGAGTTGAATAACAGACGTGGCTTATCAGTTTTTCTTTCTGCTAGCCTGATAGCAGAAGTTTTCAGATTAAGTACTTGAAAGCAGACAAGAATTTCATTTCCCAGTTACAAAAAGCTGAGAGCTGGAAGGTGTTTGTGCAGAGTCCTGCCACTTCAGAGACTTTGTGCCTCTCAACTGATCACTCGACCCAAGTGCTGCACTGGGATTTCACCAATGCTAAAGGCAAAGTGCAAGATGATAGGAGCTGGGAAATGGAGGAAAAAAGCAGCAGAACCAATAATTAAAATAATTTTTAAAATAATTAGTATATTAAATAATGTTAGCAAAACAATGAAGAAAGATCAGATATTTTAGTAGAGACTCAGAAGCTGATTTGTTAGGGTGTATTTGTATAAACTGAATTGCTTGGAAAAGTCTGTGTCACTTACTGAAACTGTTGAACTGGGAGTGTTTGTTCCATATCCAGACGAAGGAAGGGAGGCCAAGGACCAGCGGCGTCCATCCGTTCTGGGGAAAAAACGTAAGGGAAATCACAGTCAGGAACATAGTGTGGCTAATCCTTGAGATAAATAAGCAATTTTCTCCTCCAAATCTCCTAACCCCACACTTTCATTAATGTCTCGAGTTATTCAGATAAATCAGGTATCCTATTTACAATCACATTTGTGGAAAAGCAGCTAGAGTAACTCTTAAAAGCAAAATTAGATGACCTTGGAAAAAATAAAGCAAATGGGCATCAGAATCCTGCATTAAGTAGATGCTTTGTATGTGTTACCACTTATAAAAAAATTGGAGATTCCGAAACAGACAAATAAAAACAGCTCCTCGCAAACTTCTTTGAAAAAGACACTCATGTCTAACACAACTACTTATGCAGTTCCTTGTTTTCCAAATGAAGATTCAGACGGAGGACAACAAATCGCATTAGACCAAGAATCAGCTGAAAGTGGGTTCATTTGTTTTCTCAGTCAGAGGGCATTCTGCCCAGCACATCGCCCGGCATGGCTGGGAAATTAAACCCACAACAGCAGACAGGAACAGAGCCAAGGGGCCCACTCAAAATACAGACATAAATCACAGAAATCTCACCTAGGATCTCYTTCTCCTCCAGTCAATATAATATTAGTAGTTATTTCCCTATTGTAGCCAAATAAGCATCTCCCTCAGGGAAAACATCCAAAACGTTGTGGACCCTTGAAGAAAGGTCTTGTTTTACCAATGTCAAAACTGAGGAATTGAGGAACTACACAACTGCTTTGAGAAGAACCAATACTGCCCTCTTTGAAACCCTCTTCTCTACCCAAACCCCATCTCAGCRAGGATGGAATCTGAACTACATTCAGGTCAGTCTCACATCACTTTTCTATCTCTGATCTAATTTCACACATTTTGYGTCCTTATCATGGACAACCATGTCCAGTTGCACGGTGGGATGGATGTTATAAAAGTCTCTTCCTCACATCAGTTTCCATTTCCTTGCTTTTTTTCTTGCAGCAGATTATCAGTAACTGGTCATAACATGAAGCTGAATTTGAACAGTTCATTGTTTCAATTTACTTTGGAAAGATATGGGGGTTTTTTGTACACACAAATACCATTTGTGCAAGTGCATTATAAAATAGGTGYTTGGTACAGGTTGGAAATAGTGGTTATAAAAACCTCAACTGTTATCTTCACAGTAATATTTCTCATCCCACTATCCATACCTGTGAAGCCTCATCTACAAAAAAAGTTCAGTGCCCACCTAGACATAAACCCCTGTTTACAGCTCTTCCAGATCTAGTTCCTTTTATTTTCAGGCACTGATGCACACCACTCTTTACCATCTATCTTCGAATGAGAGGGAAATAAACTCACTGTTCCACATCACTGAAAGAATACTATGTCAAGAGAGTTTTTTAGACACTCATGCTTCATGCATTAAAAATAATAAGTCTGTAATGCAGATTTTTATTGCATGCATGTTACAGCTAAACCCCATTTAGCCACAGGTGATCTTTTCTTTGGCAAGACAATTAAATGTAAAAGAACAAGCTCAAAATAATTCCAAGAKAAATGGAATTACTTTCTTAACCCCAAAAAACAACTACCAGCATTACAAAGTTGTTGCATGCTGTGGCAAGTGACTGAACAYCAAACTTCAATGACCTTCATTCAGCTTCTTGTAACATACAAGAGCACKGGGGAAATATTTAGGTCAATGACTCAACCTCACTTTGGACCCTGAGTCCCAAAGCAAAACACTCTGTTGTCTGCTGCACAAGTCACCCATTTACTGCAAAAGGAAAGCTTAATTACTTTTTTACTGAGTTACCTAAACGGTGTATTGAAATAACTTCAGAATTTTCATTCTGACCAAGTTAAAAGGAAGATACTTTCTCAGTCAGAAAATTCCAGCATACCCCTTCAGGCCTGGGCTATTTTCTGCTGATGCAATCAAGGCAAGCAATGTGCTAAGCAGTCAGGACACACATATCAGCTCTACTCTAGCAGAAAGAAGTGGGACAAGAGTGAAAATCTTTCAAATCAAAGCAAGGGAAAAAGACTTTAAAAGAAAATTCCTCCTGCATTTATGCAAAACATTTCAAAGCTACTTCAGTGTTTTGTTAATAAACTTATTTTTAGAGAGACAGTATGCAATATTACTTCAGGATAAAACACTTTGAAAGAAATCTTTTTTATTCATTATAGACCCTTTACTAGCACAACAAAGACATGCAAACAACAAATTTTGCTTCTAAAATGACATTTTAATTAGTTAATTAAGGAGGTGTTTTTATGGCAGCTAAATGCTATTTAATGAAGAGTACATCAATTTCAAACAAGAAGGAGTTAGAAAACAGCACAGCTTCTCCAGAGCACTACCTGTTTATTATTTTCAGCCAAAATCTAAAGATTTTCTGTTTCAATTACAAAGACTAGAAGCTGAATGCCTAAATGGGGTTGTTACAGCATGAACTTGTTAGGGACACGTGCTCAGCTGCACAAAAGCACAGTTCATACACACACACAAACAGCAGCAATGCGATACACGTTACCTGTCTGCTCTGTGTCCATGGCTGTGTGGAAAAAATGGTACAATAATTAKGAGAGAGGGAGAAGTAAAAGATGAATGTGATTTCTGAAAAAAACCTTCCTTTTCTGTTAGTGCTGTTCCTCCAAKTTCAGTTTTAGTGAATAGTAGCCGAATTAACCATACATTTCCTTATTCCAACAGGAAGATTCCTGCCAACTTAGTGGCTGTGACACAATCATTGAAAGGGTGTCTAAAAAGGGATTTACAGTTAATCACAAATCAGACTAGGGACAATCTTGCAGTAAATTGTAGTGGCTTTACAATAAAACGGCCTTTCCAAATATGTTTCCTATTTCATCTCAAGAAAGAACTCATCACAGGACTATAATGAAAGAATGAGAATCACAAACGATGTCCAAACGGGATAATAAATGAAGAAATTACACCACTAACGAAAGGCAGAAAATCAGCAACAAGCAATTCCTGTGATGGCAATGGCAGGAAATCAGGTAAGGGCCATCTCTTAAGCCCCAYGCAATGTCAATAAAAAGAGTACTGTGAAATATCCATTTCTCTGGCACCACACTTGCAATTCCTTAATTCCATCATATAGAAGTTATTCTGCGGGGTAATCTAGTATGTATCTGTTGTTACTGCTGGCATAGCTATTCAGGGTGTAATGCAAGTAGAAAATAGAAACAGGTTTCTAAAACAAGCAGTGCTTAAGTGTTCTTTTCACTGGCAGAAAAAGTAAAGAGAGGAACATGCTGTAAAATGAACCATTGTACTCCATAGGACAGGCTCAACCYTTATTCATCTATTTCTTTAAAAATTAGATTTAAAAAGTGGAAAAGTATGAAAGGGCACTCTAAAGAGTTTTATTATTAAAACATGTATTTGCTGCCTGAACTTTTAGAAAGCCATGATACTGAAGGATCAAGTAGAAACATTATGTTGAAAAATTATGTTAAGTTTTGACAGTGGYTTCTGCTGCAACTTTTCTACTATGTTCCAGGGTCCAGAACTSCGGACACTGTTAAAACTGGTAAAAGTTCAGTTGATTTCAACAGAGCTTATTGAATACACCCAGATCASGCTTCAAAAACAAAGGTGGATGCTGTGAGTCCATTTGAGTTGTTTTACTAGCAGGGAAAGCACTAATTTTCCCTCTGAGGCAACAAGAAAATACATATCCAGTCTCTTAGATTTCACATGCTATTAAAAAGCTTTTTCTTACATAAGACCCTAAGACCAAAGTCTACTTCAAGCAGTATTCGAGGACACCAGGTCTTCTACCAAATCACCTCAATGGAGAAATGCTCCAGGATTTTCCTGCCATTCAGATAAAGGGTGTACCTTATTCCATCAAATCCTAACCCTTTATTCTCCTTTGAAGTTTTARGACGTATCTTTTTTTCTGACTAGTCCTCGAGCTAAATCTGCCATTTTCAGAAAACTTAGTTCCTCTCAGGATCATGACACATTTCCCATTCTCAGATCATTTTAACACAGACTGGGTTTTTTTCAGCCAAGGCAGAGTTTAACAAATCCRAAATACCTTCCCCACACTTGAAACTAATAACCCAGCTGCTATGCACAAACCCTGCTTGGGATCTCTCTAATTTCCCTGTTCTTTCTTTCTCGCAAAATTTAACTTTCTGTATCATTATCCATTTCTGCCTACCTGCTGGGATTCAACATTCAAATCACCATTTTCCTGCTTTTCCCAGCTGTCTCTATTCTTTCTATCCTATTCCTTACACTAAATCCACCACTGTAGTATCAGGTTTCTTTCCAGCAGTTTGATACACCGCATGACCAGCACCTGTCCAGCAATTGCTGCAGGACAGATGACAGYTTCACATTCGGGTCTCTCGGTGCTGCTCTTCTAGAGGCTCTTGCAGACTTTCAATTATCAGCTATTTTCCTCATTAGAGCAGTAGTGTTCTCTTGACACCAATGCCCAAGACAGGAGAGAAAACTCAAGAGTCACTACCAGTCAGAGGGCAGGCAATGAAGATACACCGAGTTGTGCACACCTARTTTAAGGTATGTTTATATCTTTGTGCAGACATAGCAAAGAAGATCAGTAAATTTTCAATACACYTCAGTGAAAGCAACATATAGGACCACACCTAAGTTACAATTATGCTAATCGTGACTGGCTTTAATGCCACTATGACTAAATTATTTGTCATATCACATGCCCTACATGTCATCCTTCYGGGAGAATGTTGCTTCCTCCCTAGGCAGCATTAACTACTTAATTTATTTTATGTTTTTCTAGGTGCTGCCAAGACGCAATCCACAAAGAGTAAAATAAAATTAAATTGGAAACATCACAGAATGTGAAACACAATGTGAAACACAATCAAAAATGTTCTAACCCATTGGCCATTTCTAAATGAGAGTGTATGAACTATTTGCTTGCCACTCCAAGGAGACTAGATCCTGCCTTACCTTCGGGCAGGAACAAAGGAAAAGTGAGCAGGTGCATTTGGAGAGAAGTTCCTGGGACTGTCCAGAGGGCTGCTACCTGTTTAAGAAAGTAAAAATAAACAGTCCAAAACCATTTCATTCACATTTGCAAGAAAAGGAATAAGTTTTCAGTATTCCAAAAGACTTTCAACTGCAAGTTGTAGTCACGAATAATTGGAAATATGGAGCTTTGAGGCTTTGAGCATTAGTTGGCTAAAGAAATGTTCTGATACAGATGTACCAGTATTTTTCCACCTTTTAAAATAATTTAACATGTACATTTTATTTCCTACTTTCAGGTAAGTAATGTACCACCCATAGATGATACAGACTTTTAATATTTTGCAATAATTTCTATTCACAAGCTTTTCCTAACACTTGTCAAGGAAAAYCTGAGTTAGAAATGACATTGATGACAGTTTCAGGAATAATAAACAGTAAGAAAACATTTCTTCACAAGGTACACCTAGGCTGAATGTAAAACTCACTGAGAAAAAAACCCAACACATTCCATGAGAACTGCACATGATAATAAAGGGACTATACATATGCAAGATGATTGGGCCAAAATTTATCAGCAGTCACTCTAATTACCACTTTTCTGAAATAGTACTTTTACCATGAAAATGCAAGTACCAGTCAAATTACACAGCAAGGAAGAAAGAAACACTTAATTTTCTCTTGGCACAAGTATTTTTTCTCTGGGCTTTGTCATATGACATGTAAGCATGGTGAGTGGTTTATTCCATTGAATTTTATTTCAAAGTCCTTCTGAAAGCCAGGATCATTTACAAACTCCCTRCAGAAATGTTTGAAAGTTACGGATGAATTTAGAAGCTTCACGTCAGTGAGTTTGCTTTCTATTGGGCATGAAGTGCTTTGCTCTTTCTGATCATTAATACAGGCACAGAAGAGAAACTATATGTAGTAAATATATGTCAACAGCAATTTCTTTSTGCAAAGACAACAAGATAGCACTAAAATAAGACCAGGGAAATGAAATAGATTCTGGAAAAGCAATAGATTGCAAGGTACATCAAAAATGTTTTTAAATTTCTATCCCATATAAAATGGTTTTATTTTAAAAGCCATGTTGAAAAGTCAAACCTCAAGTATGAGTYATCTGCAAAGGACTTGTCTCGGTTTCAGAAGCACCAGTTGCCCAGCTTGCCCCTCAGGGCAGCAGTGATTTTGAGGTTACTGTCCCACCCAGCAACCTACTGAAGTTTATAATTAAGCTTACAATTAAGTCACATTAATTTCAATCAAGCTATCCACACACTTTAACTGTTCCACCGAGCAGGAGCAGATACAAGCATGGTGCTCAGCTGAGGTAACATTCCCTCACACTTCAGCCATACAAATGGCTCACAAAAGTCTGCAGCAGCATCTCTGCAGAACCTGTGCGACCAAGGTGTGCACACCCAGCACTACTGCCGGGGCAGGGAGGGAGGAGGAGGAGAGGGGGAACAGGCTGATACCTCCTGGGGTTTGAGGATGGCCTCAGTGCAGCACAGGCCAGCAAATTCCATCTGGTCTACAAGTCTACGAGGGGAAAAATAGCAGCTGGTTGAGATTAAAGCAGCCCCAGGCTGATCTCACATGTGTCACGGGGTGATGAGAGAACTGGAGAGGTAAGTGAATTCCAGACCACTCCACAATCTGCTTCATCAAGAGCAAACTAAATTAAAAACAAAGGGTTGGAGCAACAAGTTTGTTTTCCTTTGGCTTGGTTTTCTTTTGTATAGTTAGTTAAGACTAACAAGTTCACAGTGGAATACAACACAATATAAGTCTTCCTCCAAAACTGGATACTGTTTAACCCATTCCCAGTATATCACAAGCGGAGAGGGGAGAGAGTGATCAGAAACCAATAGGCAAGCAATTTTTGGTGCTTTCATTTATTAAGCTTGTGCTCAATTTAATTCTTAYGCTCACAGTGGAAAACCAGAACCATTTTGCTTCTGAACCAAGAGAAGACGGAGGGGTTTGACAATGCCAGAGCAGGCGCCACTATAAGCTTACAAAGAGGATTTAAGTCACCAAAGTGAACAACTCAATTGAGCACGAACACACAGGTCCTGGTAGCAGTACACATCTTAGGGTGAGCGTCACCAATCACTTGCTAGCAGAAAGCTGGAGGAGCATTTTAGGATGCAGCAGGAGTGAGGCCTTCCCACAGTTACACAGATGATCCAAGGAAGCAAGGAAGGCTGCCAGCTCTGGTGGGAACCTCGGTCTTCRCCTTCCCATTTTTCAGCTTTTACTGACAATGAACCCTACCGTGTCAAGATTATATTTTTGAACAAAAAGCTCATTGCCCAAYGTTGTTACAAACAAGCAATGAACTGTCACTGCCTTTTTATATCTTCATCAATCTTTGAATTTTCCGGATTATGATCAAAATAGAATTTCAGAATAACTGAGCAAATTGGGTAATGACAGTTTTTAAATTTTKAAATTAAGTATGTGGGTGTTCAAACTCTTCTGAGCCTGCAGAATGTGGTACAGTTACTACTAATTTTTGAGCAACTACTTTTTCAGATGTATATGSCATATTTCCTTTCAGACACTGGAATTTTAATTAGATCCCCTGTGATTTGCTTCTAGTTTTAAAATGAAAAGCAATTAGTTTTTCTACTCAATTCAAGTCTGGGTGAAGCTTTTAAAACAACAACAGGGAGAAGGGGAATTACTACTTTCCCTAAAATTTCCCAGCACTGCTGCATCTGCTCTAGATGAAGGCATTTTAATAAGAGAAGCCTGAGTGCAATAGTCTCATTCACTAAGGCTGATCGAAACCCTATTTATTCTGTAGCAAAGGTAGATTCCCCTGTTGCTCCAGGGTTATAGTTGGCTACTACTGAACCTGAAATGCCTCTGTCTCAAGGGAGGCTGTTACACAGAATGATTGCCCATTAGGTAAATCAACACAGCTACACCAACACCAATAATTCAGGCAGGAACTTTTACACCTTCCGGACACAGGAAGAAGGATGCAGCCAAAGCATTTGTACCCACCTTCAAAATATGAAACCAGACTTTACAGGCAATAGATGTGTGAAAGTCTCAGCTATCCCCTACAAATATGACACTCATCAGATAGGTTATAAGTCCAAAAACTCACCATAGAACCATGTCGTAAAACCTGCTTCTCAGAGCCATAAAAATAACTAACTAACTAACTAAATAAATACAAAAGACAAAGTTTTTGTGGTCTTCTATGTAGGATATTCAAATATTCTTTGCTGCATATTAAAGCAAGCAGYTAAAGGTCACATTGCACACTACAGAATTAGCTGCCTTCCAGMATACACAAATTTTGAAATGATCAAAAAAGTGGCAAAAAAGTCTCGTAAACAATGAATGCCACGGTGCTCTCACACCATCCAAGGATCACAGACATGACGTGCTGATTAACCTCAGCTTTGATAACCAAGATCTAGGGTGGGGTGTTACATACTCTGCACACTCTAAAAATAATAAATTAATAGAGACCTCAGTAATAGCCATTTTTCTGCCAGAAGGTGGAACTGAACTTGCAGTGTAAGAGCAGAATCATTTAATTCAGTAGCACAGTGCTGCCTGCAAGCAGCTCCCTCCATGTGCCTTTACAGATGGGAGCAGGGCAAAGGTCCCAGCAGTGACAAATGTCTTCACTGAAAGTCAGAGAGCAACCTGGCTACCTTACAGCTGTGGAAAGTAACTTTTAGAATAGCCTGAGCTTCAATTTTCCAGCTTTACTACTAAATTATAATGTTACCTCTTTGATTTTAAACTTTTCTATTTAAAATATAATCTAATGGCAACTTAGCTATCAGCCTGACAGCATAAACTCTTTATAATTTTCAGATTTTAAAAAATGGATTCAAAGAAATACAAAGAAATGTAAGGAATACACACGTATGCCCCTTTTCTTCCCCCACTCATTTCGAAAGAAAAAGAATTTAGAATAAAGGCAAAATTTTCAAACTTGCATTCCTAAAGCTGGCCACTRCAAGTTTGGGAGACCAAACCAGCAGAGTGACTTCCCCACAAAGTTAACAAGCTGTAGCTCTCTACGCCAATGTACCAGCTCATTCTGGGAAATGCTGTTTCATACAGTTTGAAGACTGAACTAGCACACTTCAGTGTTCTTGATTCAGAAGTGATTTCATGGCAGAGTTAAAATCGTTTGGATATACTTCTTTCTCAAATGTTGACATCTCATAAGCAATACTTTTCTTCTAAATTTTCTAGGATATGAAATTGCCTGGCAACTTGTTGGGATGCTATTTGAGATAGTAAGTCCCTCTCTACCTGGATCAGTGTTCATGAGGAGATAGGTTTGCCTCATAGAAAGACAACTGTCCTGTATCTCACCCCCTGACTTCTACATTACATACAGAGGAATAACTCCCGAGATTTCTGCCATACAGGACTTTATTTCAGTGTGGTTTCTGAACAGAAACATTTTAGAAAGCCTACCTGGTTTCTCTGCAYGCTTGCTGTTTCTCTGATTTCTAAGAGAGGTTCAGAATGAACATTAAGAAGCCAAGACAGAAGTTCAACACAAAAGAGGCCAGGGAGAGGCATCAGCAACTTATCMCTGCGTGTGCCTGAACAAACAGATTGATAGATGCTGTTCAAATACTAAACAAATATCACAGCCTGTTCTCAAATTCACTTCTCATATATGATATTTCTTAAGAAAATATTTGTGACTCTACTCTAAATTTCACCTACTTTTGTCTCTTGAATAAATTATTTTTCCCAGGAAAGACTCCTAAATATAGTACTCGTAGGGAATTCAAATTACCATTAATTTATCTTTCTGTGCCCTACTGGCTACTCTTGGAGGTAACAAAGGATGTCCTTTTAATTAATAATTTTAAATCCCATATGCAACATCAGGGAAAAAAAAGGAAATATTTGACAATTACTGCTTAAGTAGGTTGGCACACCACTGAGTAGTTACTCTTCTTTCTAGAAGACACTCACATACTTCRAATAAATTATAAGTTTGTAAAGCTGAAACAGCCACAAAACCATCAGAAGAAACTTTTAATTTTTGAAATAGATGGAAGACAAAAGCAAAAAAAAAGAAAAGAAAACAYAAATGGTTCTATTATGAACATTTCTGTGTTTGTTTTCTGAGCAACATCTTGCTGCAATCTCCCGAGCAAGGAAACTTCTTTTTCTCAGTTAAAGGCTTGCGCAGCTAATTTAGAGTTTAGTAAAACTAACATATATATTAACTCAAAGTAAAAAGCACAATGTAACTAAGTGGAGAATCTCTACCACGAAAAATGCCTTGTTGAAACCAAATTTTACAAAGCTATCAGTACCATAACAATACACAACAGAACCAAAGGAGTCTGTAGCGAAAGGGCATGGTCCTATGCATATTTTTGGCCCTGCATTTTATTTCAGRTTCTGAAGCAAAAAGAAAACAGTTTTAATATACCACCTATAAGATTTTGTTAACATTTTAATTTCAAAAATTGGGTCATTTTTAAAAAACAATGTAATTAAAAGCATCTTCCTAGCCTTCCATGACTGGACATTTTATAGCATCCCAAGAAGATGTGAGAGATTTTTATGAAAACTTAGAGTGAATGAGGCTTTCATGGGCATCCCTGAACAATAACTTTGGCCTTCTTTTCCCTTTCAACAGGCTGGATGTCACCTCTTGAGATGCAAAGCTCTGCAAACAGAAGCAGATGGCTCCTTCTAGCTGAGCCACTATCAATTTGTTGTTCTTTCTCAGCATCTCCTTAGTTTCAGTCTCCAGAAAGCATTTACAGAACATGCTGCTGTGTAGGAGGAAGAAAGCCTGATTGTAATGAAAAYAACATTCCTTGTCTTACACGCAGTACTGATGTTTTTCCAGAGGGGCTCCACTGTGGATGATGTGGCACAAATGTTCCAGCTGTTTCCTGCTACTGATTGGTGCCCATCAGGGACATACCTGGAGCCCAACCATCATCTCTGGCATTTTGAAAGAGCGAAAAGAAAGTCATCACACATCACCTGCCTCCCTCAGCAACAAAAACATCGAGGGAACATGCTGTTCAGGCAAGCTGTTGGATCTGCATGTGTGACCCTTCCTGAAGAATCATTCCTCTTTTTTCTGTTGGAAGAACATCTCCACACACTCCACTTCGATGACTAACAAGCACCTGCCCATGTGCTCTGAAATGAGCACTTCCCAGTTGCTGCCATGGTAGAATTGGCAGCAATGAGAAAAAAAAAATATAAAAGAATCCCAAACACCTCATGTTGTTGTGAGTAGCAGACAGAGACCGTAAGATGGCACACTGCACAGCTGCCAGGCTGCCAGAGGCACACGGAAACGAGCAGGATGTTCCTTCTCATGAGAGCTGCAGTTAAATCACTGCCACAAATTAACCATGCTCAGAGACTCAAAACAAGATATTTACTTAAATGTATTTATCYAATTTTATTTGGCTTCATTCTCCATCTCAGGCTCTTTTGCAGGACGTAAGAGGATTGAATCCCCCAGGAAGAGTGGAGGGTGGAAAAGGAAGCAAACTAGAAAGCACAGAACATAAAACATTTATCTTGAAACTATAAGGACCCTCTCACAAGTTAAAGAAGCTGAAAAACTATAGTCAGAATAAGTTCCAGAGAGGGTATTTTGATGCTGAGTATCAGTATGTTCAAACTCACTACAATGACTACTGACATTTATGCTACTGATTCCCAGGTAGAGCAGCCCTAAGGAATTACCTGCGTGTCCATGAAGAGGGGAATGTGGTCGTGGGAGGGTTGGAGATGTGCTGGATGTTACAATCAAACTCTTTCTGTTGCTTGTCCGACAGCTGAAAGAAAGGAAGAGAAACGATAAGGCATGGTCAGATGAACAACAGCACCTCGAGGCAGGTCCTGCAGAAGGTCTTTCAGCTAAGGAGGAATCGCTCAGTATGTAGGTTGATATTTTCTCACACTCTCGACCCTCAGTAGTGACCCTGCCAGGAAGTAAATGTACAGGGCCAAAAGGTACTTGGTCAGCAACAAGTGTTTCAACACTGTAAGCATATCCTGCACAGGCCACTGGAGATAGCTGATAACTCATTCCTGATTCCCAGAGTATGTGCAACTCATGCTTTACAACTCACACAAAAAGCAAAAAATAAAATGTAAAATACCCCAGAGTGCTTTGGCTTTCTTACCAATATCCAACCCAGCAAATAAATCCTTTACAATTATTTGCTTGGTTATAAGAAACCAGAGCATATTCCTTAGGGCAGAGCTACAATTACAGAGCAAAGTGTTAGCACAATTCAGCAGATGAGTGGGATTACTAATCAAACTTAAAACCTGGGATTCAAAAACCTTTGTTAACACATGTGGCAATACCTATGGAAAACTCTCCAAAGCAAGTTTCAGACACGCCTCCACCGCATCAACTCCACTCCTTGCCATGACTTTGTTCCAGCAAGGAAAGTAATGCTTCTTATGGGACAGTTCAGATTTATCTTTTCCTTGTTGGAGTTTCAGAATTGAGCCAAATGAAGGGAAAGATGTGTTCCTCCATTTGCTTCCCAGCTTCTGACTGCTGGTAGCAAATATTTAGCTCTAAAGATGATAAAAGGAATCACAGCRGGCAAGGGAAACATTTTTAAATCATGGGAGCTGTGAAGAAGAGCAACTAGATAGTTAAATCACTTTGTGATTGCCACTTTTCCTGTCGTTTAAACAGAATAAATGAAGTTCCCAGCAAAATCTCACAACTGACCAAGTATTACAGCTACATACAATTATTCATTATACCTCCAGCTTGCTTCCTAGACGGCAGAAATATTCCTGCTTACTTCAGCAGTTCTCAAAACGTGACTAAAACCTCACTGGTGTTGATAGAGGTGGGAGAATAGCCAGGAGCAGGGAAGGCTGAGCAAAGGCTGAGCAAGGAGCTCGCTGGCCCTGCTCTGGGGGTGCCCTGTGAAGCTCCTCGTTGGGTTCCCCAGGCACAGGCAAAGCCTCTTTACTTGCAGAGCCCCAAATGCTGATATCTGCCAGGTCCTTCCTGCACCGGCTGATCTGCTGGAGCTGCCCAACAATAAACACACTCAGGCTGCCAAGAACTACAATTTAATGCAAAACTATTTTGCTGCCACAGGATACAGTGCATCTGACTATTATTATTTGTAAGCTTATTTTATTGCTGTTCTATAGGAAACCAGAGAACTTGATGCAGAAAAAAATACAACTGAACTGCCAAATATAATAAACAGTAATAAAGTTGAAGCACCATTAACTGCTATTCAGGCTCTTTAGTGTACTTAAAGCATTCCTCAAAATTATCCAACTGATTCCATACAATCTCCATTTACATTCATGTATTATTCAACAACAGTCCATCCAAAAACTGATTGCCATTGTGCACATCTCATGGAAAAACTAACAGCCTGATTTTAAGAAGCTTAAAATCTCAGTTCATGGATATTTTAAACATGTTTTCAGTTACACTATTCCAGTAACTGCTGAAAAAAAACCCAGAATACTCAATTCCAACATTAATACCAGATAATCATTGTTTACATTCGCACAAAATCTTTCTTGCTACATGAAATTCCTGAGTATTCTAGTATAATATATATTACTAGGTAAGAAATAAAAAAATATCCTGGGTATTTTACTATAAAATATAATGTCAGAATTTAAGACCGTGCTCAATATAAACCACTAGTACAGTAAGAAAACAGAGCTCCATTCTCTATAGCCATATCTCTTTGCTAAATAGAGTTCCTAAAGTACACTTTACCACAGCAATGTCTGGAGCTGGCTATGGAAACTTGGTATATTTAAACCACAGCATAACAGGGGAAGTGAACTGTCCCAAACTCAGAGCTTTTTAACTGTTTGCCTGCATTTTCCAAATGGAACAGAGTTTTACAACCCATTTTCTCTGCTGTCTTTGCCAAGATAATGAGCCAAAAGGGAAAGGGTTAAGGGGCTGGAGAGCAAGCACAGCTGAGATCCCTTAARGTAGGTCAGGTTTACACAAATGTACCCAGAGGAGGGAATGGCTTGGAGTGAAAGCCTAGCCCCAAGTTGGGAATAAAACATTATTCTCTTTGCACCCTCAACATTGAATAACTTTTAATTTTCCTGGATCTCTCATCTGCAGAAGGGAAACAGCACTTGGGTCTCTTTAGCCATTTCTATGACTTATGTGTGTTGGCAATCAAGCAAAGTTTAAACACAGAGACTAAAAACACAACACCCAACTTCTCCAATTCATGTTATATGTTGAGAAAACTATGCAAGTACAATCATACTCTCTACTGGTTGAAAAGAGCTCTCTGGATATAGAGAAAAAACTTTTAACAGGTCTAGGAATCCTAGAGGAAATGCAGAACAAGAGTGACGAAGTTCTGGTAGTCYCTAAAATACAAAAAAAAAGGGTGACTTCAGTTAGGTGACCTCTCCTCCATGAAGTCACTAAGACAGCATTTGAGCACCTCCTAAAGAACAGCTAAATATGAAAGAAGCAAAGCTGGCTTTAAGCAGGGCTTTGTGCCAAAGAAATTCAAACTAGTCAATTTAAGTGTTGGCAGGAACCTTTCCAATGAAGAAAAAATTATTTCCTGGAAGATGCATTTTAGCCAGACAGACAGTGCTGGGCTCAAAACTGAGCTACCAGGCCAATGATAACGAGGAGATCATATTGTTAATCCTTTAAATTGCATTAATTATTGTTTATTACTTTTCACAAATTGTTGAAACAAAATTCTATGTCTTCTTGCTCAAAAATTAATTMAATCTATGTAAGAATACAGGGGTAATAGGAGAAAGTATAAGGGGAAAAGGTTGGCTATACATCTCTTACTTTTTTAACTAGAAAAAAAAATTAACCGGTCCAGAGAGGTTTCAAGCTTTATTATTTGTTTATAAGCCAAAGTTTTGCTGTTTTCATTAAACGCAAGGCGAACCCTACTCTGAGCCTCCTTTCCTCTCACAATTTGCTATGGGTCTTGTTAACCTTTTTCCTCAGATCCCACTTCATAATTTCAGAGAACAAATCCCCTCCAGGTCTTCAAGTTTAGGCAAAACACGATTTTAATAGCRCAGAGTTTCTGTAGGGCCCAGAGCTGTAGGGTCGAGCTCCAGCTCTGGAGGTGCTGCCCTCCCTGCCCTGGTCACACACCCACACGGCCAAACCCGAGTCTAGAAACCWGTGAGAACATGGGAGCAACTCCATTTAATTCTGAACACACACAGCAAAAGGGATATTTCATATTGAAACAGTTGAAACAATGCCTTTGTATCATCATAGAAATAGAGCTTTTACTGTTTCTAGAGTTAACTTCTCTGCCTGCAGTAAAAATAACATTTGTTTCGCGTACTGAAGTGTCCCCAGCACGTTCCTGAAACCGAACCCTGCAGGACATCGGACATGGGGCTGGTAACTGGACACTGCTCTTGGACCCACTGAAATGTGCCCGGGAGCCAGCACCCTTGGCCAGAGTTATTTCTGAGCACATTTGGCCTTGTACCTGCGACCTGCACGCAGCCCCCCAGGCCCTTCAGCTGCACCCCGACCAACCTCCTCCTCCTCGCCCACAGACAAGCCCGGGGCAAGCCTCTAAAACGAGCACCACGAGTACACCTTGTTTCATATGCATATTCAGTCTGAAAAAGAAATCGATGTCTCCGTTTCAGCATAAATCGATACTTGATTCTTTATTTTAGCAGTTTACTCAGGGGACATCTTCAACTCGCTGAGCAAAACTGATTAACGCCCATGAGGCATTTGTGTAATGAAAGTTAGGGCCACAGAAAAAACAACGTAAAAATAAATAACTAACCACCACTATCAAGCAATTTCATAGCGACGCTATATATTAGAAATGAATAATGATAAGGAAGTTTCTCAGAATCTATCTGAATTTATAGGCCTGGAATAATTTCTCATATTTGAAGCTGTTGGAATATGTAAGTAAACAAGRTAACACTGATTGCATAAGTCTTCTCATTGACTTTGACAGAAATCAGCTTAAAGAAATAAGATGTATGGAAAAAGCACAGCTTAAATCACATTTTGGCTGGTATTCATGAATGCATATTATTCATATTAGTAATTTATCATACAATCACTAAGGTTGGAAAAGACCTCCAAGATCATAAAGTCCAACCTTTGACTGAAAATTTTAATTATAGAGTTTCAGTTTTGTAAAACACTTCAGGTTGTCAGAGTATCAGATTAACTCTTGCATTAACTTCTTTCAAAATAACATTTCAGAAGTCCAACATCAGACTTATTCCAGATTTGACATTCAACTCAGTGACYCCAAATCTCTACAAACTGGGATCCAAAATTCAGAGCGATCACATCTACAAAAGTTATTTGTGATTACATATTTTCCTAAAATGTAGTATCACCTAACCAAACTTCACCAGATTCTCCTCTGATGTTACAGAAGTTTGGTTTCAGTTGATTTGCTTTACAAAGAATTCTTTATGAGAAACAGACATTTTGGAAATGAAAATAAGTATTTAAAATTTTTATTCACAATGACAGAAAATTTACAAAATCCAAAATCTGCATGTCAATGAATGCAGCAGCTGCACAGAAATGTTAACTAGATGTGGAAGTTATCGTCTTAATTATAGTAATTCAAAGATGGAAGCAATTTTCTAAGCTTTAGCACTACCAACAACAGGGATAATTAGTTCTCTAAAATAGATAAGTAAGCATCTGGTTCAACTGATTTCTTTTTTTTCACATTCAAGAATAGTTTAAGAGTTATTCATCCTAGAATAACTGGGGAAAAAAAAGTGTTGTTATTCAGGGTATAGGTTTGGTGGTTTGCACATTCCTACAATAAACACTTCTTTTGTTGAAAAGAAATACAATTACACACACTTAAGATGTGAAGGATGGAAGCAGAGTCTCCATCACAACAGACACAGAACTATCTTCTTCCCAACATCACCTAGGAAAACTGCATTTTATTTCCTGTCATTAAAGTCCCATTAGCAAGGAAACGTCCTGAATTTGGATTCCTTCCTGGTTACCTTGCCCACACCAAGCAACTGAGGAGCCTTTCTCCAGTGCATCTCTGGACAATCTTTCCCTGCCATTCATTCCTTTTATAAGGTCAACCCCTAACTCCCATGACCATGAGACTGAATTGCAGTATTCCTGTTTCCCCCATCTTTTTGAGGAACTTCAAATAGGATTGAACTCTGGAACCTAAAGCAAAATAACAATGAAAACCAAGTGCCTGAGTGCAACGTCCTCTTCCACAAGAAGTTTTCATGGAGTAGTTAATTACTACAACCACAGAAACAGTTGCAAGTTGTTCAGCAGGCCATGCTCTACTCAAATTTGCATTACCCTTTGGTTTGAAGTTCATGAGACAAATCGGACAAAAAAAGAGGAGCAAAGAGAAAAAAGATACTGTCAATTTGTGAAGGGTGGGTTGCACTTCCGTACAGATATCCAGAGAGTGCACGGGGGTAAAACACACAAAGGACATTGTTTTCCATAATGCCACACCTTTCAGCAGGCTAACAAACACATTAACCGAGGTGAACAAGGAGTGGAGCAATGCAAGACTTACARAGCAAGGAGTAAAATGGGTGCAGATGGTCCTTTTGTTCTAAGGAAAATTAACATCTTAGTACTTAGGAATTAACTCATTGCATGAAAGACCATCTTCCTTTCATCTAAAACAAGCTATATGTTGGATAAACCCTCCTACTTCATTTATAGCTCAAATTGAAGAAGCAGCATCACCACAAGCTAAGAAATTACAAAAGAAAAGGCTGAAATTGCCAGTGAAGACCAAATTTATATCTAATTTGCCTACTGCTTGAGGCTGGTGCACACCTGCTTACACTACACTGTATAGTCCAGACCTTTTGCATTATTAACAACATAGGAACAACTCTGCAAAGCCAAACAAAATGAGATGTCACAACAAATTACAATGACTGGTACAGCCATTCTCAACTGCATGAATCCACTTTATTCTGAACACACTTCAAACCTATCTTTGTTTTAATATGAAAGAAAAAAAGTAAGAAAAARATCTCCAATTATGGAAGAGAGACCCCAGAATAAATATAGACAGTATTTAATGGGTAAAAACATACACCAACCTTCTCAAGCATTCCTATCTCCTACTTCAGTTGTGTTATGCATTATGCTGCCATGAAGTTACATCACAAAGTGTGAAAGGATGATTTAATGAAAGCTAAGCATAACTGCATACTTTCATTTCCCATTTCCTCCAAATCTATTATTAAATGCTTCATGTAGCATAGCTGCTTTTTAAATAAGTCTCTGCTTGGCAATTCTCACGGAAGATAGTTTATCACATTTCTTTTCCTCCAAAAAATCCAAGCAAACAAATTCCAGAATGAAATGACAAAGTGATTTTATATTGTTTCAAACCCTCTAACTGTGGAGTGTACAATCACATACAGGTGTGCAATATAACAAACCCCTTCTAAACACTCTGCCCGAAGATGCATCCAAGAAACAAAGCAAATGAGGTGAAAACAGAAAGAAAGTTTTCCAGGTTTAACATAAATCTTGCATAAAATAATAGGAAAACTCATTTGTTTGCTTTGTAGCACACACCGTGAACAGTTCTCTTCATTTTGTTTCAGAGGATTTTCTTACTTTAACAATCAAAAAATGTTACCAATTAGCTCGTTATCAGCTACCTGCTAKTCCAAACCTCAGCATGAGGATTAATTACTGATCTAATTTTAAATCTCTTCTAACAATACGCTATTCTAGAAATAATCTCCAAATCAGTCTGCCAGGGGAGTTGCCTCTACTGCTCAGAGCACAGATTTTCACATGGCCAAACAGTACTGTAATAACCAGGGTGRGAACGTTCTGAACATCAACAGGACTAGGATGTTTGCAATCAAATTATTTGCCACATTTTAAAAATACACACTCTGAAGGAGCTCTCCTCAGCTCCACTGGAAAGGTTTGCTCTGTTGGTAAGACTCATCTTTCCAGCTATGGAGACCAACAATAACAACCCCACGGAAGAGAGTCAGGGTTTGTGCTTGGCAGAATGTTACACTTAGGATGTGCTTTCCTACTGTCTGGAACTACAGCTCTGCTTTGGCTTTCAGACAAGTGCTGGGCCATGCTCCCAGCCCTGGTGCCTCTGCTATTTTGCAGACCACCCTCACTTACTGCCGTCCTCAGCTCTCCAAGGGGCAAGACGGACAACATCAACTTTCTTAAGAACCACCTGGCATATTTAACTTGCAAGCAGATTCCAGCATATTAGAGCACAGAAAATCCTGAACAGAACATGGCACCACATCTGGACAAACGTGCCAGAAGAGCAGACAACAGAGACCAGGTTGTTAGACAATAAATCCACTCCCCGCATCCTCAAATGCAACAAATTCCTCACCACTTTAGGTAGCCTTTTGTAAAATCACCATCCCTCAGTTTTTCAATTCTACATACCTTTTGACAGAAAGGCTTTCTAGATATTTTGGATTTATCTCAGAAGTTAAAGGGACCAAAATATCTGACCTTTAAAAAAAAAAAACAAAACAAACTCCAACAAGGTAAGCTGAAGTATATCATGCTTWTATATATATAATCATGCTTTGCACCACTGATACATTAACACTCTCATCTGCCCTACCTTTTTGACCCAGGCACTGCACTAACCACTACTTGCTACGAGAATCGTCCCCTTTTATCTTACTGGGATTGCCATTCTCCCTTTCTTAATTTTGCAGAGTTTCAACACATAAAAAAATATTCTTTGAATAGGTAAACAATTCTCAAATTCATCCCCAGTAGCAAAGCGTAGTACATAATGACATAGATCCAGAAAATCAGTCTCAGTCTCAATCTGCCTACGTTACAATGATCATTTAAATTTATACTTTTGATTCTAAACCTAAAGGTGAGAATGTGCTTTCTATTTTCATTAACAAGACCCTCCCCTTTCTAAAGCAATAATGTTTCCCAACTCCTAGCAGCTTTTTACAAAGTAAAACCTAAAGAARAAAAATCAGCATCAACTTAACAAAATTTCTTATTAAGAACAGGATACTTCTAAAAGACAGTCCAGTGGAGAAAGGTTCATTTTCTCAAGAGAGGAAAACCACTTTTCTGTGAAAGTATTCAAGTATCTGTATACATGTAYSACAGACAAACATTCATCCTCCAAAGGCCTTCAAARGAAGCATTGAAAACTATTTGTTGTTCATTATGTTTGCACACACACAAAGATGGGAGAAAAATCCTCAAAAACGTCTCTAAAAAATAATAGCAATGGACGAGTGTGCTCAAGTAGGCTGATAATAGTCCAGTGGACGTGTTAGGAAAATATCTAGGCTTAACAAAACCGTAAACTCAGCAYGAAGACATTTGTCCAGCACTAACCTGTCTTAGGCAGGAACATGCCATGCTCTGCCTGCCTGGACTCAACCAGGGCTGAGCAGAGCAGTTCCCAACCAGAGCAAGACAAAGGTGGGACGTGTGTGCCAATGTGCTGCTTGAATTCAAAACAGATACCAAGAGAGAATAGGAATTGCTCAGTTTGTTCCCTTCTGCTTTGGAAAAAGAAATGCTGCTTGGGACCTTTCTAATCAATGCACTCACTGAATGGCAGAGAGGGAAAAAGGCTACTGAGATAAGAGTTGGCTCTAAATGTCAAAGAAGGGGATAGACAGGAGCTGAAGTTCTGTGGACATTGAAAATGCTCAGTGTAGCCAGTAAAAGTGGTGTAAATTCATGCAGAGATACACTGCACTGTTGCTAATAAAGTATTCAGTTTTTGTGGTCCTTACTCATTTGTGGAGACAGGTCTGTCAATAAACCACTGTCTCGGACAAAAACAACACACTTCAAAAGACAYGAAAAAATTATTTACAAAAATACATTAGATAGGTATACTGCAGTGTATATCAGATCAGTTAWGCTGACTACTAAAATAATAAGAAAATACACCTGTAGAAGGCATTTCATGTTAATGGAGCAACAAAACCACAAAAGGCAGGAGAAGAGGGGGAGGCCCTGGGTGCAGATCTTGCCCTGGCACACASAGCAGCCCTCAGATCCGCAGCAAGGGGAAGTTTCTGGAACAATCAAGCCTGATTACATGTTAAACCTCATTCTTTTGTGTAAAGCCTACTTGCTGAGCCAAATGTTCATTATCCAACAGCCATCAATTTTTCATACAAAGATGGCTGTTCCCATTTAATAACTATACAAATGTGTACTACAAATAGATACACACAGGGTTTTGAAATTTTAGCGGGCTGAAGCTGGAACCATCATTCACAAAACTGAGCAGAAGAAAAATACAAACATGAGAAGCCACAAGCTGACAGCTAAAGCTYGTACATGCAGTACATCCAAAGGGTGAAGCAGTTCACCATCGCCAAGAAAGGGTACTTGTTTTAAGAGCTATTCTACTTAGGAAGGCTGAAAAGTAAAATCAAAATCAGTTCCACTTACAATAAGATGGCAGACCAGTAAGTACAAATACAKGAATGTAACAAAAATAAATGGATGGCAGCAGTGATAACAAAAAGAAATCATARAAGAAAGTAGGAAAAAATGAAAACCTAGTAAAATCAGAGCCATAACTTACRTAGCTGTTAAAAAAAAGAGATATTTAATAAATGTACCTCATGTAAAATTGGATCAGAATGCAAGTGAAGAAACTGCTAAAGCTTTTTGAATGCTTTATGTACTTATTCATAACAAAAGGAACTAAGAAGTAAGCATTATTTTTACAAATTATGTCTACCAAACTTTAGGAGAAACTCACAAGCAAAGGCGAACACACTCCAAGTTTTCTCTGAGACAAAGTGGGGAAAGATGGACCTGTTAAATAACAACAGCATATTTCTGTGCAAGTAAAAGATTGTGGTAAAATTAATTTCTGAGAGCCAGGTATTGTGATATCCCAGTATTCTTGCTGCACCACTTCTGTTCTGCCACACAGTCTGAAACCAGCATGGCCAACATGAAACCAAAGGAGACCCATGAAAATTGCAGAACGTACACAAATGAAGACACAGAGGAAGACAAGTGCAAACACTTAGAGAAAGTCAGGTATTCAAATTCCATAGCAATCATGCTTAATTTAAATGAGGTCTGCTAATTGTAACATACTGATTTACCATGCAATCAAGACTGGAACAAAATTAAAGGACAGGAAAACACACAATGTACTGGAAATAAGTAATTTCAAATGCCACCGCAGGATTCAAGCTTGTTTCCTTAGAGAACAAAGATTCAGGGAAAGACTATTCTCATGTGCGCCTGCAGAAGATTTTTATCTCACGTCACTGTGAGTCTCTCCTCTGGCACATGCTCACTGCCAATGTCGCATGATACCAAAAGTAACTCCTTCAACATCAAACAGAACACGTCAAGTGACGTTTACATCTTCTATTAATTCTGAAGGAGTTTAAATTATATGCTCAGTACTACATAAACACAGCAGGCAGTAATGGATATGGGGAGACTCATGCAAGCATCATACTGATATATAAACATATCATTTGCTTAGATTTTCAATAYATGACTAAGCTTTGTCCTCATACAAAATATGAGATTCAAATACCAAACATGAGGCATTTTTGCAGGAAAAAAAGGTGATTGATTAAGGTTAACAATCCCAAAATGTCCAATTTACACCATAGCATTGCCTAAAGTGATAGAGAGACTGGTATCAGGTGGCTTGGATTTCCTATCTGACACAAGGACTCCCCTGCACAGGACTCGTAAGCATCCACCTGCTGAATATCCCAGTTTTCTGGACCCTTCCACCTTCGGCCGACATAGAACCAAAAGCAAATACATCAGAACAGTCTTTAAAACTAAGCTCTTAACAGGCCTGGAATAAACTATGATTTTCACTACAGAAGTAKGTTTTATTTTATCTGCAAATCTACTCTAAAGAACACTTAGGTATTATTCTGTAGTCCTCAAAATAATAGAAAAAAATAAGATAATTGGGCTATAAGCAGAGAAGAACTATTCAGGGATTGTCTAATAATTAGCTACAAATGTAGAATCAAATCACTTTAAAGGTGTTTTCYTTAAAGCTTTGAAAAGATGTTTACTTGCTCAATATGGTAACCGAGATGGTGGCCGATACAAAGTGTTGAGCATCTGACTGAAAATTAAGTCATTTG
Organism: Amblyornis subalaris; assembly: GCA_018881555.1. Taxonomy (NCBI): domain Eukaryota; kingdom Metazoa; phylum Chordata; class Aves; order Passeriformes; family Ptilonorhynchidae; genus Amblyornis; species Amblyornis subalaris. The sequence goes on from JACAXG010000004.1 coordinate 5,901,965, forward strand.
TCTCCAGGCAGGTGTCTGGTGATAGAAGATGACCATACACTGTATCTCTCAGTTCCTTAAGTAAGGTCTCCTTTTTGTAACAAACATTTTGCTCTAAGGTGTACAGTTCCTTGTTAACATCAGAATTCAGCTGCCAGTAAAATAACAGGAATTCCAAGTGCACCGGAGAACATCCCTAAGTTTGCTCCTGACCACAATTTCACACCTCTCCAAAGAACAGGGACCTGMAAAGAGTAACATCACAGCATGGGCAGAGGCTCCCCAGAACCACATACATCTACAGGTCCATCCCAGAGCTTTAGGCTGGTGGGCGCTCGGATTTAAAATGCACTTGTCAGAGACAAACAACAGTCAAAATAAGCAGATGCACAGACTTTGTAAGGATTCCAATACCCAAACGTGTCGACTTCAATTAAACACAAGAACTGCACATTTCCAGGCCAAACACGTGCCACTATGTACTCTTTCTGTCTTACTTTCTAYAGTAGCACTGAACTCATCTGAGTGTCCTCTGCAAAGTTCAGGATCTCCCTTCTCCTCATATCTCTCCTGAAACCAGTCTCTTTCCCCAGTATTTCATTTAGCTTGCTTAAAACACCAGTGCAAAATTATTTTATGCTCAGCAGTCTCCTTCATGTGAAGGATCCAAGTAATTCATGAAATTGTCTGCAATTTGTGTGTTGCTTCGTTTCCTCTCCACAAAGGTTTTGACTTGAAAAACTGGTTTGTCCTGGGCAATAGCCAAATGTTCATACAAGACAGTTTCGATCTGAACAAAAAGCTTTCAAGGCTTAAAACTTCAGTGTTAACCCTATAAGACCCYTTCCTTGGGTTTTAGTCAAGCAGGGAAACAGCCAACAGTATTCAAAATGAATATAAAATGTGATTTACACAGAATCCCAGATAAACTAAAAATTACAAACAATCCAGGTGGATTGCCTGAATCATTACAAATGTTTTGGGATATTAGGAGGACCTTCCTTCCATTCTYTGCACCAGTCTCTTTCATTGCATTTAAGTAGTGCAAATATCCTGTAATGGAAAGTGTATTGGATGCTCCYCAAATCTCATCCATTAGTGAGCAAAATGCCCATTACATTTCCATGCAATCCGACATAACATTGTCATAAAGAGTTTTCCAGGAGATAAGGTAGAAATTTTTTCTCCCCCAAGCAGTGCTTTTGTCCTAAGGCCATACTGAAATACTAGCAGAAGTAATTTGACTGAAATTTCCTCTCCAATTATGAGTGTCAGGAGGTCATTTAATATGCTGAGTTAGGCAAAAAAAATTGAGCTAAGTATTATCAAAAGCATCAGATTTCCAGGTCTTTCCCATCCTTCCCGACATAAGGGAAACATTTCTTATGTTATTCATTTGAGCAAGGAAATGTGTGGCGTGACAGCTGTCACTTTAAAGTTAATTATAGTATAGACTCACATTTTTAACATTAGCTTTACGTTACCACAAAAATGTAAGTATTCTGCTAGCGTCAAACTAATTGTTTTTCTTCAAAGTGACAATGTATATATGGAGGAGGTGGCATCCCTCTGACACACACAGCTTTTAATGTCAATCTTGATGAATCAGCATAAAAAGACACTGAATTCATTTGGGGGGATATGTATGGGTTCACTGCCTAATATGGTYCTGTTATGGCAGCTGCGAAGTTACCAGAAAAACACCAATGCATCAGAAAGCACCATTTCCGTGCTCTCGGCTGCCTGATTATTTTCACTCATTTACATCCCAGTGAAAGGTGGTTTCTCTCACTGTTTGTGAACATTTCAATRATGAATAGCATTTTTCTTAGTTACCAAGAAACTGTTTGTAATGAAATACAATGATTTCAATAGAATCACTGATTTTAGAGGTGTCTTGCTACTTAAAGACTGCTTTACACTTTACGGGTAGTTAATTCTTGTGATTTTAACAAATTACTGTATCACTAATGCCCTTTCACTGAAAGGAGAAGAGGAAAGAGAATTAGAGCATCAATGGCAATGGTGGATACAAATCCAACACATCCTTCCTCACAGAAATCCACCTTTGTCATYCTCCAGAATTATCTTTCAAGTTGCTTCAATACACAAATCTCCCGTCTTAACTTGGCAAAGAGAAAGTCACTAAACAGAAGTGAAATTATTAAAACCCATAGTCACAGCCTGTTCCACCCAGAGAGGATTAAAATGAAGAAATGAGGAAACATTAGAAATCAGCATTCTAAGTTGGTTTTACAAGACCAACAAACACCCACTTGCACAATTCAACAGTGCTGTTAATATCAAATTGCAAGAGTATATTCAAGATACGCCCAAAGTGCAAAGAAACAAAAGGACTTACAACCAGAGACATTTAATTTAAATACGTCAGAATTATGCTTTATCTTTCCATAATCCAATTTCAATAGGCAATGCCTCAGTAGAGCTGATATCAGAATATCAACCCCATATGCCCTTTGAACCAAGGAGTTCTCATATTTCTCCTATAGTTTAAACTCATAAATATTTATACAGAACCAGTTTGACAGGTAAATCTGATTTATGTTTACGTCACCCCTCCCATGAGAAACTTATGTATTTACAGTTTGCTCTTGACTTTCTCTATCCTTCCGGGAATATGTTCAAGAAGAAACAATCCAGCCACTTTGACCGGAGGAGCAGATGGTTCACTTTTCCAGTGCCATTAGCTGCGGCGAGAATCCCACCAGCTGCACGAGAGAGCTCATTTCAACAAAATGCACTGAGGAGAAAGAGGAGTCCTTCCCATTTGCCTCCTAATGTAGGAGAAGCCATATGGGAGTCAAGCCCTCTAGGATTTTTAGTACATATCAGAAGCCATTATAGAGAAATGTGCCATAGCTCAGTAGTCAGAATACCGCTAGTAACCCTTTCCTGCAATGTGAAACCAAATTAAAACTGAGAGAAATCAAAGGCAGAGAAGCCCAGAATTAAGGGCACACAAGCTATCACAAACGCAACAGGACCACGCAGAAGTTTTACAAACAGAGCAGAGGAAAATTGTATCAAATATYTGACACAGCAAAAAATKCTCTGCTGCTAAACATGCCCAAGAYTGCAAAGTTACAGAAGAAATTTAAATTGCAATCATAATTTCTAAAGGAAGTGTACTAAAAGTGAACATCACACTTTGAAAGGGGGCCAATTAAAACGGAAAAACATTTATTTAYTTAGTAATAGAGTACTTCATTCCAAGTGCCCACATGCCACAATCCTGAGAACATTAGCACACAGAAACACCCAGGTCAGGGCACAGAACACRCTCCATGTACAGTGACCACACTCACAGCCCAGACACTCGCAGGGGCAGTGTCATTGCATACGCAGATACAGGATTTCAGGACAGACACCCTGGCAAGAATCACAACATTACAGTGATTTATCACAATACTCCTCAGACCAGCCCAACCTGCCCACCCATCTCCCCCAGGAGAGCAGGCCACGAGCTGGCAGGCTGCCAGCCCAGCTCGGCAGAAGGTGATATTCCCAGCAAACTGTCACACATGCTCAAATATTTCATTTCTGAGGCTGGCTGAAGGCTGCGGTTTCCATCCTGTGCGAAATAGGATTTCCACCACATGACTTCGTGCAGCAGCTCTCTGCTCTGAATCCTCATAGTGCTGTTTGATCATTTTGAAATACCTAATACTCGTTTATGTGATTAAATCAATAAAAAGTCATCTCTTTTCCATTAAGACGCTCAGTGGATTTACAGATCAATTTCTTTCTTTTTGTACTTCAACTACTAACTAATAAATGGAATTGTAAATTTTGAGTAGGAGTTTTCCGACAAAATATCGCACCCAAAACCTCGTTAGTACTTCTCAAATTGCTTCTGTCCTTGATGCGTGATTTTAAATTCAAAATGGCACACTAACAAGATATTGAAAAACAAAGATAGTTTATTTTTGTTATGAGAAACACTGTGGGTATCCACTCTGTTTGGAAGACCATTACTGCTGAATTTTCACAAAATACTACCTTTAGGTACGCTGGACACCATCTGGAATGGAGTGAGCTTTTGGAAAACCAAAGTTGTGCATGCAGGAGCAATAAATGGATCCAGAATGTGCAGGTCTAACACAGGTTACCATATTACRCAATGGTGTCTTCCCTCACCTGCCCTAAACCAGCCCCCTCCCTCCTCCTGGCTCTGCCCATCTCACCTGGCTCTCACGGACAGCCAGGTCTCATTACACCAGGCTGCTCCCAGCTCACCAGTTGGTGGCCAAGAGCACCTGAAAGCCAAGTCCAACCTACCTCAGCCTTTGCAAATGGAGGCACAGCACAATAATTTGCCTCCCCTTCCTCTCCCCAGCCAAATTTAGGAAATTTGTAGGAAATTACCGACCTTCATCTCTGCCACTTCTGTCCCTCCATCAAAACACTGCTGCAACTGCTCAGTGGGTGTGAAAGTTAATGCTTGGAGCAGAGACATCAACACACAACCTGAATCTCAAGGAGCTCTTTTACTTCAAAAAACAGGGTAAAGACAACAATTATGAAAAGAACAACATCGCTAATGAAATTCCTGGCAACTAAAATCTTTATTTATTTATAAAATCTTTCTTCATTGCCACTAAGATTTCTGAAAGTCACTGGCAGCACAGAACACAACTTTGATAAATTTAAATCACAAATGTGGAATAATAACAAGAAATTAACAGTCCCCCAAAATATTACTAGATAGAAGCTACAATCCTCTAAAAATTAATATAATTTCTGACAACTGATGAACAAAATTCACCCTAAAAATCAAGCCAAACGTTATATTCTGAGTCTTATATAGATTATTAACTGTATCAACAAACCAACTGCTGAGAAATTCTGATACCAGCTGCAACTGTTTACTCATAAATCTGAATATACTGCTTTAGTCAGGATTAGCTACCTACTAGTCTCACCAGTAAGTTTTCAGGCTACATACGTTAAGCTCCACGGAGCACCTGATGAGCAATAATTATGTTGATATTTCCCATCTTGAAGGGACACCCCTGTACTGCATCAGATCCGATACCATTCGTTAGTTCACACACTTCAATGTGATTTTATAAAAATCCAGAGAGAAGTGTAAATACAAACACGCATCCTATTAACTGCTACATTAACATATTCACATCTCTAATTAAAAAAAAGATGCCAAATGTATTAAGCATTATTTAAAATTTAAGGTTATGCATATCTCTATGAAGACTGTAAGTGCTGAAAGTCAAAATATTTGCAAGCCCTTCATGCTGCTGCCTATTTCAACGTAATACTGTTTTGCTACTTCAAATAAAGCAGCTTGCTCCCAGAAAGCATCTATCCATCATTTTGTACAAACAAACCCCTTATCACATTCACATAGCATGAGAAGGCAAAATGCATTTAAATAAATATCTTTTAAAAGAACGATCGGTGGATCTGCACAGTATGATTTTTACAATGACTACAATTACAAATCATTAAGAAATTAAGAAATCATATCTAACATACTAGGAATACGATTCAATCTGTTAAAACAGAAAGAAAAGCAAGACTAAACAGTATTAAAACAAGTAGCTTAGAAAAACATCRTAAGAATTACTCGCAAAATCCTTAGATTACCTTTTGGATCGTCTCAACATGCTGGTAGCAGGCARAGAGAAATTGGACAGCACTGTCCAAAAGGAGTCAGACATGATCTTTAAAAGCTTTCATTGCTGGGAAAATACAGCACAATCAAGCCACTAGCAATAAATAAGGAACTAAATAATACCAGTGACAGAGCCAATGCAAATTCCCCGTAGACCTTGCAAGCTGTTCCATTAATGTGAGACAGGCAGGCAAGCGTACATATTGCTGCTGTTTCCACTGCCTCTGTTTTCTCCCAGCTCCATCCCTGCCTCCCTCCCTCCACCTTAGGAGGCAGTGCGAAATGAGATATTTATTCTCTTCCTAATATATACACTTTAAACCTGGAGTTTGCTGAATACACAGCATACATGCTTTATATACATCTCTCTGTATTCATCTAATTTCAGTCAAAATATTTTCAATATTTCCAAAACCATATCTGGGCACTGTTTGCAATCCTGAATAACACAGGGGGTTTTAAGCCGTGTCTGCACAGAAAGCACCACTGACTGCCTGGTTTGTGTTTTTATTCTGACATGGTGGCTCTTCTTTTCCTAACTACATGAGGCATATCAGGGGCATTTTGCTTTTTTTTCTTAATTAATCTTCCACCTTTAAACAAATCCCATCTTTCATCTTTAGTAACCCAAGCAGATTTTTAATTAAAAAAAAAGGTTCCAGTACTTCCTAAGATCAGTTTAAAACCAGAAATCCRTTCTCCCCCTGAAGACAGCCACACCACATCCACGTCAGTCACAGTAAACACAAACTCCTCCGTAGCACCTGGTGCCCAAAAACAACTCAACCAGCTGAATTCTGAGAACAAAACGCAAGTGGGACTCGTGTGATGCACATCAGAGGTTTCCCACACACCCCCTTGCACATTAGCCACAAGTTCACTGTTCCCCTTTGTGCCTGGAGAAGCCTCTTGCCATGTTTTTGCTTTTTCTGGGTCTAAACAAAACCTCGCTGGAGCTGCCTTTTTTTCTTTTTTTTTTCTTTTTTTTAATTTCAGTATGCAATCTATTTTCTTTCTATTGTGGCTTTTTTAAGCACTTCTGCCAGTAGGAAAGCTAATGACGTTCTCATATTTCAGCCTTCTTGAGTGGCTTTTTATCACAGACATGAGAAAGATGACAATCAACAGCTGGCACGGCCTTCCATGCACAATAAGGCCCTTAAAAAAATACACAAAAATGTCTGGAAGAAAGAAATCCCAGTAGACTCACTGTAGCTTTCCACAGAATCTCATGGAAGAATTCATAATTTTCCATTAAATAATGACATATTTTTAATACATACATTTATCAAGAATTGCAGTATCTGATTGAGCAAAGCATTCCCTTCCATCTGGGCTTCAAAACAGGCAAATGGGATTTTTAGAATCTCTGCTCAATACAACCTTCTCTTCTAGCGTTTTCAAACACTTTTACAAAATTAATCTAAATCACACAGTGGTTTGATTTCACAAAGTTAATCTAGAGTACAACTGAACCAAACTTTGCCACTGTCTACTACTGATTAGAAAGAATAAACACATTCATTTTTGTGTCCACATAATATCAGATACCAATCAAGAAGAAACTGAACGCTAGCCTTTTAGAATTATATTCAGGATGTTATGTGACCTTCCAATTTTAAAAAACCATGGTTTTGAAAAGGTATGAAATTTTCACTCTGTCAGCTAAAACATGAATTGAAATTCCTAAGCAATAATGGTGGGGAAAAAAAGTGTTCAGTTAACTAAGAAAATAAACCTATTAAAACAGAAATAAATTCCTGTACTGCTCACAGTTAGCAAATAAGATCACAATCAGCAAAACCCCCTAAATCTATATTAGTCATGCTTTTTTCAGAAATGATTGAAAACTCAGTAGTTGAAGACGTATCAGTCATTATCACTGTACTCAGCAGCAGCACTTCCACATCTCTCACAGGAAGGACACAAAAAGGAGAAGCCATTTTAGGAGAACATTTCTCCATGGGCATCAGTGACTGACAGCCCTACAGCAATGTTAATCCAGCTAAACCCTGTCCATCCTCTGCTGTTCCTGGGGAACACAGGGCATCCCAAGCAGGGAAGGGGATGGGGTGTTTGCCATCACCAGAAACCTGTCTGTCCACCYGTCTTGACATTTAACACAATTCTGCAGAGCTTTTACCCAAGAACTGCAAAAAGCACTTTGAGAATTACATAACACTGGTTCAAAAATGGCAGAAATTTCCTTTAACACTTTATATTCCTGCTTTTCAAAACGCCTGTTCCACATGGAAATATCAAACGCCTGTAAAGTGCTCATTTTGAGACCGTCCCCAAACTTCAGCTCCAGGGAAGTTCAGAGTACCTAAAAAACATGAAGACACCACACTTGGAGATGCAGTGTTTTTGCTAGAAAAACAGAAGAACATAAACTGTCAAAAAGCTTTTAAAGTAAGTCATGTTTTAAAATATGACAGTGTCAACATGTGCAGAATTGTCTTTAGTAGTAACAAATATAGGAAGCATAAGGATTTTCTCACATCTACAATGACAAATGAAATCCTTCGAAGGAACTGTCTTACTGTCTGCACAATCAGCAAAACATTTTGCAAAATTTGGACTAGAAACTTCTCACTAATTCAAAAATGTATCATATCTGTATATGAGAAAGCATGTCAACAGCACACTCACACAAATACGTTGTGAGTTTTCTATTTTATTTAATGCATAATAACATTAATATGTCTTTGTGAATTCCACATCCTGACTTATTCCAAGCCTGAAGAAACCTCTCCCCACATAAAATTCTTCCACTTGCCTTTCAGGATATTTAGTCTCCATCARTCTTCCTAATGCACCTTCTCCACTTTATGCCCAACTTGTCCTCTGAAAAGACCACCTGCAGAACATTTCGGCAGCTCCCGTGATGATGGAGTATTTCTCTGTCAACCAAATGTATGGTTTCCAGGGCCCTCCTAATGACACTGCATCCACTGGACAGTTATAAATAGTCAGTGTCAGCGACTTTCCCAATTTCTCATCTTTACCATTACTGAAGTAGGACATTAATTAAGCCTGACATTAAATGAGAATGCAATTAGGCAAACAGTCCACATGAAACCCATTGCTTTCCAGACTTTTTTCATAGCAGCTACATTTATCATTAAATAGATTTCCTTGGCATAAGATCATCTTCTTTTAAATAAAATCTGTCATTTTAGAAGTAAGCCGAACTCCCTGAAAAAGTCTGAAGCAGTACCAAGCAGATCAGCGAGGTAATTTTGAAAAAGAATATCCCAAAGGTCAAAACTCTTGTGACYGACTACATTTTAAGTTGACTATGTATCAAGAAAAGTTTCCACAAAGTGTTGACTATATTGTTAAGCACTTCAACCAGGATGAACCATGTAGTGGTGCAGTAGTTTTCCAACAAAGATGACTTTCATGAGTTACATTGTGGAAAGGAAAGCTTATAATGGAAACCTGTTGAAATACTAATKGAGAAAAACCCACCTCTTCCTAATTAGTCCATCACTTGAATGGTTACATTATATTACGCTTCACATAAAAACATGATACTTTCAGACCTAACTCTTTTAGTAGTCATTAGACTCAAATCCACAAGTTATTCACTAGAAATACCCAGAAGTTAAAACGTTTTGCTAGCAAAGCTAAATTCTTTGGAGAAGTCACAATAAAAGAAGATACATTCTATCTTTATAATCAGCATATTTATTTTAAGGGTTAAATTGTATGCCAAACAAGCACAGAAGATTATTTTACTATAAATAAGCATAAGTTAACACAGGTGAAGACATACCCGCTCTCTATCACTTACTATGCAGTGAAAAGTGTGTAAGGTATAAAAAACCCAGCAGAAAACTTGGGTGTTTCAATAGAGAGAAAGGAGAAAGTTCTTCCTTCATGCTTCCAAAAAAAMGGAAGGTTCCTTTAAAAAAAAAAATTACATGGGAGATGTGTGTTGAGCTATTTGGGGCATCATTATTATTTGAACAGTGACCTACGCAAGTGAAGAACAGACTGTCTTTGAGCCGCCTGCAACCGCAAGACACGTAAGTAACAGTCTGACAGAAAACATTGAATTGAATGTGTCTTTAAGGCTCACTTTTCTATCATTTGCTAGATTATACAATCATAGATTTCTTCCTTTTGGGGCAGAAACGACCAAGCCATCATCCCAAAATTAAAGAGTCAKGCTCTTTTACTACAGTGCCTCATATGGATTTCAGTTGCTACCTCTGTATAAAAGGGCTCCCAAAGACATATCCACATGAGATTAAACAAAGAGCTGATGGCCAAGGGATTTTGGGGATGAAGAACAACCAAACTTCCCTCCGGCGTGCACTTCCTATGCTGGGAACATCCTAGTGACTGCACTAATTAATGATTCAAAGGATCAGAAACATTTACCGAAGGAGCTATCAGGCACTGCACCTGCATGGAAGCTGCCAACTCCTCATGTAACTTTAATCGGGCACAGTTACTGAACTAACAGGGGTTGCCATCCTGGTGGACAGCCTGAAATGCTATCTAATGCACTACAATATCACTGCACAGTTAAGCACAAGCAACTGCTCTGATTTCAGTCTAAAACACCTCTCACAAAATTGTACTTACTCAGATATGGAGTACATCAACTACAGCTCTGTCATTACAACTGTATTTTCTAAGTGAAAACATTACCAGTAATGAGAAGTGAGGAGTGCTAAAACACCAAGTTAATTATGGCCCAAATCCTAGGAATATTTAATAAGAAATATTCTTTCCTTGTGTTTTTATTTACAAAACTATCACTTCTTAGTATGCTAATATTCCATGCAACACTATCCTTCTGAAGTAACACTAGTAAGATGTTCGACAACTSCAATATAACATAAGCTTAACATAATTTCAAGCTCACAGATCTGACAATTGGGCTCAGATGCCATGGAAAGGTCAATTATCCTCTTTAAATAAGTTACTAGAACTTGCATTCTTTCCCTAGCCTTGCCTTCTTCATGTGCGATTCAAATGTCAGTTGTCCAATTTAATCAAATGTAACCTCCATATGTGATTCAAATGCCATAAAAATTGAGAAATGTTATTTGAAAAACAACAATACTGAAAATCAGATCTGAAAATGTCACTTCCTGTTTACACAGAAATCTTCTAACGTTTTATCCAAAATGTTGTTAAGGACACTCAGCAGCACTTGCGAGAAACACAGCATCCCAGAGTGCTGCTGTAACCCCAACATCCTCATCCAAAGATTTTCCCTCCTCTTAATCAGCCAAAACTTATCCAAAGGAAAACAYAGATTGAGCCTCATCTTGCCACCATAGCATTTCCTCATCTTTGATCATGTATTATTTATCCCAAAGCACTTAAACCTTCCTTTTTAACCTGTAATACAGTCTTAATGAATTCACTGTGCAACTGGATTTGCAAACAGGAAGATAATCTCTTCTCCTGCCACTCCAACCTGCAGCAGCCTCTCCATGAAGAAGTGCAGCACTTCAGCTCTTTRCAGAATTTTTCCACCTCTGACTCCCTGTACTTGAGTAACACGACCAGGCTATTGCTAAATCTCCYGTAACATGGGGTTTGTATATATCCCAAAGAGCTGTAACACAAAGGCCTTGACAGACATGGTCCATAACCATTCCAACAGAAGTATGGCAGCAAAGCAGATTGGAAAAAACAGGTGTTATTCYCCCCATTTTACAGAAAAACTACAGTGCAGAGCCTAAAGGACAAATTAAGRGTAAGAGTAGCTACAAAGGCAGCCAGCAGACTTTGTGTCTTTGCAGGGAGTGAGGACTGAAGAAGAAATACCAGTGGATGGTTAAAACCAAACCAAGACMACACACAAGTAATTAAGGTAAAATGAACTAAGCAAACAACAGAGAGGCAACTGAGCTGTATTTCAGTRGGTGCATTAAAGGGTTTTGAGTTACTCAGATCTCAATTACTGGCTTGAAAAGCAAAAAGGGCTCCCCTCATCTACACAATACCACAAACCCCCAACAAGCATCCCAGGGCAGCAGCATGTGCAGACACCGTGCCAAGGATCACCATGGTGCCCCAGGCTCAGGGCACACATGGTGAGCAGCGAGCAGGGAGTGCCGTCACCTGTTTCACAGTGTACTACCCCGAAGACCAAATCAAGCCTGAACTCTAAAACAAGCTCTGGCACCTGATTTGWTTCTCAGTATAATTCAGGTTGTTTGCTCCAACCCAAATCTCCRGTGCAGGACGTTCCACTCCACAGCTTGTTTCTTCTTTCCTTGGTTAACACACTTAGGCTCAGCTGGAATGTTAAGGATATTGTAAAGCCCTTGCATTTACCATGGTTTTTCGGAGACAAAAAGCTTATTTTGTAGGATGTTGGCTAAGAAGAGTTATTCTGGGAGCAAGGGGAATGCTAATGTAATGAACAGACGAAGAGGATGAATTTTACATTTTCAAGCATAAATTCTTAATGAAGTTAGAGCATGGGATAAGAATAGACTTTACAAAATAAGCATGGTACAGAGGAGACATGAGAAATCAAAGCCATGSTTGGGAAACATCGGGGGTGCGAGCAGACACACAAAAAAAAAGGATAGAAAGTTTATGCAGTTTTAAAGGCAGAATTACATCCTAATTTGGATATGCATTTTGAAGCGAAATTGGCCCCTCTTTTAGCTGTTCCTTTGGAATTCTATGAATCTTCACAGCAAAAGCTTAGCTTTTAATCTCAAAGTCTGGGAAAACTATGATAAGATGTCATCAATTGTCAGGTAAACAAACTACTCCAGGTGGTGAGTGAGCCTCAGAAAAATACATAACATACAAACAGGTCGAACATGAGAACAAGCCTGAACCACAGATTTTTAAATAACTACAGAYTGATACAACTCTATCAACTATTCTATGGTAATTTTGAAAAAAACACAAAGGTGATGCATTACAAAACCAAGGTTTCCTAAAATACACATAATAATTAGAAGGTCTTCAACAAAGACACTTATTTTACGTATGTCTTCTAACACGTGTGTCTACCTATATATAAAAGGAGACAGAAATGTTAGAGATCTGGACACAGAAGCAGATTTAATAAATTAAGATAAATTTACTCAAACTGAATTCTCAGCTTTGAAATAAAGTATCGAATGGACAGATATGGAACTCTTAATGACTTCAGTAGTCTCCAGAGAAACATTCACGTCAAAATGCTAAAACCAAAATGTATCAGTTTGCAAAGCTAAATCTTACTACACTCTACTGTAACAAAAAATGACACAAATAAATCTAAATAATATAGCTAGAAACAAAAATATATAACAAAAKTGCTTGGTTTTAAAATACACTACTTTCATAACCCACCTCACCAATGACCTTTTAAGCCATCTCAGATATAAAGAAAARGAGAAAGTGTTGATAAATGGGAATATCCATCTTGTATTCACTTTAATTTCTTTTCTGCCAATGTAGATGTAGCATTATACAAATTTTATAGATTAGGGAAAGAAAAAAAAATCAAAATTTAAGCAAAAACATATGCTTTTTTTAAATTTKCTAACATTTTCTGCACTACCTATTAAAACGCAACCAGTAAGAAAAGCAAATAAYATTTCCAGCTGGTCAAAGTATTTGGTACAACACACCAGCTTCTAAACAAACACACGAGCTGAGAGAGCACAGATCACGCACGCAAACCAGCACCACCTGCGTGCCCGGAGAACACCCTTCCTGCAGGGAAAACACAACTCCCCAAACTAATACAGACTTTTCCCGTTAGCGACCACTCACAAGAGCACGATGTAGAAGACCGACCGCGGCGTCCTGCGGCGGAGTCTGCAGCTGCCCTTGCGTTTCATAAGGAGGGGAAAGTTGCAGAAGCGACAGGTCCCAGTTCCGTGCTCCATCTTGCCATGAGYGGAGGCTGCGCGCGCTCAGCCATGGGGCGCAGGCCGGGACACGTCCCCGCGGGCTGCTCCTCCGTGCCCAGGACAAATGCAGCTCTAATCGACTGCATTTTGCTCAAACTAATTGCAAGCTCCCTGCGAGGGCAGTGCAGACGCCCGTGACTTTAAAGGAACACCTTCTGGTCAATATTTGTGTGTTGATTCACTCGGAAAATTGGACGTTTAACGATTCTGGAATCTTCCAGTTTCTCGGAAGCGGAGTGGGCAAGCAGTTGCATTAAAATGAAGTGTGGAGGAAAGCTGATAGGGACTTTTACCAGATTTCTTTCAGTGGAAAATTTCGGCCTAAAAATTGGCTAAGAATTATAACTTGACCTGCTCTGCTATTTTAACTTTCTCATCTGTTCACAAATAAAAGAGAGAATCTCAGGAACAAAAATAGAAATGTAATAGAGAGTACAAAAAGTACTATTCACCTTCTCAGGCAAGCTATAACCCAAACATACATTATCACTTCTACTCATGCAGCAGGTCTTTGATGAGAGTCAAAAGAATTACTTCCAAAACCAGGTTTTTTAGTGTTTAAATAAATAAATGCCCATCTCAGCCCAGAGATGTGACAATGCAATTCTCAGTACACAGCAAGTCTTTCCCAGACGGCTGGATCAATAACATCCCTGCTCTAAAGACCTAAAGCTCTGAAGAAAGGAAAGGACAGGGAGAACAGGAAGGAAACAAAAGCACACAGAGCTCTTTCACCACAGCAAAGATTACGGTTTGAAGATTTTATTTTAGAACATTAATAATTCATAATGACAGTGTAATGTAAACTAGGTTAGAAGATTATGCTCTCAAGTACCACACAAGGGATTGAATGACAGAATAATAACAACTAGCCAAAGTAGCAAAATTTCAGGAGATAAATGAGGGGAAGAGAGAACTCGGAGCACTAGAAGAAGCATATTTGAGATGAATGAACAAAAACAGGAATAGGGAGATATTGAAGAAAAGGGGAGCACAGATGCAGCCTGTAGAAAAGAGAGCACCCTTATAGAAGATGAAGCTCTTCAGGCCCTCTGGCATGGTAGTTATGAATATTCAAACAAGAGTTTAAATTTGAGACAACAGTTCACCATAGCTGAAATGGGATGCCATTCCAAAAATTGGCGAAGTTACCCTGAGATCTTCTTCCTCTCTTTATGCTCTAAACTTTCCTTAAGCTTTCAGGTTAATATTGATCCGCTAACTGGTTTATCTAACTCAATTAGAACTGTAACACATCTTCGAACAGCAATTTTTTAAGGAAACAGATCGGAAAGGAGGCTGCTGCTCATGGGCAGGAACAGTCCTGTGCTGACACACACAGCTGTGTCACACAACCTCTGCTTCCCCCAGCTCAAGGCCGTGAAGGTGACACCAGGTACTCGCTGTTAGTACATCTCTACTATTAGTGCTTCAGCACAGGACATTAACAGGCCTCTGTGCACACTCACTGATCTTCCAAACTAAAACCAAAAATAGCAGCTGGTTGTCTCTTAGTCCAATTAAAAACAAATCTTGGAAAATGCATGGCACTGTCTATCAACAACAATAAACACATGACTGTCTGGTTAAGAATTTATATTTCGTTCTCAGAACTATTCTCTTGCCAGAAATCTTTCAGTGCTCTGGTTGTTTCTGTATCTGTATTCAAGATCAAAAGGTCTTTGAAGGAGAGACTACACGGAAGAAAAAATTTAATACAGAACTGAGCACGCTACTGTCATTGGAGGAAATCACTGTTATTTGAGGATAAGGACAGAAAAAGAAAGGTCTCAATATTTACTACAGTCTCTCAAGAACCTTCTGAGCTTTTTGTTCCTCCCTAGAAGTTGCTGACTTGTCCCAACCATCCCAGACCCAGAACAGTGCAGGGGGAGTAAATGAGTCAGCTCGTACACAGGTGCACCAGCAGATCACAGCCTTCAAACACGGTTCTACAGACAAACCAGCTATGAACCATAACCTTACACGGTTTATAGGTCAAATGGCCAACAGACAGTACAACCCTCCAACTTCTAAAGTCACAAGTACAAACTCCCCTCTGGGAGCCTCCAATTTGCCAGGTCAAACCGCCAGGTTATGATTTACAAGTGGTCCCATGGAGGGCAGCCAAATGGTGAGCCTGGAAGGAGACAAGAATTCACACCTCAGGCTCCAAACCCCAGGGTTTAACTCTTGTGCTACTGCAGCTCCAGACAGGATGCAGGGATTTCTGCATTTACATAATGCCTTCACATGAAAAAATTATACCATTCAGGCCACCATGCCTCAATACTCCCAAGCATATTAAAGGAAACAAACAGTTTCTGATCAGCCTAAGACACACAAGAAGTTATCTGAGCCTGCCATGTTTTAGGTATCACCAATATGTCCCTCCCCTGTAGTTTCTTAGATGGGAAAAATGATTCCCAAGAATAATACCCAGTACAAAAGAAAAGGAATAAAGTGAAAAATTTCCATTAAAAAAGAAATTAATTCTGGGAAACTCATTCATTCAATGTGAGATGTAGATTAGAATTCAGTTGCCAAAATCTTACCTACTCAAAATTCATCATTTCACATTATGCATAATGATATATCCACAAAGTTGTTCTGTTACTCATTATTCTTGAATTGCTGATCTACACTGTTTCCAAAAGTGACATTACGCTGTCTTGCAGTCAACTCTGACCAATTATTTAGCACATTTAAGAAAGCAGTACCTGTATCAAATCAAGCACTAAACCAGGAAGATAACACTTGCTGCAAACCAGAACAATTTCCAAATGTCATTCAAGCTGAATATAGGCCCGTTCATTAATGCTCTGACATTTGTCAAATAGGAATTTCTAACAAACAAACCTCTTAAAACCTGTATTATATCAAGTGACTTTAAACTAAGCAAAATTTAAGACAGGAAACCATCAACAACTTTTGATAAGCCTTGAGGTATTTCAAAACAAAAATAAAGAACCTCATCAAGTCTAAATTCTGAAATGTTTTTGATCTTCCCTAAAAATAAGGAACTTCTGTTTACAGCTGCTGCCCTGATGTTGTACAATACATGCAGTCTTCAAAACCCAAACCACAGGCAATCTGGGGATGTGTGTGCCAAGAAGACATCCCTGTACCATGGAAGGGATTTCTGCACCTGCCTTCAAGGAGAAGGACTGGAGTTACAAYAGTCTCATCGAGGCACACCAGCAATCCCAATACACAAGATAAAGAGCCACTGTCTAACAAAAGACCCCATTCCAAGAAGGTGGATGTCTCCATCCCCACCCTTTGGTGAGGGTCTGCTGACCAGCACCCTGCAACACCTGGGAAGCCCATCTGATGTACTGCAATGGAGCACACCCACCCAGGAAACTGCCCACCCCACCTCGCTCCTACACCCAAACGAGCCATAGCTCTAAATATAGGTCTCCCCTCATCCATTGCAACAGCTTGTACAAAAAAGGCTTTGAATAAAGGCAGGCAACCCTCCAGGACATTTGCGGAATGCCTATGTATAATACAGTCTTGCTACTTACCACAGTTATTGATTAAAGGCTTGTTTCCTAGAATAGGCTTTTTATGTAAATAAATTAATAGATTCTTAAATTATATCACAGATGTCCATAAAATCCTAATTATATAAAACTCATAACATTGTAATTACACACTGATCAAGAAATTCTGTACTATGCTTAAAGACTATTTTGGAGCAACATTAGGTTTCCCATTTTGTTTTACTTAAATAAGACAGCAGGGGTCTGATCACCATCACACTCACAAATGGTGACCAGATTTTGTACAGGCTAGGAAAAAATTCTATGAAACTATTCTACAAAGCTATAAAAAAATTAATAGCTATTTCCAATGGACTTTATTAAAGCTAGAACTTCCAAGGAAAAACATTCCTATAAAAATAACCTCCACCATACATCCCTATAAGAACATGTTTCACAACTGGCATGAATTCATGAAATTGAAATAGCATGAGAAAATACCCCTGAAGCCAGCTGAAGYCAACTCTTCCCTTGGTTTGCTAGGAAATGGAAGCAAATTTCCACCGAGACTTCATCTCACCTTCAGCACTCAGASATGCCAGAAAAACAGCATCTGAACACTTTCATCCTTCTTACCACAAACAAATTAAACTGTTTCTAGAATTACTGAAAATGTCTTATGTCTTACTGAGGGTGTTACACAGCATGTAACATTTTCTGGAATGGAGGTAATTGCACTTTCCTTTAATCTCACGGTTCATCACTTCCAAGTTAGAACCATCAATTCATGACATCTTTTAAGCAACTTGAGATCAAAAAATGCTGTAAATTCATATTTTGATTAAATTAAAGGACAAATATGGGTGCACAAAGATTTGCCAGCTCATAAAGAGGACCAGCTGTGAAACATGGCCTCATTTTCTTCTTCAGTAATTTGACTTTCCTGTAACCCCCAGAAGAGAGCAAGCCAGATCMCAAAGACAAGACTCAGTACTTGTTTAATTTTGGACATCATTCTCTTTTCTTCCTAGAGATACACGACCTTAATTCCAACCCATATTTCCAACAACTATAGCATTACTATYCCACCTGTTATCAATTTGTTTTTATTGTAATCAGGCCACTTCAAATTTCCTTTTACTCTTTTGAAAGGTTTACATTATTTTCATTTGTTCAAAGGTTATGTATAAAATATTTTCAATCTTAATTAGATTAATTCTTTCAGAAGCCATGAACTTCCATGCCATCTGTCTTGACATCAGATGCACCAACAGTTGCTCATCTGTCAACATAAAATTATCAATGGCACCACGAAATATAGGGAGGAAGGGAAAATCTGTGCCAATTCTTGCAAATGCAATATACCAAAGGTAAAAAGTGAGAAAGATTTAACGTGAAGGCATAAGTTTTTCTTGCTACATTTTCCAGCAGTTCCCTGCACAGCCATGGAAATGAATCACTGCCTGGCTAACCTGAGGTGTTAAGCTGAGTAGATCAATGACAGTGGTAACTTGCCAAGATGAACCTTTGCTCTAAGCAAGCAGGAATGGCTATCACTGGCACCGTAACCAAGTAAACAAAACTACAACAAAGAAAGACAGGATAAAACAGGATCAAGAGCTGCACAGGTGAAAGCAACAACGATGAAAATAAAAACTTATTATAGTAGACCTAAGCTCTTACACAGAACCATGTATCTGTGAATCATCAACCATTCAGTATTTAAAGAGCAGATGGCTGGAAGGTTCCCATATGTGGAAAAATATTATTATCAAGGAGACCATAGTAACAGTGGAATAAAGCTTGCTACTAAGACTTTTATATGAACTGTTCTTAAAGAGAAAATTATTCACTGACCCATGTCAGAAGCCTGAAAATTGAAGGTTTCTCACACGAAAAAAAAGCAGTAAGTACCAAAAAGGCTTTTCAAAAATCAATAAGCATCAGATCTCATCTCCAAAAAGAACAGYTCTCAACTGACTTTAACAATAATCTAATCTTGATATTTAACTGCCACTTACCAGTCTGTTAATTAGCCCCAAGGCTAAACAGCATTTAATCGAGTTTAATCACCCTTGTTTAAAGGAACATTACCCAATACCAGCCTTTAAATAATAAAAATTCATTTAAAATTAGATTGATGGCAATGACATTGAAATGTTAGGAGGCTGCTCTGTAGTCGCTGCCCTTCACTTCCCCACAAGTGCTGCCAAAGTGAGCACCTTATTAAGAAGTGTCACCCATTGCTGCCCAACGTGCAGGGAAAGCAGCAGCATGCTGGGCAAAGCTCCCTCCACGGCCATGCACAATGACAGACACATGCAATGTCCCTTTCCTTTGCTGACAACCTGATTTCCACTCAACAGATGTCATATACATTACTCTGAATTAGAGGGGCAGAAGCCTAAAATAGTTCGACTTCACATTTTCTGGTTACTCCTATCAGAGCTGGCCAGCAAGAGCAAATCTCCCTCTGAAATAACACCTAGATTCAGGGGTTATTGCATTACCACCTGATGAGTAACTGAAATTTGACCAGCCACATCCACCCTGCAGCATGTGAACTTCAAAACCAGCCCCTGATGCTATGCTGGCTCAAGTTTTGAGTAGGTACCACTGAGCTCTGGTTTCATAACCGCACACACAAAGATCTCCAGCTTGTGTGAGCCTTTGCCTGGGACGGTCCCACTGGGTGAAGGTTCCTCTCAGCGAAGAAGCTGAAGGTTTCCACTGGGGCTGCTGATGGCCGTGCATGTCCCACAGGAGCACAGTGAGGAGCAAGAGCTAATCCCGAAGGAAAAATATTTTCARTTGAGCTCTTAAGTGCTTTAATACAAACTGAGCTGGTTTGGGTTATTTTTGGTTTAGAACCTCTTGCACCCTCACTTAAGCCTGCTAACAACAGGCTCGATTCTACTCCTCATCCTTTGTACACTCTGTGCCTGGAGACTTCAGCCTGCCAGCCTCTGTAAGAAAGCAGTGTGGATTTCCAGTGAATAGAATAGGGTGCAGTATTTAGTACAGACCCACTATTTAGACAGGGGTTTTTAAGGACCCCACTCCAGGCTGTTTTACTTTTAAGTTGGTTTTCTTGACACCAGACATGCCGGTGAGGGCTCCTCTGCTGCATGGTACAAGTTGCACATGTGCTAGCACAAGGTACCACTGGGAATTTGCATGCACGCACCAGAAGACGGTTTCCATTCCTTAATCCATTTTATCTTCTTCCCTACACAGGGCCTTAAACTACACATGAACTACAAAAAATTTGTACTAATAAGCAACATCAACCTGAACACTAAATGGCTGGAAGTAAGTTGTGACTAGGAAGCTGTTTCCTTCTGTTAGACGTTATTCTCTTAAACTGTAAAGCTGTTAAGTTCACAGGTGGTTATTCCAACACCAAACTGTTAGAAATTCCTAGTTGATACCTCTCCTTACCTCCACTGAAAAGGATGGCTGTAGCACGGACTAGACGGATTGCTCTGGGGCTGTGAGTTCAGGTAAAATACTAGAGGAGAAGTAACAAGTGCACAGTCAGCACTAAATGGGAATTTAAGATGCTGCAGACCTGGAGCAGATGTAGGAGAGAACATGTGCTGATGAACATCATTTCCTCGGCAGTGGGAGTACAAAGGAGAGGAGATTCTGACAAGGTACCACAGTAGAAAAAAAAAAATCAGGGTCAATATCACATCTTCTGTTTCAATAAAGAAAAAAAATAGATAATTCCAAAATACAACTTATATCTTCTAAACAAATGCAATACACTAAGTGCTCAAAAGTAATTACTTTCTGTTATCATCCAAACCAAAATGTATTTTTCAGTCAATTTAATATGTATTCAATGTTATTTTTCCACTGCAAAAATCTTCCAATCTGGAATTATCCAAATCCTTTTTTGTAGTTATTTCCAGGCTTTCTGGAATACAGACCATTGTCAATCTCTACTCTAAAACATTTAATTGAGAAAAAAAGAAGAAATTGAAAATGGCACCAGTAGCAAACATAGACCATTTGTATCACTGCCTTCACAATTCGGGAGCCATGGTTCCATGCCACGGCCGCGGCAATAACAGAAATACACAACTGTGAAAATATGAATTACACAAACCATTAACTGGAAAACAACATTTAGCAGTGGCAGTTGTTTTAGAGCAACAACTAATTAAGCCTGAAAGCAACGCTGCAAAATGGCTTCACTCTAATTTTAGCAGTGGGGAAACTGAGGCATGAAGAGGTTATGTGCCACGTCCACAACACATCCACGGTAGCATCAGGATTACAGCTGCGGGCGCTGGCGCCCAGCTCTGTGCTCAGCTCTGTGAACTATCCTGCTTTTGCAGGGGTAGCAGCCAATGCACGTTTGTATACACAGAGGGCACAGCAAATGTCTCAAAGTAGCCGCTTTTCAAAAAGCTGCAAACAGACTTCTGCATAAACACAGAGCGGAGGTTCTAACACCTACTTTAGTGAACTATACACGATGAGATGTCCTTCACTAGAAATAAAGTAAAAGTTAACTTACAATTATTGGTATTACAAAGTGTGCTTATGTATTAGAATACAAGCTAGTGCCACTGTATTCTTACACCTATAACCTTGATTTTTGACTGAGGGATGAGAAAAACTTTCTATTTATCACATTTAAATATAAAAGTGAGCAAAATGGAAATCTGAGGCATGCTTCACTTTTGTTTAAAATTCAGATATTTTACACACAAAGTTCTTAAGTCAAGCATGTTTGTCCATGTTTCTAGCTTTAAAATTCCTGATGAATCCAAATACTTATCAGTAAAGCAACCTTTACGTACTGGAAATCCTCCCCACCAGCAATCTCTGCTTAAACAGCTGATGAGCCTTACCGTCTGCAGACAGAAAAGGTTAAGCCTGCCTCTTACCCTGCTCCTCCCTCCACTGACTACACGAGAGATTCATTTGACCTCCTCTACTTACCAACATAGTATTAAATACACAATTTCCTTAATTTTACCTAATAGAAATAATAAGTATAATTACGAACATCATAAATAGCAGTTTCCATTAGTAGATTCCACAGCACTTATAAAGGACACAAGCATTAAAAAGGAATTACTTGTTAAAATTCCATTTGTAGAAATACATGTGGCAATTTAAGTAAAGACTTCTTGCTTCAAATCTAGAGGTTTACAATAGCATTCTTAATTCTAGAAAATAAACAAGGGTAGCAAAGGTTTCTGAAGATTTTAACGCTGTGACAGCTTTCTGACAGATTATTAAATGTGTTTTTTAAATCTGAAGAGTGATCAAACTAGAAAGACAGAGTTACAAACATTCCGTTTTACTACATTAATGTTTGGGACAAAACCTAACCACAACGTATCCCAGTTACAAACATTTAAACATTGCTTTTTTTGGCTATACTTTATGGTAAATACTCCACAAAAGCAAAATGTTAAAGCTTCCAAATGAAATTTCATGTACAGCCAAATAAGCATGACAGATAAAGAAAGTTCTAACACATAAAAGCAATGTCTGTTGGCCACAGAAAATTCTGGCCGGTTTTTCTTCATAGCTTCAATCTGAAATGAGTAAGTGCAATTTATTTTTCACAACAGTCCTTACTGGATCCGCAGAGATGGGGCTCCAAGCCTCTGTTTCCTCCGTTTCATCATTGTGCTGATACACTGATTTGGCTCTTCCCAGCATAAGAGGCTTAGAGCCGGGAAGGAGAGGCCACTGTTATCACTCCAACGCAGAGCACAGAACAATCAGTGCAATCCCAAGCTCTTCATATAGCCCCAGTGTCAGAGAGACCTCAGGAGTTCAGTAATGGTCCAGATTAACCCCACAGCTCATGTCAAAAACCTAGTTATTTACATATTAAAAAAAAAAATTCAAATTACAAAATCTTCTGCGAGCCTATTCGCAGCATCCAGCGAAAGCGACCGGAGCCCACCAGTACGAGAGGAAGGTGCCGACAAGGCCAGGACACGGAGGGGCCATCTGACCTGTCACCCCGCCAGCAATGTGGTCCCGACACGCTCCGGCCGAGCCCGCCGCAGGTCGGACACCAAGCCCTGGGCTGCCAGGAGCGGCAGCAGGAGCAGTCCCCCTCACCAAACCAAAAGGAGAGCGCAGAGCCAACGGGAGCGATGGCGCACTCGAAAGGCTTCTGGCAGAAATCTCACGGAGCAGCTTGAAAACTCTCCGGGCGATAGGGAACAGAGGCACTGCTCCCACCCAAAGCCTGGCACAGCCCTCCGCGGTGTGCGAGGAGCAGCTGCTCCCGGCCGGCGGCGACACGTGAACCAGCCTTGCTCGGAAACCAATCCCCCGAGCTACGCGCACAACTTTCAGCTTASAACATCTCCCCGTAGCTCCCAAGCCGTGTTCCAGCCGCAAACTTTATGGATTCCAGCACTGAGAGCAGAGCAGCAGCAGCAATCGCAGCAGATGGGGAGCCAAATGCTGAAGGGGAGGAAGGGGGAACACCTTCATTAGGAGGCAATGTTCCCTTTGCAGTGCAAGTCCGGCAGTTTTGCTTGCAAACAGCAGCTTCAATCAGCCCAAAATCGATTTCATGCTATTAACGAAACTGCCCCAAATAATGTCCAACACTTTTTAAATGTGTATTTGTAAGAATATTCCTTTCCYCTAAAAAATTTTCCACATATATATATGTTTGATAGGCTTTAAAGTGCTAATTTAGGCTGCCATTCACAAGTACTCATCAACCTAGCCAAATTCCAGGTGACAACTCCTGTCCTCAGACTCTTCCGTGATTCTGATCACAACCCCACACTACAAAATCCCAACCTCTCAGCAGTCAGGAGAACAGACTGCCAGGCTCAGAACCAGAGCCCCTGCCCCTCACACTGTGCCTCCAGAGTAAGGCAGCACAGCAAGCAATAAAAAGTACAAATTTGGTATGCTACATATAATTCTATTATACTTATTAAATGAGAGCCTGGATTAAGTAGTGGAAACTTGACAATAAAAACTGCACAAAAGACTTTTTCCACTTTTAAATCCTTGACGAAAACCTCCATAAATTCTTTGTCTCTGAGATTACAGTCTATACAGAACACTAAAATACCCCTTATTCACCAAATCACTTCTTTTAGAGATAAAACAATGCTTTCAAATTATTTTTAAAGCCTAATATATGAATAGCAACACTTCTACAGAGCCCCACAAGAATAATTCAGCACGTTCCACCTCCAAAGCCAGCCACGTATGAGCTTAAGAGCAGCAGGTTATTTTTGACCTAGTGCTTGTGAGCAGCTTCTGCGCACTCAGAGAAGGATGGGGTGGTCAGAACAGAGCACCTCTCTCTCTCCCCATCCATATAAAGCATCACAAGCAGAATGCATTGACTGGAGGCATTGTTTCTTACTTTATTTCCAGATCCAAATCAGAACAGAGTGCAAAAGTAGCAAAATTCCCTACTCCTTTTCAGAACCATTTTTCATCCACTTCCAGCACTTTGGCTTCTCCACTCTTGGGACAAGGGCACTTGCTCCTGGCAGGGAAACGGCATCGATCCATCACCAGGAGAAACACTCACCCGCCAACACGAGCAGAAACTGAATTATATACCCCATTTCTCTGCAGATACACAGGAAATTCCCACAGCACCTGAGCATGGCAACACAAAGACATAAACCAGCACTAAAGGCCAGAAATTTTCTTTCCTGCCATCAAACTTCTTATTGTTTCCAAGGTCTAAACATTAAAAAAATACAAGTAGTTCAGCACATCCTCCCAAAGAAATTCCTTGGTGTGTTTGCATGTTATTTTACTGTCAGGAAGCTGGGGTTAAGTTTAACAAATTATGATGAAGACTTGTTTAATGAAACCCCCTCGGAAATGTCTAGGGCAGCAGAAACTAAGAATCTTCAGAGATTTATAAGTAGAAGGGTAGTGCAAAGAAGGAGGGAGAGAATGAGAGAAAACAAGTCCCACAGGGGACATAAGCTGCCTTAAAAAGTGATTAGAAGGAATAAAGACCACCATAAAAGGCTTGCACATGTCTCTAGCCAACACTTTCATGTTGCTTACCATATTTCATAGAGATAGACATAAAAACTTTAGGTAAATACTACTTTTCACCAGCACCTATCACCATCAAAACAGCAGTCTGTAATATTAGGTTTATAGAAATGTGTATTTTTACTGGATTTATTCTGGATTAAAATTATTTTTTCATGTTTCTTATGCCTCCGTGTTCTTTTCCCATTTGTACACAGACTTTAAAAATATATTTGGTACAGTTGGCTGATAGCAGGAAATAATTACCAAAAACAATTTATAGGTGAAGTTAGAAACTGGTTTAGCAAATTTGGCTTGCTGAGGAAATTACTCTTTTCAAATTTGGATATAATGTGGGAAAGCCATATTTTCTTTTTAGAAAATTTTACATTTAGATTGCACAAAAATTACAGCAACCCACACCAGTAACCCTTAGAAACCATGAGGATTTCAAATATAAACCCACATTTTTCATTCAAACACCTGAACAGGTCAATAAAGTTCATGTTATAAACAACTGAATTTATTATTAATTTTTTATTACTGGGGTACTGGACAAGAAACCAGATGGCTCGAGGTCAACCCCAAGTGGATTTAGTGACCGCTGAGCAGCCAAGGAGGCAACCAGAAGAAAGAGGGAGCTGCAGGCTGGTGCTGTGCATCCTGCAGCCACAATGAAACCTGCAGTTTGCAGCCTGCCCTTCTGGGYGTGAACTGCTGTTAAACACATGAACACACAGAGGTGCACAGAGGTGCTTCACCACGAGCCTCCTCTTGCTGCAAAGGCCCCACCTCTGTCCTTCCAAGTCTGGAACGTCTCTAGTGCGCTTCATGTGCAGGTGCACATCAAAACCCTGGGAAAGCTGCAGCCAACAATACAAAAACCAATCTCTGCACAGAGAACAGAACAGGATAATGGCTGAAAATAATTAAACCACTTCGACTAATAGGCTGGAGATCAAAGTTTGGGCCTATCACTCCACATTCGCTATTTGAAATCGAAGAAAATATTCATGAATGATAATTATTTCTTTTGGGAACAAAGCATGGGGAAAAACATAACCAATACATTTATATGCATAATTCATTAAAAGAAAACTTTGAACTCTGATTACTGAACCACACCAGAGACAAAATATAACTACTTCTTCCTGCTCTCATACTATTCAACCTCTTAGCAGCCTACAACTCAGCTGAATATTATTTCCTTTAGTGCATTAAGCATAACCCCCTATAGAAACACAAACACTTTAAGCACATTAACAACAAAATGATATCTAAATTATCAGGCATTTCTCTTAATGTCACTCTGCATACAATTCCCCCATCTGTTTTACATGTCTGCTCACTCTGTGCTGATTATTTCAAAATTAAGACTGCAAGATATCCAAGTGCAAAGCCATCCTTTACAGTGTGCCTGTTTCCTTCTGCTAATATGGAAACAGTCATCAAGACTCATCAACAGACTTCACAGGTTCCATCCCACCATTCATTCTCTTCAGCTTCYACCCAAGACCTTCTTTAGGTGACAAAATTCCTCCATGTTCTGCTGATAAAATCAGTGAGACATGTAACTCCACTCCTTTTCCTTAGCACAAGCAAGCACAACAACTGTTGTTGTCCCTGCCTACAAGCAGTTCCTGCAATAAAATACAGCCTACTCATACTGACCCAGGAAATAAGAAGCAATGAGAGTCAAACAAAGAAAAAGTTAGAAGCAGTCAGGAATAGTCCATCCTTTCCATTCAGCARTGACAAATACCTGAGCTAATCCATAGGCTAAAACCTTTCTAACTCAACAATCAACCAAAGCAATCACCATACCAGCAGCAATAATCAAGTCCTCATTCTGTTGCTGGCTGGCTGGAAAATAACTACTTCCTCCCCCAAATATTATTTTTTTACAGTAGGAAGTGCACCCCAACCTCTAGACCAGCACACAAAAAAATGCTGAGTGGCTGATGTTTGTATATCACACAATGGCTACTGAACTGCTACAAAGGCAGGAGCTTATGCAAAAAATGGATGCAGCTCTTGAGGGTTTCTGGCTCCAAGCCAGGTGCTTCATCCTCCTGTCCATTACTGCGTCAGTGAACAAAAGTCAGTGACTGACAGTCAATGAATGAAGACATAGCTACATCCATAACTATCCCAACTCATCAGCCACGCTACAACAGCAGCTTTTCAAAATAAATTTTATTTTCAGAATTTATTTTTGCTTATGAGGTTCACTGTTAAGTTGATTCAAGCAGAGGAAAAGCCTCCAGAAGAACTGAGAACTGCCTATAGTTGTTACAMCATCCTTTTTGACAGAATGGTTGAACAAATTTATACAGAGTATATGTATATTTTTACCTTATATATATACATATATTATATACACACATATATTATAATTGTTCCCTCRATATAAATTTCTCTACTTCAAGGACTAAGTGGATTTTTTTTTTTCTCCCATCAAGAAAGCATTCTGATACTGGGATTTGCAAAATCATGTAGATCAGCTCCACCAGACCCTTTCCAGTGAGCCTGTACGCTTCATAGTACAGCATCAACACAAATATACATCAGCCACAATGCACTACTGACTTCTTGAACAGTTAAACTTTTCAAGCAACAAGAAATCTTCTGGTACTTGACTTGACTACAGAATCCATCATTCCAGAAACTACAATCAAATAATCAGCTAGATAACACAAGCAACTAAGACATTTCAATTCTTCATAGATATTTAGTCTCACTAATAGATGTAACCTTGTGCTTAAAATTTATGGTCCGGATCTTYCTGACTCAGGTTGCTAAATTTCTTCACATAATGACAGCTTAAAAGGCACTCACTTGTGGAAGAAAACCTAAGTGAAGTAATGAAAACTGCAGGTGTTAAGTAATATAGAAATAAAATATTCAGTCATTTGGTTTAGTTACCAGTAACTCAAACACTACACATTTGAAGCACTTCATGTGTATATCAGRTATCTCAAATGAAAATACATTAGTAGGCTTGTGTCATACCCACCTCCATGCTGGAATGAGCTGGAATATCTCTGGCATCCTCAATTTCAATTCCAAAAGTTTTGTTCAAAAACATCGAAGTTACATTAAACAAAAAACTTACTGGTAACTCACTGCTCCACTATTTGATCAAAGAACCTTCATAATCTTCAAATGATGAATACCACCTGTCTTAGAAATCTCTCAAATCTCGTTTAAGCCACCCTTTGAGGCATACTGGTTAAAAAAAACCCAAACCAGTCAGTGCTTCATGTTCTTTAAATAACTCCCTGACTGGTTTATCATTGTCATATGAACTAAACAAAAAGGTCTGGTCATGCCCCACTTTTAAAAAAAGACCTTTTGATCCTCTGTATTGTTCAGCCCTGAATCACTGGCTCTACACAGCATTTTCCAAACACTGTTTCTTATACAAAGGGGATAGCTTACATTGAAAGACCGAAAATCATTTCTCATTAGAACCAGAAACCTGAGGAAGAAMGGTTATATGCTTTTGTGAGCTTCATGACTGTAGTCCACAAGCTTTGGGAAACAATTTTAAATCATAATGCAATAGCAGGCAGTACAAAAGCTTTCTCWTTTATATAATGCAATCAATAACGCAATTTCTTCCACCATAAATCTGTAAGCATAACAGAAGCTAAGCTCTCATAATACCTTTGAAACACAAGTTAGTTCGCTAAAATTCTTTAAGCATCATAATGCATTAGAAAAAATTGCTGTTTGTTTAAATCACATTTTCAAAAGCCTACTTTTCCCCGCATGAGCTACTTTATTGAAATACCTCTATGAGACTGCCTGCTCCACAAACACCTGACCTGCGTGGCCCAGGAGCTGTGTGCTTAGACTTCTGTCAACAGACTGTTTGAAGAGCAGTGATCAAAGTTGTCCATATCACATAAATAATCAGTGACTTCTCTGGAGTCGCTTCAGCGATGTCAGTGTGGCAACACTCAACACCACAGCTACTTCCATATCAGGATCAGCTCAAGCTGGTAATTAGAAGTAAGCTTACACTACCACTACTTTTCCTACTACACTTAAGGAAATGAATAGAGGCTTCAGTCTCAGAGAAATCCAAGCTAGCTGTTCCCAAGCCCGTGACAGATTCTTGAAAATGCTAACAGAGAAAACAGAGCATCTGCCCATCTAAATTACTTCCACAACTGAACAGCTATATATGTTCAAAACAAACCAAGGGATGAATAACGAATAATTATACTTACAAGCTTCCTCTTCTGGGGAGACTGAGCTCTTTCTGGAAAAAAAAATAAGAATTAAAACCGTGAGTTAATTTTTCTTGTTATATATATTACTGATTTATTTATCAATAAATGACTGGGGTGAAATGAATAAAGAGCTGGCCATTTCCCAACGCATGCTCAGTGCAGAACTGCACAGCACTGCTGCTGCACATTCACAATGCACAGTCTGGGGTACAAAAGTTGCTCATTTTGCCTAAACAATCATTGTCTTTGTAGTCAAAAAATCATAAGCACTCAACAGAGCAAACATAACTTTGAAATTCAAGCCTGAGCACAGAAAAGGCAGTAATTAATTCTGTCCTACATACCTCATCAGCATCAGACCGAACCACTTCCAGAAGTGTGGAACGCAGTGTGCCTGCAGCTGCTGTGGTATGGCCTCACACTCTCACCAAAGGAAGAATTAATGGCTTTGGGGGATTTGGTTGGGTTTTTTTAAACACAAATATTAGTTGTATTATTATCGCATACGTTATTATTAAGTATTATCACCAAAAAATCAGAGGCCAAACACAACTCCCGCTTCTCAGCAGCATTTTGCGCCTGAGCGGCAAAAGACGCGCGGGGGACACACAAGCAAAAGCAGACGGGGGATTTTACGGTTTTTATTTCAGTCGATAGTCCAGGGGTATCCCGGGGCGCGGACAGCGCCACGGAGCATCCCTCGGCACTGCCCAGCCCCGGCTCCGCAATTCCCTGCCCCGCCCGGCTGCGCTCCCGCCGGGCACCGCCAGGTGGCAGCCGCCGCCGCAGCCCCGGCCCCGCCGCAGCCCCAGATTGYGGGGGTTTATCCTTAAAACGGCGCCGACGGGTGGGACCTCGGGCGGGCCGCGCTGATGCCGGGCCGCCTCGCTTCGGCTGATCCCAGCAAGCACCAGCACAGCCAACACCAACTGGCTGGCAGGGTACTGATCTACGGGATGTGTTTTTCATCCCCTCTAAGAAAGAAAATAATTTTTTTCACGGAATATTAAAAAAAAATCAATAGAAAAAAGTATTAAATCCATAAAACCGGGTAATCTTTTCCATCTTTCGTTACAGTGTTCGTGCTGACTGACATGARTAACAGTGTTATCGACAGGCAGTGACTGGTCTGATCAGTAATACACGGGACTTGACTTAAAGTTTTTCAAAGATACCAAAAAGTTACAGCCTTTAAAACCTAATAAATAAATAAATAAACCTTACATGCTGTTATTCTTTTCAAGTATGAGCTCGCCGTAATTTGAAATTTCATTACAGTTTAACAGTACCGAGCAAATTTCATGTGTGAATTATCGCAAGGCTGACAGCTTACAGCATCGAGAAATAAATTCCTGTCGTCAGACAAACTTGTCAAGATCTAATCAAAACACTTCAAGTGCGTAAGATAATAAATCATTAGCATCTATAACAGGTTGTGTGTTTTATATTCTAAAAAAGGTACTTCTTCCACTCTCATTTGTTAGAAAGAATTAAGTTTCCCACTGTGAAGCCTACGCTGCAAGGACAGCTTTTTGCCACTGCCAATGAATAAACAAATAGGTAAGATACAGGTATTATATATTATTCTGTTTGTGTAGGTAGTATATTACTTAGACATGCATATACATCTCTTACATCATATGAGCAGCTGTATTTAATTTATCCTCTTTAAAGAAGATGGCACTTCTTGGCAGAAGGTACTTCTTCTAGTCAAATGACGTATTTCTGTTTATTCCAACATAGTCAGCCACAGAAATTTTTAGAATGAATGTATAAAGCTCTGGAATTTCATAGTACTGGCTGACAAAGCAAATCTGTGACCTTTAAATCTCTTTATCTACCTTCTAGTTTTTGAACTTTTAGGGTTCATTTTTTACAAGCTTTGCTCTAGTCATTAAGGCTGAAAAGTCACTTAAAGAGAGAACACTCCCTTGCAGCAGCACAGCTCTGGTAATTGTGACTTACAATTACCAGACAGACCACAAGAAACATGGCCCAGGAACAGGAATAGACAAATCCTTTCCTTTACTGAACGCTTGTTTTACTCACACAATATGACCTTTAATACTTCCTATAATATAGGTAATTCAGGATTAAATGCRCGCAATGTTAGAAGGAGGACTGCCTTGGGCTTTGTTCCTGAAAGCATCCCTTGGAAACTGAGTTTCCAAATAAGGAAGGAAGACAGTCCTAGCAGCTGACATCTCAATGCAATTGAAATATTATCCTATCCATGTAGGAATTGTCTTCATTCTGCACCTCCACATTGACAAACACAGTGCAGCTGTGGAATCAATAGGCAGTAGTTCACATTTAATACCACTGTGGTCTTGACAGCAAGGAGTACAATCAAAACAATCAATTTTTATACCTGTTGTTCCACTATGCCTCATTTCATGTTAGTCTTAAAATCCCCTTCAAAAACCCTAACATCATCCATACCGCCCGCCACGTCCCGGCCTCTGCAGCGCTTTTCCTGTCCTCTGGAGAAATGACAATGCACTCTCCCAGCTCTCTGCCCTTTTCTGCCTCTCCAAAGCTGGTAACAGGCCCTACAACCYCCCAAATCAGACCATGAACGGTGGGGCCAAAGGCAAAAGCACCAGAGCTGGACATTACACAATCACAAGTAGCATAATTAGGAGCTTTGCTTTTCCCAAATCACCAGTGAGTTTGTGTCTGGAGAAGTTACATCCCAGAAAGAAAACACCTGGAGATGGAAGGAAGGAGGAAGCAGACTGCAGACAACCGACAAGTTATTTCCAGGCACCTATTTGAGGATGTCCACTGTCAGGAGGACACTGCAGGTCTCCAGGGGATCGAGTGGACAATGAAAAGACCTCCCAGAGATGGAGATTCACTCACAGGGTGATGACTCAGCTGGATCTTAAAACAGCTCAACACTTCGATGTGTGCAATGGGACCAACTGAGAGCTTATATCTTAAAATGACAGGGCAGTTTCAAACATAGGAAGTAGCACTACAAAAACAGTGATTCAGTAATTATGAAAAATGTAAGAGAAAAGTCCAACAGCATTTCATAAGCACCCTATAAAGGTTAAAGTCTACTTGCAATCCGTTTTATAGTAGAGATTAAATGTTTTAGCTAGTAAATTATGAGGTAGGTGGTGTGATTTAACTGGTTTCCACTCACACCACAAAGGAGTTTGGCATTACATGTCCATGTATCCTGAAAAAATAAATCACATTTTAAGAGGTGAGATAACTAATAAAAGAGTGCTGAGCTGTGACTACTTGGTCTGAAACACTATTTACAGGGTGCAGCTGTAATCCTTTCAATATGCTGGTTTATCCTAAAGGACATTTTTCATTTAAGACCACCCTTCTGATGAGAACAACACATGAACCTGCAAGATTCCAAACCGCCCCTTCCAACAACACATCTGCCTCCCTGAGCACTTGTGCTGCCAAGTAGCTATATTTATATTACCATTATTACTTCAGCCAGCCTCCATGCCACCTGCTCTCTAGGTCAACAATACAACCCTCAAAATAGAGGCTTACATTTATATTTGATTTATATGAAGTGCTAAATAGCATAAGAGCATTTTAAAATATTGGTGCACATTATTCACAAAGAATTTTCAGACGTGGAAATAAAGAACTACTTTCACAGATCCTAAAAAATAAGAAGTGTATTAAATCTTGCAGTACCCAAATGACAAGAACAGACTGTTCTGAAAGTTAATTTTTTTGTATCAGTTCCATATTTCAAGGCATAATTATTAAACATGCAACTTGATCTCTGCATGACAAAAGAAGCAGCAGATTTTCAGACAAGCACTTAAAAATGAACCTTGGGAAAGAAATTCGGCATCGTGGAATTTATAAAAAGCTGATTCAAATATCTCCCTTCAAATGAGTTCCTTTTATTTCCTTTTATCTTAAGTTCATCACCTCAATCATGAGGATATAAAATCAGTTGGACACCATATCATGCCACAGTACAGGTTTCACAACAGGACTAGATCCTCATTTTTGAGGCAGCAAGGCAGCTAGAAGAGAAAATATACTGGCCGTTTGAAACACCATTTTTCTGTTTGCAAAATATATTGTTTAGTACACAGATACTGAAAAATTTATTCAGTTGCAATCTTTTATTTACAGAAGCTGCATCTGTAAACRGGAACGTTTCAGGCAGCAGGAAGAGTGCTGGCTTTTTGCATAGGTATATGCACACAATATGGAACGGAAGTAAAGTCTGGAGATCTGTTTGCTCATTGACCTACAATGCAACCCACGTCTTTAAAGCAGATACATTCTGTTATAAAAGTGTGAAGAAACAGGAACCCATCACTCAAATTTGTCACTTTCTCTCAGTCTCGTAACTCGTCCTTGAATATGTCTCTGCGCATATGGCACAGACCCACAGGCAAAGTTGGATGCTGGAGTCTGCACCGATGGCAGCTTAAACGGAGTCCTTGCAAATTAAAATGAGAACCATCGCCACACAGGATGTTCCATATTTTTGCCAGAGCAGACAGCATGATTCCTGAGATTGCCTTTGACCTTGGCTCTCTTGCAAGGTAGCTCACTATCATACCAGTTGGGACAATAGACAAATATTTTTACAGCTGTAAGAGTAAATACATTTCAGTTAATAAGTTAATATTTCACAGATGATGAAATTCCACTGACAGTGAGTGACCTGGTACCATGCACTCATGTTTTAATTTTTTTCCTTTGCTGACTATGTTTGCTTTAGGGTATACTACCAACCAGCAGGGGATTAATTAAATCTCCTTCTATACATAACCATTTGCATTACAGAAATGATATAATGAGGGTTGGAATCTCCAGTTCTGATGGAAAGTACAACCTGGCCGTGCAAGGACAAACTGTAATCCATCCATCAGATTAACGGGAAGGAATTTTTCATGGTGATTAAAAAAAAAAAAAAAAAGCCCCATGCTAAGGTTTTCTTTTCTCCTATCAGAATCTGTCAGAAAAAATAATTTCCTTCTTTTCACCATATCACTGTAAATGGTTATTAAAAACAGCACTTCTCAATTTCTCTTTCTAGAAACGATTACATCTGAACTTGTTTCCCAAACTCATCAGTGAAGAATTTTAAACAGCTACACTACAACCATATCCGTACTGAAGGTCAGATRAACCTATGGAATATGCTGCAGATATTTTCTATAATTTACTGACTTTTTAGAAACTAAATTCAGGATCATACTGTTACATCATCTGCTTAGCTACAGAGATACTTAAAATACAGAAAATGAATACCAAACCTCTTGCCAATATCATTCAAAATATCCAGAGGACACAGAGTTTAATTCCCAGACTTTTCTCCGCTCTCTACTGAATTTATGTCTGCCATCACACAAATTCTGAAATGCCATGGACAGCTTAGTCCCAGTGCATCTCCCATATCTCCGGTACCAGCTACACTGCCTGGAACCACCCTTTCCTAAGAAATCTCACCTTCAGGATGACAAAGTGTCACAGCCTTCAGAACAATGTGTGTGACACTAGAACAGCCAACAGTGTATCTGTTCACCCAGTGCTATCCTAAACATACTACAAATTGAAAGCAAATGAAATTTATTGTTTCAATTCATTTTCTACCTCAACAGAAGATGCACGTCATGCCATTTGTGAAGTACACCAACATATAAAACCAAATTGAGAAAAAACCCTCAGCTGTTTAACTAACAGGCAGCCTTTTTTCTCTAAATATTCAGTATATATCAGTCTTCCAACCCACAGGTCACGAATCAGCCAATGATGCATTTCATGCTTTTAGATCTTCCAGCCTTTCTTTTCTCTTCAGCTTAGAAATCCCTTACTAGTCAGCAAAATAAAAACCCTTTGGATTTATTTCAAATTAGAGTTACTGCAGAAGGAAATAAAGCTAAAAGCCCTTTAAACTTTAAGCAAAATTCTCAAACACAGCAGATTATTCTCCTTCCCCCCACCAGCCCTTCTGCCTGGGCAACAGAAAGTTATTCCTTGGTAAGCAAAGCTAAGGATCCAGGTCACATCTGTGCATTAACCTATCAAGAATATATGCGACCAGAAGCTGCCCACTAACCTTTCATATCACTTAACCTCGGGGCTTTCCATAAGATTATGAGGTTTGGTTACTTGACCTAAAATAATTCCAGAATACATCTCATAACAGGCAAGAATTCACACTTTCCTCAGAATATTTTCAGTGCCCACTCCCGTGTATATATATCATATATATATGTATTTTAGTAAGCTGGAGTGTCTGCTCCGTATTTTGTACATTACATCACATTTTCCAGCCCAAAATACAACATTACACAGTGCACCATGGGCCACACCGAAACTGCTCGTGGCAATAAACAGGACTGAAACCACACACCGTGGCTTGGACAGGCAGGTGACAATAAAAACAACGGATGCAAACCACATTCCCAAGGGATGAATGGAGAGTTGCCCAGCCCCAGGAAAAGCCAGCTGCCRCAGCTGAGTGGGCACCCGCAGGCCAGGGCAGGGTGGCACCCACACATCCCCACCAGCCAGAGCAATGAGTGACTTGCAGTTCTCCAACTCTCATTTCCTCCACAGGATCCATTCCTATCTCTGTTTCTTGGGACCAGGAGCACAGAGTCAATCTGATTTCATGCCATCAGTCAAGCAGCAGTCTCTATCTTTCCATAGCAAAAACAATTGCTAGTTTCATATTCAATCCCAAGCTTTCAGCTGAGGTTAAACAGTAAGTGGTTTCTGAAAATTAAGACAACCTCTAAGAACCCTGATCACAATAATAGGGGCACAGTAACTCAGCTGCTCAATCCTTAGACATCAGCAAACTAATTTACTATTAACTTGATTGTTTTCCTCAAGGCTAAAAAAATAAAACCAACCAGAGCAGCAGCCCTCCTCATATACACTTGCCAAACTTACTTTTAAATGTTACAGAGTACAGAAAAGACAATGTTTTGAAGATGTAATTCCTGCAGATGTAACTGCAGGAAAAAGTACATTTAAATATTACAGCTCRAAATTTGCAATCCAGAGTCTTGGATGTGGCACAGAAGCATAGGAAAAAAAACAGCACAGCAGAAGAAAAATGATGAATTTACTCTCCTAACAGACAATCCATAAATTGCAACAGCAGTAGCTCCAGAAGACCATTAGGATAGCTTATTCCCTGAATTAAACAATAGCAGTTACCCAAAATGTGTGTGTGGATCAACAAAATAAAAAGTGAGACACAGGGTAGTCCTCTGTAAATAAAAGGTTATACTTCAAAACCCGAGAAATAACACCCATAATAAATGCTCCAAATCTCCCTTATATATTATATTTTTGCACAAATTAGCCTAAGGGAGAAGGAATATTGAGAGTAATAAAGTACACAGCTTAGACAGCTCATTAATCTTTCTCATTACTTAATTCTAGTTTTACAAGGCCGTGAAGCAGATTCTTGATGTGTGAAAGAGCCAGCCCAGCACTGAACAGTCGTCCCAAATAATGGGAGAAACTTCAAAATTCTCTTCCATTTTGCCAGACGGCRCCAGTTTCAGAAATTTAAGTCAAAAGGTCATGTTCTGCAAAATTTTGGAAAATGCAGAAAAGAGTGTCACCTCAGAGCCATACAGGGCTGCAGCTGCAATGCTATTGTTAGAAACCACTCTTAAAATTACTCTGTCTTGACTTGCACCAAAAATTCCTCCAAGACTGGGCATGCAATGGTCACAAGGAAACAGTCACAGCTGCTAAAAATGCCAAGAGCATTACAAATAAACAAATCCAGTTTTATTCTCTCCCTTGTAGGCTTGTACTAATATTAATCTATGATTAAGTCAGTTGACATTCCTACTATACACACATCTACTCCTTAAAAGGATGTTTCTACAAGAATTAACAACTGTCATCAAGGCTGCCTGACAACCAATTTTATTCATAAAATATCCCTTAAAACTGAATAATCAAGCCCAACACAATTTTGGTGAGCTTGGAACCTTTCTGGTTTATTCTACATTAAAGTTATATAAAACAATGTGCATCTCATGAAAACTCCAGGACTGGCTCATCAGCTCATATCCATTTACTGCACTGTTAATACAGAGCATGAATAAAAATCAAAGGTTACCCCAAAAAATTACATTAAAACACATTGGTATTCTATTATATTGAAATAAATTGGACATTCTTCAATACCAYAGCTCAAGCAAGAAAAGGTCAGTTCAAAATTAACATCAACAGCAGGTGTCTCCCACCAGTCCAAAGAGTTCTGTCTATTCTGTCAGGTTGCTCTGTCACCAGTTCCCCAGTTGTAA
This sequence comes from Amblyornis subalaris, assembly GCA_018881555.1. Lineage (NCBI taxonomy): Eukaryota > Metazoa > Chordata > Aves > Passeriformes > Ptilonorhynchidae > Amblyornis > Amblyornis subalaris. The sequence goes on from JACAXG010000004.1 coordinate 5,939,522, forward strand.
AGTGTTTGAAAGCAAACAAGCAGAAATTAAATTTGGTGGTTGTTTTTGGGAGGCACTCTCTGTGTCTCCAATTGCTTTGTCAATGTTAGGCCAAGATTTGTGACACAGCAACAGAATTTTCTGTTTACAATTGTCTATCTCTCTATTTAGACAAAAAAGAAAAATGTGTCAGACCAATGTTGCCAGACAGCTGGACAGCTTGGCCAGCCCTGAAATAAGACCAAGTTTCCTAATAAAGCTCCGGGAGAAGGTTCCAGGGAAGAGAAACCTTTTAGTTCCTCAAAAAGCCTTAACAATGAAGGAGTCTCCCATCCTTCCCTAAAGCTGCATCAAGCCCATTCCACATAGATCATGTGAAAACACTCTCAGAAATTGAAAGCAGAAGCAATCAATTTTAAAGATATTTAGTAATTAGTCCTAAAAGGAATTCCAAGCAAATAAAGCTCCCTTGCCTTCATCTAGTTTATGACTGATAGCATCTGTAACCTCACGAGGCATCCATTAAGTTCAGTAGTTAATTACATCTGCTCTGACTGGACATTATTTACAGAACAAGCAGATGTAATTTTCCATTGCTTAGCTAAGCTACATGAGGCACTTCAGCTTACCCCTCTCAAATCACTGCTGGTCACAAAAACAGGGAAGGAGGGACAGACAGGGTGCTCTGATCATTTTCTGCAAAGGCATAGTTACAGGCCATCATCCGCTTAATGAAGAAATCCACATGCTGAGCACCATGTGAAAATCTGGAATAAGCAGATGCCAGCCAGTATTTACACCTTTGTAAGCAGACAACAGAATTTTAACTTCTTTTTCTGCCCTCAAAAGTGAATAGTCTCTGATATTGCTTATGCCTGCTGGGCTCCAAACAGGAACATACACCCTTGACAAAAGTGATGAAAGAAAGGGCTCTGTTGCTTCATTCCCCCAAAATAAATATTTTTTTACAACAAAAGCAAACAGTCACAGGTGTTTTACATTTGTATTATTATGTATTGGAAGAGATATTCACCTCCTAGATATATAAGGTGGTTACACACTAGAATGACTCATTTCAGAGTTACAACACAAAAGCCTTTTTACCACAACATTKTTATGATTAGTTCTGAAAAACAGTAATTTCAGCGGAAAAAACCCAAACATTAAATTGGAACATGCTTTTCTATCATTTTTCACACGTACTTTCAAAGAAGTATTTTTTCTGCTTAGGCATATTTTAATTAATCATAAAGACCAAATAGTATATTTTAAAAAAAAGGCAATTAAATGGTCCTCTCAATTTTAGTGAGACAGAACTGTAATAATCACCAATTGCACTCTAATTTTAAAATTATAATCTTACAGTMACTTCAAGGGTACAACAGTGCCTATCACATTCACATGTGACCATGCTCTAAGGTGGAATATAAAATAGGAAACTGCAAAGTGGTGCTAGGCCAAACCCATGATTAATTTACAGATCAAACCCAATGCGGGGAAAGTTTTCTACTGGCATATGTAGGACAATCTCTGGGATTAGAGGAGGCAGAACATATCTCACAAAAGCAGAACTTATTGCTTTCAAAATGAAAGACAGGTGAGCTGGGAACCATAGGAACTGACCCACCTCATCCCTGGGAATATTTTTAAACAACCACATCTAGTCTCATCCTTCAGGTATATCATAAATTCTGCAAATGTCAAGGGAACTAAAGTTTTTGGATCACTCAGATTTCTCCTATGAAAAAGCATGGGATGCATCTAAGCATCTTTCACAGATTTATTTATGAACAACCTTACATTTAATACAGTTCGATAATTCAGGTTTACTCAGTGCCAAGAGATTTGTTTCAGAGTAAAGGAAAATTCATCCTCAATTAAAGCACTGGTAAAATACAGGCACTCGCTCCCAAAGCACAGATTTGAGAAACTGCAGACTGTGCCTAATGACTTTTAGTTCTGATGGGCGATTAGTGTGCTCGGTAATGGACTGACAGAAACAGCTGATTCTATTACAAGGACATGTTCTGGCTAGCGTTCTCTTTCTGTTGCATTTAAATTATAAATATGGACCCTCTTGAAAAGATATCAAGACAAAAGATATTAATCAATATCTAAAACTTCTGTCTTCTGTCCTTTAYCTACTTTAAATTAGAAGAAACACTGACTTCATCACCAGGAAAAGCCTTGCAGGTACTCAGGACTGTCTGGCAATCATTTCTCTCCTGTACATTCCTCTTCATCCTCTACTCCTTTTGGAAGAAACTGCAAGGGTTTTTTTCATCCACCTGTTGGCTTCTAAATCAGATTTTAAGGTATATTCCTGTTTGCATTTATGGGTACAGAAGAAATTTCCGAAGCCTTTGCAAAGCCTGAAAAGTCATCACCAATTGTCACTGAACAGTCTTCTTCTTCCAAGAGGATTTGGGAAGGGGCTTTTCCTCAGCTTGACAGATCTCCAAACAGCCAGTCTAATCAGTGGCCTTGTTCACACTTTCAGGCTGAATTCAATGCCTGATTAAAGCATTCAGCTCACAACAGCTTCTGGGGAGCCAAAAGGCCTTTAAGACATTGTTTATAACTCAATGTCCATAATGTACTATAGGAGAAGTCAAATACCAGATGCAAAGTCCCTGCTCCTCTGACACACATTTCATAAAACCTACAAAAAAACCTAGTCACACTGGAAAGAAAAAGCAGCATGGAAACTGCAAACCATCTAACAGGCAAATCTTCAGTACATCGAAACAGTTAAGCACCAAAGTAGTGCAAGTACCTAAAAAACAGGTCTATACCTCTGCACAAGCTTTCCCACTGTTGCTTTTGAAGTTTTGTTGTAATTTTCTTTTGCCTATCCCACCCCACTAAGAATCAGCCCCAACTCAACAGCTTTTCTCAGAGCAGAAGTTACAATTTTGATTTGCTGCCATGTGCATTAGAGGACTTTTCATACAAAGAATGTTTGCTGCGGATGGCAAAMCACTTAATTTTTATGATGGTAACTAATGAAAAAAACCACCTTTTCACTGATTTTGTTACATTTTTGTTTGAGAGGGACCAAACTACAAAGAAATAACTAAAAAGATGAAAGTTGAGTGACCATCTGTGAAGAAATAACCTAAACAGCTTTCAAAGAATGACTCAAGGTTTCACTTTCTGATACAACCATCTACTTATGCTCTTTGGTATGATAAGTTGTCTTCTTCATCAAGAACATTCTTGGTTTATTTCCCTTAGATGTCTAACTCCTTAATCCCTATTTCCACACTGTTTTCTCTCAGGCAGTGCTACCACAAATTCTACTGGTGCTCCCAAATTCTCACAACAGAAGTGCAACTTCACCAGCCAGAACAAAGGATTAGTAAAAGAATTAAAGTGATCCTGTAAAATCATTCAGTGCATACACAAAAACTGAATTAATTTCATTCATTCTCCTCCAAATTTAAATCCTATGATAACTGATAATTTTCATTTCAATAAAACAGTTTAGAAACTGGTAAAATAGTTCCAGCGTGGTCTGACTGCAGCAGGTTCAAAGCTCTTTTAACATATTTCACTTTTTTGTTTCTCGCAAAGTATAAGCACAGCAAAGACAAGACGGTGATTCCCATTTAAATTCTATTCTTGGAGCTGAAACATTGCTCCAAATTCACCCCTGCATTTTAAGCATTTCTCTTTACTTAAGAGGAAAGATAGACCTTCAGACAGAAACTTTGGGGATTTATTTTTACTAAGGACTTTGTACTTGTTGAATTCAGAATTTTAACATCAGAACTAAACCCACCATCTAGTCAAGAAATTACAGATAACTGGCTATAGGGCGATTTATGTAACATAAATACACCCAAAGCAATCCCAGTGCAGCTTCTGGGGTTAGTCCAGATTTAGACATATGCTAAATGACAATTTAGCCTTMACCTCCTAAATGATCTTTTCTCACTTACATAATTTTTAAAAAGGTGTGTCACAGGTATCACTTTATTTTCACYGTTTTTAAGTCCACAGTAGCTTCTTAAATAATGAATATGATTTCTTTTCTGTCCATCACTTATTTTTATAGAATATATTTATCTTTGAGACAAATTTAAAAGTCAGCTTGATATTTATTTAAGAAAAATCCTAGGATGRCTCACACGGACACAAGAACTATCAGAGATATGGCAACAAAAATATTTTTCTTCAGAGAAAAAAAGCAGTTTTTCAGGTGTAATGAGCCTGCTGTCTTACTTGGGGAGCCCCAGGGAAAGTGCACTGCTTTGTTAACATGGTGTTGGAATATTTTTCAGATGAAGGCAAAGCAAGTCCAATCATACTCCCTCCCCCACCTGAAGCTGTAAGAAGCTGCCCAGCATTTATGTCCAGAGTGCTTAAATTGCAATGTACAGCCTGCTTAAAAAAATAAAATCAATAGACATTATGCCTACTTATTTAAAAATCAATAGACATTATAGATTAATAAAATATTCTTTTCATTTTCCTAGTTATTCTAATTGAATATTTATAAGCCTCTGTAGCCAAGTTTAACATTAAATGCAAATGGACACAGATCATTTAAATGTGTACTGGTTCTAGGAAGCAGAATCTGTACTGTTATACAAACTTGAACGAATTATTTGTAAAATTACCATACTGAGGAGTGCAAAACCTTATTTTCAGTCTTAATACTTTAAGTTTTGCTAATTTCAGTATGAATAGCATTAAATAGCATCCCACTGCTTGTTCAGTCCTAAAAACTATTAAAGCAAATGACTGACCAAAAAAAATAGTATTTTCAAAACAATAYTGGAACCTCATTACACAAATGTCCATTAACTTCAATGGGAAAAATGGGAAAATAAGTTCATTGTACTGTCTGAAAATCTCCATCTATGGCTTCCTTTATGCCTAGGAGGTTTTTACTCCACAGATTCAGGTATTCCTAWCAAAGCAAAGAAGTCTCTGGAGCCTGGGAAAGGCAGGGAGCAAAAAAGGGGTTCAAAAAGCCAACAGGCAAATAAACAATATAATAGCRAGATGCAGGAAAGGGAAATGAATGTGCCTACAGTGCCAGGGACCTGCCATGTGCAATACTGAGCATAGAGCAAAGCAGAATTTACAAGTGCTTCCACATTAATTCTAGAAGCCTGAAAAATAAAACAAAAGTATATTTGGCATCRAACAATCACCTTCTGTAACAGGCATCCCACACACCTACCCACAGGAGGATAATCTATGGGATAGTGTTGTCAGTATCTACTTTTCAGGATTGATGGATTAAGCTACAGGAGCAGGGATGATGCTCTGCAGATGAAGTTTACCAGGATAAAAATATTACAGAAGAAAAGCATCACGGAATCTCTTTGGGCAGAAAACCCAGCCTGTAACAGCCAAAAATAAAGTTCCAGGACTGTGTTACCAATTCTCAGTTCAAGACAATGACAACAATCAGGAAACATTAAATAAGATCGGGGAAGCTGCAAAGTTAGCACAAGTCACAAGAGCGAAAGATTTCAGTGCTTCATTAGGATAATGACCAGTCTGAACTCCAAAAAGAGATGCTATTTTGGATTTGTCCCCAGCCTTCTACATTCTTTTTAATTTTTAGTGCCCGCAGCATGATTGTCTTGACTGGGGTGTAGCATTGCTCCTGAGCAGAACCCTTCAGTCCCAAAGAACTGATCAGCTCCCATCACACCTCATTCCTTCTTTTTACACCATTATGTCATCCACACGTGTGGATGTCTACAGATTGCCTACAGATTGCCACACAGAGAGCTGGCAGGTATTACAGTKAATGTTATCACAGAAATCTTGTACTTCAATGTCCCACTTGGCAACCTCAAGTAACCCTCGAAGCATCCCTCCTTGAACATCCTACACAGAAACCCGTTTAACTGCATTTACTCACAGAATCACCCGCTATCACAATCAGCTTCCCCTTATCCTTAGGGATCATCTCTGCTGCAGGAGCCTCCTCAGTACAGAAGGATACAATGACACTGTCTGGAAGGTGGATGTTGCCCAAAAGATTGGGTCCGTCCTCAGCAGCAGTGCAGAGTTAAAGCAGGAGTGCTCTGTGGTGTCTCTGCAGGTCTCACCTCTGAGCCTCTCTGCTAAGTTGGGCCATTTCAGTTCTTTCAGCTTCAAAGGGCAAACCTGTTCTTTTAGTGCTGAGAGCTCCCTGAGCCACACACCTGCACATGTTGAAGACCTGCTCCATCATGTGTTCTGCATTCTCTGCAATAACTGGAGAACCCTGCACTTAGACACCAGATTTCTACCTGTATATTTAACAATGTGTTAGGTTAAAGGCTTCTCCTTTAAGTGATTAAGCTTACTCTCTTCCCACCCTAGTCTACTTTTAAGCAAACTAGAAATAAGTGAGATCTATCCAAAAGCAAGTTTGGTTTGTTGAGTCAATGGGTTTCTTCCTGAATGCTGACTTGAGGTATTCTCTCTCTTCACTGATGACAGAAAACCTTTTAGTTGTCCCCTGTTTTATATACAAATTAGAAAATTCTGTTACTTTCACTCCTGCATCTCTGACCAGGTTAGGCATTCTCAGTACCCGAGATGATCAGGCAGAAAGCTGGCTAACGTTGCAGATGCTTCAAAAATCTTACATACAAAACTAAAAAAAACCAAACAACAAATGCAGATCAAAAGTGTATTATTAATGSAAAATGTTAGCTAGAAGTTTGAGATTGAGTTTTCCATTTAGATTGAGTTTTCCATTAATTCCAGAACACACTGCAACAGCAGATACTGCACAGAACCAAATGTGGATTTCCCGTAAATCCCTGGCAGTGTGAGGAATATATCAGGCGAGTGGTAACACAATGCCAGAATCAGGATATACACCACTAACTACTCACACACCTACATACAGCCAAATTAGCACTAATTTGAAAAAGGACAGAGGAGAAACTGTGAAGACAATGGACAGCTGTAATAAGGGAGRAAAAGGCAAACAAGCTGTTAGGCAGCATCAAGGACAGGATGGAACATAATATGGAAATTATTATAATGGCATTAGCTCAATCAGAAACACATCAGCAGCTATGATGCCATGTCTGGTTCTGGGCATGTCATTCACAAAGACAAGTCCCAGACTCCTGGCCAAGACAGCTTGTTACTATTCTTGAAATTCATTTTCCTACAGAATATATACTGAGACTGAAAGTAGGAAAAAAACCCTCCAACCACCCAGGGACAAGTTTTCATAAGAGAGGAAATAACTTGTCTTTCTAGCCAAAAGAAGAGAGGTAGCTTCAAATGCCTGCAGTGTGACAGCACAGGCACTAAGCAGTGCCTTCCACAGCTCAGCAAGGAGTGTCTCCAGTTCATCTAAAATGAATATTCAAACACTGGCAGCCCTCATTCCAGCAAAAGAAGTCTTTGGCTGCAGTGAGGATAGTCTGTTGGATTCACTGAGTGAAGAATTCCCACGGAAGGAAAGCTACTCAGAATAAAGGACAATGCTGGCACAAGAAATGATGCACACAAATAGGTTTAAGTGTGCTCAAAATGGAAACTAGAAGTTTCTGATTTTCAGAAGACCACGCTTCTAAAGCGGCAGCAGTGAAGTGCCTACATTCTCTGTGGTCCTAAAGAGATACCATTGGACAGTGTATATACATTATTTCATACATATGGATATATACACACCATTTCTATGAATACACAAAGAAATTCTGTCTTCCTGGGATAAATGGAAAGCTTACACATTTTCATTTGTACATATACAAGCTTCAAAGACACCACAAGAAAAAATTTTGTCCCCATGCACTGATGCAGCACAGTTTGCAGTATTATTTCCAGCACCTTTTTTACAACCGACTTTTTTCTTTGGAAAACAAAAGGCTTGAAAGCCACAGGTTTCTGGAATGCATTTTCTAGATGTGCAATTTATGGAGGTATTCAAAAACAGCCTACAATATATATAGCAAATATATATAGCAGGCAAACTGTGAAAGCTTAGGGCAGGAGGAATTTTCCTAATCTGCTTAAGGACAGGATTTTTTTAGTGGCAACATGGCTGCTGCTATATGCCTGTGTCTTCCTGCCCTAAGCCTGTTTGCTTTTTGTTTTCTGTTTAGTTTGATTCTCTGGGGGGGCTTAATTGTTTTTTGCTTTTTTGTCTTCATGGTAGGATTCCTTTATTATCTGATTTTACGGCTGCCATTGCCATTTTCTGTGGGAGCACTTTTTTGTTTATTTTATGGCCCACCTTCAGTGAATCCTCTCTAGTTACAATCAACCTTTTTGGGTTTTTTACTCCACTCCGTTATTCTACTGCGCCGCAATTGACTTTTGAGGGATTTGCTGCAAGACTCTCAGCCCCGATTTCCAGCAAATGAGGACTACAGAAGGATCCATCTGCTGCTGATACCCAGAGGTCTCATCCAAAATACTTCTTGTGCCACAAATGTGTCGTTTGGGATGGATGGAGCTAAATCACCACATCTTTTCACAAGAGGACGCACTCCAGGAGTAGGAATCAAACTGCTGAAGACACTGTGGATCAGGATTTTTTCCAGGAGAAGGAAGAGCTACCAAGAATCCAAAGGCTTTGTCATTTGGCTGCCATTCCACCAGCAACTATTACGAGCTGTTATTTCAGGTTATTGCATCTCTAAACACTAATGTTTTCACCACTGAAAAAGGAATTAGCACCTTTATGGTAATCAATGCAAATATTTACTTGACTTTTGACTTGGTTATTAAATTTCATATTGCACATACTTATTACATGGACTTTGGAAATACACTGGCTGATTAATCTCCACCATTAATACTGCAATAGGATGGGAGTGACAGGTCTCCCTTGCACAGCTTCTGGAGATGAAGATAGAAGCTTTCTGAACTGAGAAAGGATTATTTCAGGTCTTCTAACACCGATTGCTGGCATTGTTATTAATGCATCTGCATCCTGTATTACCCGTAAAAATTAAAATTCTATGTACTTGGGAGAAAGTTCTACTTTTTCCACCACCAGGTGACAAAGGGAGCCTATCTTGCTATTCTTTTAGTATTAGCTTATTATGGCTTGTGCATCAGAAGGCAACCTCCCACGTCCAAAAATCAATTTCTTTTAAAATTTTGCCGCTGATTGGCAGGTTTTCCCACCTTTGTCCTCTGCAATGTTTTTCTCTGTTGAAAGTTCAAATTGCTTTTAGCAAGTGTTCTTATTTAATGTTTTGCTGTTAGTGAAGTTTTAATCTTTCCTGCAATCTGGAGTTACTACCACAATCTCAGTGGCATATTGACTGCCCTTACAAATTAACTTTTTCCCACTGTTTTGAGACTGTCCTTGAGGAACAGCATAAATGGTCTTATCTCTCAGTTAATTCTCAAACTGCCAGCAAACCAGGCAATGGTCAAATGACTGGAGGTAACCAGGTAAGGCCAGGACACAAAGCTGCCACATCTCACGTCAGATGCAGCAGGCGGCCACGTGCACAGCTGCAAGTCCATTACAAGCCTTACATTATCTTCATTCATTTTCTTAACGTTTGTCTGCCCTGGTGAATTCATCTGATGTTGAAAGCTAACTTGTGTTTCTATTTGAACTCCAAAATTGGAATTATGTTATGTTTCAATTTGGAACTCCATCAAACTGACACCTACGTCTTTTAATGGTCCAGATCAAAATAGTACAGATTAATTTTTACCTGGATCAAAAAATAGGAGACCTTATTCACATTAATAACATTAGCATTTTTCTTCTAATGTTAGTACTAATGTTTGTATTTTTCTTGTTGAGCTAACACTGCACGTTGTTCCCTTATCATAGTTCTACTTTGTATATTGTCAATCCTGTGGCATTAGGCATTTTGTAGATAAGTGTTCTATTTCTTATTTGATACTCGTATTTTTAGTTTAAGATTTTCATGAGCTGATCTCATGATTTTTTATTTCTGCAAGACGACTCATAGAGCTATTACACGAGTTCTTTAAGGAATTATGATTCACATTCTGATATCTCTTACACTATTTAACATGTGTCAAAATAAATAGTAGAAAAATCCTTTTTAATGCAAAAGAATATCTGCATGGATATTGCACAAATCTTTATCAACTGAAATACTATTTGAAGATTTCCATTCCAAAGCAATTACCACTCCTGCAGAAGAAAGCAGCTGATGAAACAGGGGGCAGAAAAGATCAGTACTTAATCCATTATCACATCCCAGTAATGCTAATCTAGGTGTAAGATTAATTTGGACTTCAAACATATTAAAGCAGCAAAATAAGATTTGCTTCCAGAAGTGTTCAAAAGACAGTATATCCATATGATCAGATTCAACATTTACTGCAACCTTTCGTCCATAATAGGAATCTGAAACCAACTCAGATGTTTAGTAAAAGATAATGCAAATAGGTGGTGTATGAAATCACTTACAGGACCCAAATATGGATTTTAATATGGGAAACAAAACTTAACCTAAATCATCATCTCTGACAGGACAATTAAAGCACAAGGAACATATTTCCAAAGCAATTCCTTCAGTATTTCTCTCATGTAAACTTATTAAATTATTTGGATGTCGCATTTTGTTGATTTCCACCTGTAAGTTTTCTATTCTTTTTAATTCTGTTTTTCCCTAAGAACTTGACGGTTACTTGATAAATCAATTCTAAAAACATTTGGTTTAGGCTGCTTGACCTTAGGAGTTGGTGTATTATTTCTAAATTTTTTCCAAACACAACAATTCAATAACCTACCAGTTTATTTCACAGCAGGAACAGTGAATAACTTCTAAGTATCTCACTACTGTTAAATCTAAAGTTAAGTTTCTACTTTTTCATTTCTGTTTCCCTGACTTTGATTTCAGTTCAGTTTATAAAGGCCAGCACTCCTTAGCAGACTGACAGATATTTGTTTTCACTTGGGATTTCAAACTGCTCCGTTTACCTGCCACTGACTCAGGAACTCATTTCACTGTAACAAGAATTAACATTGTGCATAAAGATTCACATGTGAAGGCACTGGAAGACACTGGGTTCTTACAGTTCCTACAGCCTGCCCCATGGCATTTGGAATTCATCTTCCTGCCTCCTTGATTTTCTGTCAATTAACAGAGCTCTAGCCATTACCAAAATGCAGGTTCAAATATATACTTGTTTTTTACCAACAGCTCCATATCCCTCCTGTGCTGGGAACCCCAGAGCTGGACACAGAGCTCCAAGTGGATCTCACCAGAGCAGAGCAGAGGGGCAGAATCCCCTCCTTCCCCTGCTGCCCACGGTGCCTTGGATGCAGCCCAGGACATGGGGGTTTTCTGGGCTGTGAGTGCACGTGGCTGGCTCTTGTCCAGCCTCTCACCCAACAGCACCCACGAGACCTTCTCATCAGGGCTGCTCTCCAACTGTCCATCCCACAGCCGGGATTTGTGCCTGGGATTGCCCCAACACATGTGCAGGACCTTGCACTTGGCCTTGTTGAACTTCGTAAGGTTCTGTCAGGCCCAACTCTGACACGTGTCCAGGTCCCTCTGGATGGCATCCCTTCCCTCCAGCATGTCAACCACTCCACTCAGCATGGTGTCACCAGGAAACTCCTGAGGATGCCCTCAGTCCCACTGTCCACATCACCAGCAAAGGTGTTCAACAGTGTCAGTCCCAACACCAGCCCCTGAGGAACACCCCTCGTCACTGGTCTCCACTCGGACACCAAGCCATTGATCACAGCTTCGAGTGCAACACCTACTTCAACTTTCATTTTCCTCTCATTACCCCATTTTTAATTAAAAAATATTTCCTCTGAATTTGATTTAAAATTTTAACCTTTAAAAACTAATACCATGAATGTTTATCTCTGCCTTATTGCTTTCTCAGCTGAAATTTATGATCTTTAGAGCTACTTTGACTCCTTGGACTACATTTCCTAAGTACATATCTTTAAGATACCCTCTGTCTGGAAAAATCCTTACTCCATTTAAGGAATTAGACACAGTTTTGTACTACAACATAAAATATATTTACAAATATTTGTCTGCATCACTTTTCATTTTCTGTTTCATTGTGGTTTTCTGGCTGCTATGAAGCAGTTTAGAACTACACAAATAGCAAATGGAAGATTCAGAGGGGGAAAAAAAAAGGGCTCATTATTGAACAGTAAAGTGAATGTTATTTGAAACAGATGAAAAATATATATCTTGTCCAAATATATCTCTTCGCATGGTTGAAAGACTGTGAGAGGAGAAACAAGATTTCAAGAGAGGCATGTTAAGTAAAAGCCTATAATATTGCTCAAGCTGTTCCAAAATACAGTGCTTAAAACCAATTTCTAGCCATAACAACAACTACCAATCATGATCTGTTACACTAATAAAAGGATTTTATTCTATTTTTGCTTTTTTAAAATTGGCACACATCCAAGATGAGAAGTGGCAAAGAGGTTTTTCTCCCCTGGCTTTGTGTAGCACAGTACAGTCTCTCAACCTGCTTGTTACACAAATATTAAATAGGAATTTCAATTTTTTGAGTGTTCTCTCAGAACTGACTCAGCATCCCAAACTGTTCGAGAGCTTTCAGCTTTCACATATAGTTTGGGTCACCCATCCTTCCCCATCCTAACCACAACTCGTTCCACACAAGACCAATGTCAGCCACTGGTTCCTGAAAACAAACAGCATTGTTCATTTCTTCCTTTTTATAAAATTATCAAAAGCCAAATCAACTATTCCCATAAGAACTTTCAGCAAAGACCCAAAAACCCAGCCCAGGTACAAAGGTGATCTATTTTTATTTTTGCAGCAAAGTATTTTGCTGGTTTGTTTCTTGGTTTTTTGTTTTGTTTTTTTTTCTCTCCAAGAAAGCAGGGGGACTCTTGAAATACCAACAGGAATTATTTTAMTGCTTTCTGAAATCTGCCTTCTAGGAGTTTAGAAGCACTAATTCTTCACCAAGAATACTGGGGGAGAAATTGAGGTTGCTAGCTGGGGAAAACAAAAAATAAAGCAACCATTCCGTTTAAAACATCCCTTCTGCTCTAAAGTGGTCAGGTTTCATTTGCACAATGCACCCTGCTGACGTTAATTTAGCAGCCCTCTAATCAAGCTCACTTCCTGAAAGAAAAGCAGAGAATATTGAAATGATGGTTGTTAAACTCCAAAGTTTTCAGAAAACAGAAGGAACTTAAATACGAAGCCTCCTTTTGAGTCCCATTACACAATATGCACAGTTCTGTTTGACTTCACCTGTGGAACAACTGGGATTTGGCATAAGGATCTGCACTGTGGCATAAGGATAAATGAGGAATAACAAGGGGAGGCAAAGCCCTCTTGTGAGAAGGCTTTAATTTTCCTACAATAGAGAATTTTTTTAAGTTCCAAAATAAAATAAAAGTAAGTAGTTCTTTCTTGAAACACTCACTTTCACTTGATACAGTGACGAGCACATAAAGAGGCCCAAGACACCAATACAAGCTGCTTTGTTTCAAAATCAGGGTCTATGTCAAGGGCATTTAAAGCCATCTTACTTCAGGATAAACTAGGTCACCTGAGGATTAAGGAGTAAATGAATGAAAGCCATACACCAATCTCTCAAACAATAAGATAATACAGCTGTTTCTGGTTGAAAGGTGAAGGTAGTAAAACACTCTTTGGTAGCATTATATTGTCTGCCAAAAAACACAAGCAAGGAACAGTAATTGCTTCATCCAGTAATTCTCTTATTAAAGACCAAGAGAACCATTGTCTCCCAGAAAGAACTTAACATGCCACAGTGACCAGACTGACCTTCTCTGAAGTCACTGCGACTTTACCTCAAATGCTATTTTGCTTGGTATTTTTTAAACAGAGAAAAAATATCTTTATGCTGTGGTACAGAAATGCTACACGAAAAGGTGAAGTTATTTGTGTGAGTAATGCAAGACAAGATCTACCCCAAACCCCTCTCATTCCATGGCCTTCAATTCTATGCAAGTTATGCAAAGGCTCACTTTCAAGAAATGGTTCTTTTCAAAAAGTATGAGTTAAAATACACGGAAAATTGGCAATTCCCAGCAACAGCACATAAGGACCTCTCACCTCCCCATTTAGACATGTAACTGGATTTTTCACCTGGCTATAATCACCTCCCCATCGCTATCAAAAAGAAGGAATTCTGTTACAGCACCATTTTTAGGTAACTGGTTTCCCCAAGATTGCTGCAATCCATACAACCAGGCAAGGTACAAGCTATTTCTCTTGATTCATGGTAAATCAATATTATGTTCCCAGCACCACACAACTAAATTACACCTATTGCATCTGCTGCTGAAAGCTGTATGTAAGGGCATGGTTTTTCTTTAGTATTTCATTTTTATCAGTCCCAATGGTACTACATTGGATTCTATGTTATATTATGCCTTAACAAAAATGATTTTACTACATCACTCCATCATCTGTCTAAACTTAATCAAGCACAACATTGCTTTCTGAAAGTCTACAGTAGTCTCGTGTCCCTGAGGGGCTTTCTTCATGGTAGCCACTTTGGAAGAAAAATATCAGCTCAGCACTGTCAAACTCTCAAAATTTACAAGCAGGCAGTCACCAGCACACAACAAAACTGTCCAAGATGATACAATTGTTAAAGAAAAACTTTAGTATTTGGCCATTTCAGTACAAGAAGTTTTGGGTGCTATTTCAGAAATATTTTGAGACGAAGTGCAACAGAACCGCCAGGTTTAAATTTGGTCCACAGAGTTTTAAGGTAGGACCCACCAAAACAGTCAACAAGCTCAGAACAGGAAGCTGCCTGACATTCACATTTGAAAGAGGAAAAAATAAAAGCTAGAAAAACAAATAGTAAATGACTGGGGACCATTAGAGAGAATAAACTGTCAGCCCACAGCCTTTGCTATCTGAAATCAATCTCAAATGTAAAATCACTCATGTCCCTGTTTAAGTCACCTCCAATCTTTTTCTTGCCCGTAGTTTACCACAATCCATTCCTCCAGCCTTTAAATTTATCGCCATTGTTAAGGATTTTTAAGATCCTAATTGCATCCCAACAGGCGCCCACAATTATCCCCCCCAGGGGATCCCTCTGCCAGCACACATTCTTCCACCTCGGCCAAATTGTTCACTGCAATTATGAAAAATAAAGCCAAACAACTCACATTTTTAAAAGGACATTGCTACATATACCTAAGGTAGAAACAGCAGCGTAATATTGGAAACACTAAAATAGCCTTAGGGCTGCAGATCTGCTGGGAAGAGATGACCATGGGCTTGGCTTGCTCCATTCCAGAGGGCTGCAGCCCAGAGTCATCACCAGCTCACGGACCAGTGGAGCAGAAAGGGCCTTTTCCACAGACACACCAACCTACCCCGCTGACATCTGATATCGTTCCTTTTTTTGGCTGGCAGTACAAGTGACATTTATTAGCCTCTGCTGATGTAAAACAAGTGATAAATGTCAAAGCCAATTAATATTTTCATCTTTTGATGAAAGTAATTTAAAAGTAATTATATCAGGTTACAGTTGTTTAAGCTGTGCCATACAATAGGCAATATTTATATTCATCCTCATGCCGAACATGATTTTATCACACTAATATCCAAGAGTATTTTGAAAAGAGAAACCTTTGGCTACAAAAGCATCTGTTGTGCTTTAACAATTTGATTTAAAGGGAGCATTGCTATTAGCAAAATGAGTCATTTATAGATTTGATTTATAGATTTGACCAGGTAAAAACAAAGCTGAACCACTTTCCATCCAGAGAATGTGTTCACAGACGAAGTGCTGATAACTTCAAAGCCCAGATTTTAAAGATATATAAATATAAATATATATATATATATATATATAATCTCCAAAGAGAAACAATTCAAAGCCATAAATGCAATTATTTATTTAAGAAATAAGAAATGCATTCAAAGGATGGCAATGACTGTGTCAGGAAGCCTTCTGCATAGAAAGTGGAAGAATTAAACTCTTAATTCACTATATTATGACATGCCTGCAATACAGCACTTCATCCAAAGGCCCACGGCAGACAACATGTCAGGATGCATGGAAAAATAGACCTTATTACCTTCAGACGTATCAATAAAATTGATATTGGAAGAATAATTACAGACAGTGAGGCTGAATGTTAGACTAAAGACCATCAAAATCTGAAACAACTTAATGCTTTGTACTGGATCTCATTCTTGATCCTTGAAGCAAAGAAAGAGAAGCTTCAAGGTTTAATCATATAGAAGCATTTATGTAAAATGTCATGCATTGTATATTTATGCTATAGTATACAATAATTGAATTCAAGATGAAATTAGCTTTCTAGCATGGAATAGACTTTTAGACTCTGGATCACAAAACTACAAAGTATGATTCATAGCAAATCTTTAAATAGAGATGATGATTTCAGAGCTCATAAGCCAAGTTCAAGAAACTCTGCACTGCATTATTTACAGTATAAATACAATGTTTTCACAAGATATGAGCAAAGTGAAAATTCATATTTCTAAAGCATACCTGCTTACATAAACCTAATCTAACAGATGATTTCCATACCACTTGAGTTTCCTGTGGGTTTAGCTGGCTTTTATTTTTTTTAGCAATTTCCTCTGAATGTCATTGATAGGTAAGCCAGAAGTCACAGTACATGAAAAACCTCTAACAACTAGAAACATGAACATTCAGAGAGCAAAATTTTATTATGTCCATCAAAGCCAACTCCTTTKATTCCTGAAAAAGTAAACTTTAAACAGTTTGCTCCTGTAAAAAAAAAAAAAGAAAAAGAAAAAAGGCTGCTAAACTATAATCACAGATTTGAACATTCAGAGTATATCCGCACAGATAAAAAAAACTGCAGGGAATACCTGAACTACCTTGGATGCTAAGAGAACAAGAGTTGCATTTGCMCACTGTTCTGGTGGGCAGAAAGACTCTGCTGCTCACGTAGCTGCTGAATAAAGTAATCCAGATTCCTGCCTCTCACTGTTGTGCTAAAAATGCACATCAAAAAGTCTAGGGTATGCAACTCTTCAATAAAACCCATTTGAAGATTTAATATCATCTTCTTCAGAGAATAACACTGAAGCACTTTGTTGTCTACAAATTACTTCACGTTTTTAATAGTAGCTCCTGGAAATTCAAGAATCAYCAACCCTGAAAAGCCTATCCTGTCTTGCTTGATCCCAGAAACGGTAAAATCCCTTACCTTCTACAGGTCAGATACATACTAATGACTTGGGTAAAGCAATTTAATACAAAATAAAGGAGGAATAACTACTAAATGGTATGGGTAATACTGTTATGTATTTACAATTGACTTTAAATGTCTCTTGACGTTTTAGAGAGACTTTTCCACATGTTACTAAAATCCTGCAACTCCTAACATATTTTTTGTCATTTATGTGACTACTAGCCACAATTTACAACTATTCAGAATGCAAAGATACTTGATATTTATCCTTTGAAAATATGAGAGGACTACCTGCTCCCAATCAATACTGGTAATTTTTCAAAATTAGGCTTTCRGTCAGCATGTTTTAATTAGGTTTCCTTTTACAAAAAAACACACCATCTTTCAATGTGCTTSAGAAACTGAAGAGGCAACCATAACCAGCAGAACTGACAGGAAAATAAAAAAATGCTCTAACCAATTTCAACTTCCAGGCTGATGACATAAGCCTAGAAGCAAAATACACACTGCCTCACTGCAGGACATTTCTTCTCATTAAAGAGGTAAGTGGGTCTGTAAGCAGCGAAGACTATTAAAGATAAGCAGATTAAACACTAGTCTTGCAGCATGGCAGCATTATGTTATGTTGCTAGGCTGGAGAACTGGTTTTCCTTTAAGATTTGGGATTTCCAGCATCAAGCAAGTACAAAATGCAGCGATATTAACACCAGTGAGACACGCCAAGGGGCTGATGGCGAGGAGAGAAACACAACCCACCCTCTGCACCAGCAGCAGCAAACACCATTCATGGCAACAAGCGAGASTCTCTGACACTTTCAAGCCAATGAAATGTATGAAAAAGATATTACTGTTTATCTCTGGGAAGAATCCCTTTATCCGGCATCTCCTTAGACTCAGATGCACACGCATAGATCCATTCTTTCATGCAGTCACCTGCTAACAGAACCTTTCTTCCTGAAGTAGTAGAATTAATTACTGGCATTTTTATCTTTTCTCACAGCCTGAAAATAAAAAGTTTAGTTCAGCTATACAAGCATTCACAAAGTCCTTACTGACGAACTGAAAGCACTTATTTAAGCATAACTATAGCAAATTATCAGACTAATTTAACAATACCCTGAAGACAGCAGCTAAATGCCATCTTTTCTGCCTCAGCAAACCATTTAACCTTTTATCCTTGTCCATATTTCAAAGACTTTTTATTCTGACAAGGCTTCACATTTTTCCCTTGGTCTGTTTTCTAGTGTCCTCAAAGTGAATGCCAGAAGCTCCCCAAATTCAGTTCCCTTTCCTACTCCATTGCCAAGTGGACCACAAGCACTGATCCTGAAAAATCAAACCAGTGGGAAAGCTCATGTGCCCAACAGGCATCCACCAAAAACCAACAAGGCTTTATACCATAACAATGCAGATCCTGCTCCTTCTGTCAGCTGCTAATTTTCACAGAAGGTGAAGAACTTAGACTATCTTTTGAGCATCTTCTCTAATCCAAATTTTAATTCATTTCGTGTGTTAAAAAATTTACTGGGAGAACAAGAACTGAGCCTGAGCATAAATCTTCCTTCTTTTCGAAGTTAACCTGAAAATATTATTTTTCTTTAACTAATATTTTTTAAAAGAAAAATAGTATGTCATTTCTGTATTTTAAGATAAGTATATMATTTCAGTATCTGAATAAATYACTTTTATTTATCTTCTCATGTTATCACCTCTTCTTCAGATGTCAGTATAAGTGGTGACTGCCTGCATCATCACTGTTGGAAGCTCTTCAGCAGATATCTGACCTGTGGGTTCGGTTATGTTCCTGGTAAATCTGTGAGCAGTATAAAATAGGTCTTGTTAATATATTTCCCATGGCAGGCTACCCTGTAGCACACAGATCCAAAAACTCGAATCCAAGGGACTYATAACATCAGAAGATCTT
Organism: Amblyornis subalaris; assembly: GCA_018881555.1. Taxonomy (NCBI): domain Eukaryota; kingdom Metazoa; phylum Chordata; class Aves; order Passeriformes; family Ptilonorhynchidae; genus Amblyornis; species Amblyornis subalaris. The sequence continues at coordinate 5,958,544 of JACAXG010000004.1, forward strand.
TACATGTGTACGTATGTGTTTATTTTCATGCTAAACTTATAAGGTTAAACTTCAGTTTAAAATGTAGATATTAATTATTCAGTTAATATATATTTCAATTTTTTTAAAASCAGAACAGAAAAATCAAATTTTGAGTCCCATTCCAAGTTTCCCTTCACCATAAACAACTTCTATTCATTTACAGAGCACAATTTCTACCTTAAAGTATTTTTATAAAAATACTGTAACAAGCAACATTCTTACTAACAGCATTTTTATCAGATTTTTATCAGATTTTGTAACCAGCTTTGYAGCCAGCAAAAAATGTCTTCAATAATTCTAAAAGACGCTCTTTAGGAGACAAAATTAAAGAGCATGTCAAGTTTCAGGGTTTCTAAATTATGGCCAAAGATGTGCCAGAGAAGGTTTAAACTGAACAATACAGTAAGCCTTCTCTTATTTAATATATTGAGGCTTAAGAGTTTTCACTGATTCTCTGATTCCCTTTCCCCATAAAACAAAACAAAAAAGTGCTCAGTCCTTAGAGTAAAATAAATCAGCTCAAGAACAAGTCCACCAAATACTCTGAGATTATACTCTCCRTGCCCTATTTCCCCCCTGCCCCCAGGAGGAAAATGTTAGATTTATCTTTAGAATAARTCATTCTACTGGGGGGTGGGGGGTATGGTTTTTTATATATATTATATTTTAGCCAAACATCCTGTGCAGTAGAAAACACTCACCAAGGTAAAGAAATTCAAGTACTGTGATGCAGTTTGTCTTTCAKATCTCCACTGAAACCAGCACAAAAGTGGTCCCACAAAGAAAATGACCTAGTTGAACTTAGCCCAGATTTCAGCAGAAAATGAAAGGGGGGGATACCACTCTGTAGCAAGAGGTGGATGCAGGGAACTGTGGAGATAATGTCCAATCACATCTGAATACTGYTCAAGTACCACAAATGCAGAACATAAACTCCATGCAAGTATCTGAAATTTGGAATATCACACTCTCCATTACTTTTCTTATTTGCATTTACTCATCAGGATTTTGGGGATGGAAACTCCAATTTCTTGTATGTGTGCAAAGAGTAAAAGCACACATGCAGTAGTTCCTGCAATGCAAAAACCCCCCCAAAATCACGATTTTCTAGTACAAGATTATGTTCAAAATACCAGTCATCTTCACAGGGACTCACTGGGTATGGCTGCTTTTGATCTGCACTCAAATAACCAGCAACAACAAATGATACTCATGTACAGGGAACAAGGACAAATCTAAGTAGCCTCCTAACATTTGGAGCTACATCACAATGTATTTTACATAACAATAAATAACTTAAAAATACAAATACTGCTCTCTGCACGGTGTAGCAGAAACAGCTCCACCGCTTACATTAGCACCTCTCCCTAGGCAGTAATTTATGTCAGAAGTCCAAGTTCATTAGTTAAAATGAAAGCYTAGAAATTAAAAGAATATTCCATTATAAGAAGCTCTTTCTGAGCCTTTTCTCAGTACTGCTGCAYAGCTACATCACACTGCAAGCATGCTATGTATGTGTACATCTATAAGGATAGATACTTACATGTACATAGAAAATCTGATTTGCCTCTCCTGGACCTTAAATTTCCACACAGTTTACCATTACAAATTTGTAGACCACATTTGTGGCACCAAACAGGATGCAACAAAAGCAGACTGAACAAATGAAGAAGGTGATACAGACAGGCCACGTGCCAATATATTGACTTTACATGCAAGAACAGTTCCTGCTCCTTTAGGTTATTTGCCCCCACTATTCCATGGCTATTTCCTGCAGGGATCACAACTGAGAGAGTTCCCAGAGGAGASAGAGTATCACAGTGTTGATATGAGGTATATTTCAGGTAATGGAAGTAACAGGAGGCATGAGGAAAACATATGCATACATTTGGAAAGTGCTCTGTATTGAAATATAAAAGAAACAAGATTTTCACAGTGCACATGACTAAGTACCAGAACAGGTGCCAAAAAAGGCTGCAAAATCTCCATCCCTAGAAATACACAAAACCAGCCTGGACAAGTCCTTCAGTAACCTGATCTAACTTTGGAATTAGTGCTGCTTTGAGTGGAGAGGTTGGATTAGAAGACCTAATTTAGGCTGTGATGTTCATTTTAAAAGCCATCAACATCCAGTTTCAACTAAGAAAGTAAKTTTTTTCATCAGTGGCTTTCCAAACTAGTATCAACCAGCTCTCCAAGGGAAGTAATTAAAYATATTGCCTTGGCAGTGCACCAACAGCTTTTTAATCTTTCCTGATTTTTAAAGTTGAAATTGACTATAAAATGGTCACTTTTTCCGAGCCACGATTTCTTTCTAAAATTCTATTCCAAGATACAGCAAGGGAAAAAAAAGATTTAGCATTAACTTTCTTTCAGACTTATTGGACATCTGCCTTATTTACTGATGTCCTTTTAGCATATTTTCTTAGTTCCTGAAGCATATTTGTGTAGATATTGATTACACCTACATATATGAATATGCACTTATACATACCTACCCAACTGCAGACAGACACACCACCACTTAAAGACAGCAAATACTCAAGAATACCAAAATGATTGAATTCCACCATACTACACAGTTAAACCAGCGAAATGCATTCTCATTCCCAGCAGTGTCTTCTACTGACACTGGTAGACATTTGGCCTCCTCCAATCTCCCTTYCTTTTGCAATACTCCTGTGAAGAATCACCATGAAAACCATTCCCTGACATGTCAAACAGATACAACATCCAGAGAAATTCTGGACTCAGGAAAGCTCTAAAGAGCTTGAAAAAAATTTTCATTATCTGTGTTCAGAAACAATCTTCTTGGTGGAGAAACTGTGACTAACTAAATAAATTGAAAATAAATATCAATTTATCCAAAAATTTACCCCAAAACAATCTTACTTATTCTCATACACTCAGTTATACAGAAAGTAAATACAGATAATTTTATGTTGAGGAAATGCACTATCATAACACACTGTCACCATGGCATATGCAGCACACTGTGTCAAGCTATTTCTATAATATTAATAAGCTGACACAAAGAAAAATCAAAATACACACAAAATATCAAAAGGTGAGATGTAGAACATATTCACGTAAGGCAACAATTACTTTGTAATTGCCTTAAAGCATCAGCAAGGTATGAATAGCAGTATGTTAAAAWGGTAAATTTATTTTCCTCAAAGGAAGTTAAACAATAGGACAGGCATGGTTAATTTAATAGGCAACGTTCATGGTCTGTAAACAATTACTTATGCTAGCAAGTATGTAATAGGCTATATCCCACCCCATCACAATGCAAAGGGGAAAAAAAAAAAGAATATGGTGCTTTCAAGCACAAATCTATTCCCTGCCCATCTCACACAAGATTTTGGAGCTCACTCACTTCCAGCAGTTTTATTCCATGAGCATCAGTTCAGTCATCACACACCCCTGACACTGGCACAGATTACTGTGTTTGTCATACCACTGCAACCRAATACAACTTTCACAGCAYCAGTACAAAATCAGACTTCACTAGTGTGTTCAAGTTCAAAACAAATTAGAGTGTTTATTTGAACTTAGTGATAGTTGTTGAAAGTAAAATAGAAATATTATTTGCATTGTTTAATTGCATTCTGGTTTTGGATTACTGTGCATTTGAAACCATAAAGCAGCATAGTCTAAAATAAATGAGAATATTCATTCTGCTTTGACATTTAATTTTTAATTAATGCTCAAGTAAAATGGCTACTCTAAGACAAGTCTGACAAGTCATGTAACAGATTTTTATATGTATCTGTAAAAGTGAAGTTTCAAAAATATGGTAAGCCTCATAGTTTGTACTTCACTTCTTTCCATAGGAATAGTTACAAAACTATTGGATATAAACCAAGACATTAAAAAAATGTATTTTGTTACTTTATACAAAATCCTGCTTTAAATTAATAAAATACACACTAGGTGAAAACAGAAAACCTCAAATTCTAATATCATTATGTACTCAGTCAACCTGATTTACTCCAAACAATTGTCAGCATTTTTATGAGACTGTCAACATTACAAGCAGAAGAATAAATAAAAGAAGGCTGAAGTTACACTTACCTGCAGCCCTCTCCTTCGAAGAATACTTGAATCATCCATATTTCGGCTGCTGATCACTAAAGTTCACTTGCTTCTCGCTAGCTTTGCTCTCTAACTGTTAAAGAAGTCCATTATTTTCAAACTTTTCTCCCCCTCCCACTCCCCCTCCATCCACTTGCTAAAAATAGGACATGGTCTTTCACTTGCCTGTCATGAAGAGCTGCAGCCACGGTCTCTGACTATCTGTACGTAATTTTGCCTGCCTTTGTGGCAGATTTAGCAGGTCACATTGGAAAAAATCTGGTCGACTTTCCTAAATCTTTTCAAGGTTGGATGTCTCATTCCCCTCATACACACAACTGTCTACAAATATATAATAATCCACGACTCCATATAAGGCCAAAGACTGGAATTTAATTTGAATCCCATACACACATATTTTTGCTTTATTTCAATTTACTTGAGCTGGTATAAGGGATCAGTAAACTAAAACAGCTGCCTTCATTTACTGTGTATAATAAGCTCACAAAATCCAGGTCACATTTCCTTTAAAAAATACACAGTCACGCTAACTAAAAAAGCAATACTGTGGGCACGCAGGATATACTGCCACCTAAAATACAGAAAAATCTCACTATGAAAAAACCAGAAATTTTATTTTTCCAAATTCTAAAAAATTCCTTTACTCCTTTGCAAGACAAAGCAACTGTCAGGTTCTTCAGATACTGTCACACATTCTTTTGTTTCTGCTATCTCTGAGGTATGCTGGGCTCCTCGTACGCAGCAGGCACGGCACATTCTTCAGCTCATTGCTGAGATCTTGCGACTCTCATGTGCTGAAGGGTCTGGAACACATGTTGCAAGTTCTGAACATTTAAGAATTCATTCATCTATTCATCACTGACAGGGCTGTCTGAAGTAGCCCTTCCCTCAACGTCATCCATGGCAAAAAGGCAGGGGGRAAAAAAAAAGCAAAAAGCACAGTTCAGCTGAGGCTTTTTCAGTCTGTCCTGCAGTTTCTGTTTTCCAGCTACCTTCACAAAGACAACTCCTGCAAGGTCAAAAAAGGCTTTRCCCCTTTTAGGTACATTATGCCAATCCCATTTTAAAACATGAGCATATAGAATGTGCTGAAAAATAAAACAACAATAAAGCTTCTAGCTATGCCGAACACCATTTCAGTAAAAATAAACATCTAGGTATGTTCATCCCAGTATCATTTAAATTACTGAGCATGTCAAGAAGTCTTTGTCCTACACATGCCCTTTCTGTACTAAAAAGGAAAAAAGAAAATATTGCAAATATAATGAACAACCTACTGCCRCAACGACCTTCAATTTTTTTAGCAGAAAGCTAAAGCAACAGATTTCATCTCCTGATAAAAGCTTAGGASGAGTCTATTTATAACTTCTGAATATAAACACTGTATTGAAAAAGAACCAAACTTCAGATTCTGAAGGATTTCATGAGATACATAAAAGAAATCAAACTTCATCGAGAGCTGTGTTTATGAGGGGATTTCAGCCAGACATCCTCAAGTGTGCAAATGCAACAGCAAGGAGAGCCCAGACCGTGGGCTGCCTACCACAGCTCGATGGAGTGTTCCTGTTCCCACAGTTATGACAGCTGCAAACCGAAAAAAGTCTCCATACAAGCACACAGGTTGGCGGTGCTTAAAGGAATAGAGATTTACACGGAAATCTTTAGCTGATCTTCATGCTAAGTGACCGAGTCACATGAGCTAAACACATCATTGTAAAGTCAGCTGAAAGCAGATACAACTCAATCCCATTCACCAGGCTTTTTCTGATCCTCTGCGGAGCGAGTGTGGTCTTTTATTGTGAGCAGCTAATAAATCCTCATCTTGCCGTCCCTCCTTCCATCTGCCGTTTTAAACCAGTGAATGCTGAATGAGGGCTGCAGCGCCTTTGTGCGCTCCGGAGAGGGCAGGCAGCTCATTTGCATGGAGTCTACTGTACCATATAAAAACCTGCGCTAGTGAAAACAACTCCATGAGCCACTTCATTTTAAAGGAACAGCATCTTCTTTTGCAAATGCAGCCGGCAAACATCAAGCCAGCCACAAAACTCTGCATGAGGACTTAAGGATATGACACCGGGGAGAACGGCAACAGAAAAATACAGATTAAGCCCTGCTTAAAAGCAGACAGAAACATAAAATGATCATGGTACTTCCCTCTGATAATATTTATGATGGATTGCAATACCGCTTCCTTCATTTTGCCATTAAATAAGCTTCCTCAGAAAAACATACAAAATACTAACTCAGTTATCAGCCATTAGTGTCAAATTCTATTTTTACTTGAAAAAATCTGACAGAAACAAAACATTTCGGCAAGCATGCTCAGATATATTACATGCACCTTGCAATTCATTTTAGTCTGCAATAGATTTTAGAAATATCTGTATTAGACCATGCACTAACCAGATCATTGATCTTACCTGTTCTGACTAAGGCCACCAGCATTACACAACACATTCTGTGAGAGGAATCAAGGAATATTAACAATCATGCAACACCATTCACATTATATTCTCCTCCTAAATCAGCCACTAAATGAAAATGTTTGAGCCAGATAACAGTAGTATATAACCATAACTTATTTCCATAACACAACTGAAAGCATCCTTATTGGCACACATACATCTAATCCTTCCTGGGTTATTTACCGTAGTATTCAGGCATTGCCAATTCTCAATATGTCTTCACGAGTGACTTGTAATTGATTGAGGCTGGCACGAGTCTGAAAGTACCATGAGARTCATCTGTTCTCTTCCAAATTTCGAGCTTTCTTGGGGAGGATGCTTTCATATTGGCTGCCTGCCACACTTACCCAGTTTCTGGGGTAGAGAAGCCAATCGGGGCTACTGAAAAAAAAGCAGGGATGGCTTTTCCTCCAGCTTCCCTTTTCCCTTCCCTTCTTCAGTGCAACAATGTTTGTTTGAATGTCAGATCAAAAACTATCACCAAAAACATCACGAATGTAGTGACCACCTTTTCTTCCCTCCTATTTAACTGTTGACTCATCCGCTCTCCTTTTTTCCTCTTTCAGCAAAATCTACCACAGAAAGTCAATGATGGAAGAGGATGGAAGAAAATACTTATTATAAAACTGAATCAAGCAAAGGACAAATGGAATTTAAAAGCAACTCTCTGATATGGAAAATTTTTCTTACAAAATACTACCTTTAGAAAACTATCCACCATTTCACCAAGAGATTAGTCCACCCTTAGACATTCATTTTAACATCCTAAAAGGTCTGCAGGTAAATCCCCAATTAAAGATGAGAAAGTATTTGAATAGGAAATTACATTAAGAGATATATTACTGAATAATATTAAGGAAACTGAAATAGACAAAATATTATTTTTTCAATTATATAAAAAGTTAATTATAGAAGAAATTCCTCAAACAGTTTTCAGATGCAGGCAACACTTAGAAAGGGTCTAACTAAATACTTGTTTATTGAAAAAAAAATTAAAATAAGGTGGTCATGTAATACTTGAATCYTTTAAGAATTAGAGTACCTACCTTAACACTCCACTAAAAAAAATTAGGAAGGGGAATTCAAAGAAAAAGAGAGAATTCAAAGTTGGTTCACCAATAACTTTAGTAAGCTCCTAATTCTTCCTTCCTCTAACAAATTTACAAATCTGGAAAAAATTTTGCTTTGCTCTGCAGCAACAAGGAAAGAGAAAGGGTAGTCTAGTATTGGGATCACCTGGACATACTCCGACCAATTCCTGTTTGTCTGGAGCGCTCTGAAAAAGCTCTTTATTCAATCTTAATTTGAAGACATCAAAAAATGGGGAGAGCCATGAACTTCCAGTATGTTCCTGCAAGGGTTAGCCTGATAAGCAGGGAAGGACAGTTTATCAGCTTGCCACTACTGGGATGAATTAAACGAGGCTAAGAGCAATTTCCAGAAGAAACAAAAGGAGGCACTGCTTTACACAACAGTCACATTGGGCTATTTCTTGMTCTAAAAGGCTGGAGGGAAAAAAAATCACAAGCAGGGTGGAAGTGTTTGGACAAATTCATTGAAGAATCTGCCAAGAACTCTTAAAATTGGAAAATACACTGAAGATGACCCAAAGTCACAAACAATTGCAAGTGCTCTGGGAAGAGACTCTGCCTTAGACACCTGCTATCAGCTGCTATCAGAGATAAGCTACTGGGCTCAGCCAGTGTAATCATTCTATGTTTTTATTTAAGTAGAAAGTACAAAGGTAGTGCTTGCTGAAGACAACAGTGTCTTGCATCCTAAAGGGCATCAACTCCAAAAAGGAACATGGTGTAACAGTGAATTTGTAAACTGAAAAATAATTCTAAAAATAGTGTGTAGTTATGACAGTTCAAGGAAGCTGTGAAGAGACCAGGAGAACTTATATTCATAAATGAGTGGTATTGTCTCTAGACATKATATTGATGACATCATCATGGAAAATCGTCTCTGTAACCTGTATTTCTAGATGAGTATTGATAAAATGAAAGATCCAAAATAAATGTTTTCAGAGTAGAAAAACATCAGAGTTAAAAGACTTCAGGAACTCAATCTCCTTTAATTATTAAAGGAAAGACCGCAAGTATGACAAGACATTGAAGGCTATTAAGAGGACCTGGAATTTTATGTTTTACAYGCTAGATAACAACCAACCCTACCTCTCACAGCAAAACTCCAGGAGGGGTCTGTGCTTGGATTTCAGTCAGCATTTCATTTCTTTTGATAAGAAGAAATCTCTTCTCATCCATGCTGATTCAGACCTCATTCTGCTGCCTCCTACCAAAATCTATTACTTCTCTGTCTTGTAGAAGAAAAAAATCTGAGAGGTTAGAACATTTCCAGGGTAAAAATGACTGGAGTTTTCCATCCGTTAACTTCAGTATAATCAAAACAACAATTCTTTCAGCTGTTCTGTAGCCCACAGGTTTTCAAATAGCATCAGTGGAAGACGACCAAGGGCAAACCAATTTCACAATCAGGAAAGCAATGACCAGAGGAAGTCACTATGAAGTTGTGTGATCGTTCCTGTGCACAATACATTTTACTGAAACATAATTGAGAAACCCTGAATAAGCTGTTATCCTATTACTCACATTTTCTACTCACTAAAGCAACTGCAAAGGGGGATAAATAAGAAAGGAGTCTGTATCTATTATATTAAAGAGTGCATTTACATATGCACAAAGACATATCTGTGGAGAATCACATGGCTCATCTCTGAGCTGTGTTCAGTTTGCATACTGTACTATCTATGCTGAATATAAAATACTTTCTAAATTGTAATTGAAATTAGAAGTGTGTTTCAGGTATCACTCAACATTCATGAAAAAATTAAGAATTAACTAAAATAGAGAGAGATATTTATTTTGCTATGACTTCCTCATCATTTCAGGTTTTTGGCACTGCATCCTGACATCTTTTGTGGTTTATAATGTTGCATCAGAATTGAAACCTATCATTACCATAGAAGCAAAACCAGTAAAGGTCATCCTGGCAATCAAGTCATCACACTGTGGATCAAAAAAGTGTGAGCTCTCTAGYACAGCTGAAGTGAATCCAACAGCTGCACACCTTAAACTCGTAAGATTAGAGGTCTAGGTCCACTTACATTGACCTTAGAAACTTTTAATATTTATTATTAACTGCAAAAACATCAGAAAGCCTCTCACGCAACTAGGACCCCATGACTGGAGACGTGGTGTGAGGAACATCAGTACTGCACAACAGGATGATCTTGTGATGAAGAGCAATTTGTTTTCTGCTTCACAAAGAGTGATCCCATCCAAAAATCAGGCTAAGACCAACAGCTTTTCAATTGTCTACAACAAGATGCAAGGTTTTTCATTACATATTTTATTACCTAGGAACTTTTTGAACCAATTCCCTGATCTAAAATACTGAGATTCAAAATTCACATTTTTCATAATTCAAAACTCATTGTAGTTTTTACTCTATTTAATCAAAACTAAAAGCAACAAGACGTCAAGCTGTGGGAAACTTTAAAGCTATAACATTTCCTTACATAACATATTGTCTGGTGGGGAAAAAAAGGATCACTTTCCAAAATTTTATACGCTGACAATTTCAGTGAAATTTTTTAAAGKCTTTGGTAACATTTATCTGTGCAAAAAAAAGAGAGCCAAATGTTTCCCTGTCAATCTGAAACTTAAGTGCTTGGGGCTTTTTTATTTATTTTGATCAAGCTGTGTTTATCTGGAGATTTAAAAATGTGTGTCTCCAAGATACACTGACAGACTACTGAAACCAGGAAGGTTGATGAGGTAACTTGTTTAAAAAAAAAACCAACAAAAAACAACTTGGCAGCCAACCTAAGGAAACTCGCCTGACAGCTTGTCTGAATTTCTTCTGGATGTCTTGCCTATTTACAAGATTCAGTTTGATAAAGTAAGACCTTTGGAGCAAAGCTGTGCATCAGCAATGAACCACAGCAGGAACTCATCCTGAACCACCGCTCATGAGGCTTGGTCCCAGAAAAAKAAATGCTGAAAAAACGTCTAAAATCCTCAAGGTTCACACAATACTCAGGCTTTCACAGCGCATTTGCTGTTTCCAGTTTGTTAGGTTTAGATTCCTGGGCCAGACTTTCCCATCCCCCACATCCAACGCCTTATGAAAGGCGGCACTCCCACTCATCTTCCATACAAATGTAAATTTGCTGCCGACAAGGCTGGAGGAAAGAGTTCATTCATCTACAGACCAACTGTTTCCATACTGTACCAGAGAAGGTATATTCAGAAGAGACATCAGCTTCCAGGCAGAAACAAGCTCCTTGGCTCGAGCCCCTTCRAAAGCTAACATCTTTGGAATCTTCAAATAAATTTAATATTTATAGAAAATGTTGGATACACTATGCAAATTCATGTTCTGGAGTTGAACTGCCATTAGAACAGAATGGAAACCAGCTTCTCTGATGCTACACAGTTCATATGTAACACATTTTTAAAAGAAATACTTTTTTTGATAGGCAGAAAAGCCTTTTTCAATATAGGCTGCAAATTTAAACCTGAAGAAAGTACAATTTCTGTTTAGTAAACATTTTTATGACCTTACCAAAATCAAGTTTCTCTTACTTTAAGACAATCCTCGTGCTTTAGAGACACTAGAACTTAAATATCAGCAATTAATAACTCCAATCAGAATGGAACAAACCCAAAGCTCTAGGACCCAGTTCCAACTCATGTGTTTCCCAAATGAAGCTATTGACATTTACTGAAAAGTTTATCGAAACAAAGCCTGTAGTTTCAAGAATCCCACAGGAAAGACATCATGAATCCAGTTAGCCCACGAGCTATTCTGCCCTAGGAACTGGCTCTATAAAGCTACAAATTACAGATGTACCTCATATCTCATGCAAACACATGCTCAGAAATACTCCCAGAATTTTACTATACACAAAAGATTTCCTCCACTATCCACACTCCTGACTAGCAAGCATTCTTCCTGCAGCCTCACCACAGCAGCAGAGGTTTGCATATACAGACTTCCCTTTTCTGTGAACTCTTCCCAAACTTTCCTGCTTCCAATTCTTACTTCATCAATAAAGCCACATTTGACTGCTTTTTCTTTAATTATTCTGCTCAGAATAAAGTCTACAGCACCGAATATATTTCCCCAACTTAATCCACATGCAATTCATTTCAATATACCATGAATTTTACCTTGGTTTCCTGCTGACATTAAAGTGCTTAAACAAGTCTCCAAAGGTTGCACCATTTTGCCAGTTTAAGACCAACATAATATACATTCAAACACTGCCTTTGAAATAAATACTTTAAGATAAGCCAAAACATTTGGAATTAGAGGGCTTTATTCTCCCTACCCTCCTTGTTTATACCTGACTAAGCTTACATCGATACCTAGGGAGAGATCTCACAGCAGTTTTTTGCTGATGGATTCTGACAGATTTTTATTCTTCCATTTGTGGTCTCAGACAAAACTTTGCTATTGATTTCTCACAATTTTGTCATCCCCTTAAAGTGCTGGACAAGTTAAAAGCTGTTAGTTTTTTTATAGAGATCCCTTTTCCCAACATTTATCCACTGAACTAGAACAAAAACTGAAAGAAAGATAAAAAGAATAAATTCATTTGGGATTCCAAAGATTTACAGTGCAATTATAAATATTTTTTTCAATTCTTCCTCTCCTCCAGGATCTGCATCAGACCTCCCATTTTTATGAGTTCTTCTGTTGGGTTTTCTTTTCCTTCCTTCCACTTAAAAAAAAGTAGAGGCATAATAATAATTTGGCAATCTCTCAAACTTTTTTTGCTTTTTTTTAATAGAACCAATTACATTCAATCAGGGGAGAAGAAACAAAAGCCAGTAAAATTGTTGACTTAAAGCCTCAAAGAATACTTCTCAGAGGAATAGCGTGACATTAATTATTTTAAAAAGCATGTGAAGACATGCCTCCTTCCAAAGAAGTAGCAGGTAAAAAAATGCTTTGATTTCAAATTAATATGCAAATATATATATTTTAGATTTCTTGATAGTTACACTTTACTCCAAATTAAATTCAAACACAGAATTCTTATGTGTGACACTACAATACTGTCACATCCAGCAACAAACGCTTCATAAAAACAAATGTGCTTCACTGCAGCAGCAATATCTTTACAATATATGTTCTTTAAAGCATTCAGACATATTACTGAGTTACTGATATAACATTGACCAAAGCAGCTGAAATCTTTTGTTCTTTGTTTAAAAAAAAAAATCTGAGCTCACCAGAAAAAATTGAAATATTATTTTCATGCATCATTTGAATTGTCACCTGGGCTTTTTGTCTCCAGAACTGAGAGAGAATATCAATGTGTTAATTGAAACAAGCAGTATGTAATCCACAGGACATCTTTAGCATATGTTTCCTTCCAAGGCCGACAAGAGCTTTCTCGGATTTTTCAGCACTAGAGTCTGACGTTTCCACTTTCAAGCTAAAAATATGAACAAAAATCTTACACGTTTACATAAATATGTATTTTCCCAGCAGTATCCTTCCACAGGAATCAGACACACTCTATCAGTTTTGAGACCTCGAAAAATAAAATGTGAGTGTGGTAACATTGGCATGAAAGTGTTGAAAACCCCATCCTTAAAGCTGTATTTCTCTTCATAATTCAAAAGGCCCAGAAAAATAAATCCAATCAGAAACCTAGCTCCATGATAGAACATTCTTACTGATGAAGGAGAATGAGCTAGTGGATGTAACAAGGCAAAGCTCAATACTCAAAGCTATCATAATTTAAAATTAGACATAATTATCCTTAACAAAACCAGGCACTGTGGAAAGGGGCTTTGGAACAGCTGCTCCTCTTCAATTTAAATGCTCATTTGTTTTACATTGACCTAGAAATCAGTATCCTCCTAACCAAAAGCCAATTAGATAATAGTCTGTCTTTCAAGCTTGTAGAATACTAATTTTTTTAATGTCGTTAGTAGTGAAAAGCAAAGAAATAAACTGCAGATGATGCCACAAGTATGTTCAGCTCTAATATGCACAACCAAAATGTGAGGGTTCCCTTCCCTCCTTTCTGGAAGGTCAGATTTGCAGTCCAGGGAAGACATCCATGACTTCCTTGTGCTGACCCTGCAGTGCAGTCCCAGCTTGGGACTGCCACAGGACACTGCTAAAGGCAACCACATGGAAAGATCTTCAGTTTGCTGGAGTAGCATCCCACCATTCCTTCCACAGTAAAAGCAACATGCCAAGCTGACAACAAGGAAGCATTTSAAAAGGTGCCCTCCCAGCCTTGCTTAGAGCTAGGTCATGAACACCAAAGTTTTTTGGGAACGGAAAGATGCCAGATACTTTCAGTACTGCAATATAAACAATCTGCTTCTCGAGCAGTAAGAATTAAAGGCACTCAGTTTCTTACAGACTTGAGTTTGGCTTTTTGTCTCTTGCTCCCTCCCATAGTCCTGACAGAGGTAACTCTGGCTCTCCTATTTTACTTCCACCCAACTGGAGACAGCACCTCCCCCAGCTAATCCAGCACTGTCATATTTGAGTGTCAACCAGTGCTGCCAAACGACAATAAACAATGAACTGACTGTCACTCAGAGAATGTGAGGGGGTGGCTCCTACTCTGTTCCAATTCTTATAGTATTGCAATTACAATTATTTTTGACATTTCTTATTCTTTTCAAGCCTGGATGAAATTGGCCAGTGGCTTGGAAGTTACCAGGAAAGAAGGAACAACTGCAGAAACTTTGATTCCCTACCACTGTTCAGTGTTTCTGGCAGTCATGATCATTTATACCATTACTTTCAATTTTGGTTAAAGCCAATGCCAAAAATACATATTCATCTGCAGAGATGTTCTAGCTCTTAAAGAGACAAAATGATGATGAATGCCAGTTTGATTACACTCAAATACAAAGCCATAACATTTCTTGGTCTTCTGAGACTTGGCAGCATCCCTAGAGAAAATTCTTTCCATGAAAGAAGTAGAGCTTTTTCTAAATGCATCAACAAAATAAGCTTTTCAGAAGGCTGGTATCATAGTGAGTCTGACAGGATCCAGCAAGAAACCAATTAATGCAGGAAACTACATTAGAAAACAGAGAATTCAATTCTACCAAAACATTAGGTCTTCCTAGAAGAAAGAAACACTGACAATCATCAATAACAATTCACAGTTCCCTGCTGAAAAAGAGTCTGTTAGTGCAAAAGGTGGATGTTTTAATATTGAAAAGAGCCTTCCAAAACTGCTGAAGTTGTGAAGTAAACAAGCCTATATTGACAGAATGATCTCATAGCAGAACACAAATCTGTACAGTCAAGGTGGAATTCAAGGGAAGGAGAAGCTCTTTCCAGAATAGTTAATGAAGCTGAAGAAACCCCTGTCTCCTTAGGTTTCCTTCTGAAGTCACTGAAGTAGAAAGCAACTACACGTAAGTGTGAGCTGCAATGGACAAAACACAAACATGAGAACAGCAGCAGCATTCTAAATATACCTCAAAGTTATCAGACATCAGCATCTTCAGTTGATTGTAGCAGTTTGCTCTCTGTCCTGTGCTCCTGAATTTCCCACACTAGCAGCTCCCTTTCCTTCTCCGTACTGCCTTCACAGCTGCTTTTGCAACAGGAAGCAGAGGAAAAGCCAAAGTCCATTCCTACCCAGCCAAACAAGTAAGCAGATTATCGAGGAGGTTTCAGAGCAGCTAGGACGATGCAAATGCCAGGCAAAATAATTATTTAAGTCCTGTATCAGCTTTTCCAAAGAACAAATAGAAGTAGCATCATAGCACCAGTTGCTGAGATTTTTATGGGGGGGGAAAAAAAAAGGTTGCAAATAAATCACTGTGGCTTCTGAGAAGAGTTCTCAGGTGCTTTCAGATGGGAGACGTGGAGGTTGAGTCTTTAAACTACTGCCTCTGCTGAGCAAGTAAATATAAACATCAGGCTTAGAATTGTTCAGAGCTTTTAGCTTGACTGCAAACTACATTTCTAAAAAAAAAAATGTATCTCTATGAAACAGCAAAACTTTCTGGGTTAAGAACCTGCCAATCGATTGAATTTTTAAAAGTAGCTGTCGGAAGAATTGCTAGGGAATATGACCTTTCTATGTCAAAAGAACAGTCATGCRTATAACATTAGATATAAGGGAGAAATTATTCATTATGAGGGTGGTGAGGCACTGCCACTTGCCCAGAGAAGTGGTGGATGTCACATTTCTGGAAGTGTTCAAGGCCAGATTGGATGGAGCTTTGAGCAACCTGGTCTAGTGGAAGGTGTCCCTGTCCATGGCAGGGGCTTGGAACAAGATGATCTTTAAGGTCCCTTCCAACACAAACCATTCTATGATTCCATTATTTGAATGGGGGACCTAGAAAAAAATATAAAGCCACTGAAGACAAATGCACTGTAATAGCAGAGTATAAACAGTGAGGTCAACACTGTCAGGGTGATCTGAATGACTTACTCTATGCACATACTGTGTTAAAGCAACCAAAGGGTAGATTACACTTGTASGAGCTAGGATTTAGGCAACTACAGCATGAAGGCAACATCTGCAATTCTAACTCCACGAATCTCTCCTGGATCCCTTTTTTTAAATACTGATACTCAATTTGCCATTTTCCAGTCCTCAAACTATTTTAAGCAATTGGCTGTACAGCACAAATAAAAGTTCACACATTTCATCTTTGAATTATTTTAAAGCTGTGTCATTATCTCCTTTTACTCATTGAATTAACAACCTACTTTAGTCTGTTCCTAACCATTCTGCTTTCCTTTTAACCATTCTTAATTCTTATTCAGAGGTAGGATGAGGGAACGCTGCTTTTCTCTGCCTKGAGGAAGTGGTCCTTATTCGGTTCTGTGAAGACTATGAAGATGCAGGTCTCTTCACTGATGTTCCTTGTTCTTCAAGCTTCTCTTTCTAAATCAGTTCATCTTTTTGAAGCTCAAAGCAACTTTGGCAGGTTTTTTTACTGTTTTTAGCTCTGCATACCTCTACTTCTATTTCAGCTTTTAGGGTGTTTTTTTGACTTAGATTTGAAACCAGAACTGAGCACTGCTAAGGACACAAACAATGTTACTCCTCCTCCCATGGGATCTCAGGTGGAGCTTGATCTGTCTTATGAAACAATCACTGAATATGTAAAATCTACTCTCATCATGTCCCAGCAAGGCACAGGTCCAGTCTACACAGAAGTAACTGAATTCTCCCTCTAACATTTTGTTCCACAGTGTCCAATCTTCCTCAGCACACTGCAGTCAGCATCCCCTGGCATACCGTGGGTAATACAGGCCCCACATTACTACTTATTAAGTAGACCCAAGCTTCAAGGCTTGGTGSTCTGTGCTACTCACTGATGCTTTGCCTGTTTCAGAAGGGAGCAGGGAGGAGGGTCTTTCAGCATGCAGCACCACCCAGCCACAATTCCAGCCTCCATAACCTTTCCCATACAGTTTGAGGACATGATATTGGACACAGACCTGCGTGTAAGTGAGACAGGCAGTCCTCAGCAGAGCCATGTTAGAATTTGAACATTTTAGGGGATTAAAGTAATTATCTGTAAAACATACAGTAGATATTGTAATAATTATATTGATGAGTAGTGAACATTATTATATGCTCTCCACTACTCTGAACTGGGGGTACAACACTGAACAGAAGCTTATAACAAAAAACATAAGCTCAATCATGTAGCTTAGGTGAAATGAAGTTAAGTCAACTTTATCCTTTTTGCATAACACAAAACAGAGTCCAGCATGTGAAATTGTGGTTACCTACTTCTGAACACCCAAACTATTGGAGAGGTTTCCTGATGTGCATGGAAAAATGGAGCCAACCATTACTAAGAGCTGTTCGTGACTGTTCTCAGATGGAGATTCCACACAATGCAGGCAAAGCTTGATGATAAAAGCCTTGTTGACAATGGGACAAAAAAGAAATCCGATAGCAGATGGAAGGGCATGCATCATTAATGTACTCCAGTGAAGAAGCTAGGCGTCATCATACCTTTCCCTTGAAATTATTGCAATTTATAGTAAGCCAGGGGGAAGAGCAGTTCACCTTTTGCTTATGGAAAAATAGAGGAAGTCAGCAATTAGCATGGTAAGGGAATATCTGTCACTTCATTGCAGAGCCAAGTTCAATGGCCAAGCACCCTTCCAATTAAATGGGTTTTAATCTGTTCTTGACACTTTCCCAGGGAATTTGATACCCCAGATTTCTCTGACAATAAACCACATGGAACAGGGTCTCCTGAGGGTTTCAACACCTCTCATTTATACAAAAATTTGCTGCCATATTCTTTTTAAATCTTGTCTATATATATGTATGTATGTATGTATATATATTTATATAGAGAGATATATATGTAAAACTGATTTCTAAATCACCTTTATAATAAAAAATATAAGAAGATAAGCAAGCCATTCAATTTATTAGAGTGCTCTCTTGGAATTAAGTTGGCACATAAATCAACTGGTTCGTTTGTAGATATCACCTGATATTCAGACATGTTCATATCAGCCATAAGAAGGTCTGATTTTCTTTTTACTCTGCCTTGTATAATTCAACTATTTCTCAGTCAGCAACATTTTAAACACAATATGTAAATTCTATTGAGAAAGTAAACATGTCAGCAGGCCAGTAATCATAYAGACAATAAAGTATGTCACTGTCAAATATACCCCTTTAAACAGCTGCGTATTTAATCAGGATTGATGCTGATGCCTGATCAATATAATCTGGCAATGCTGACATAGTACTTTTCCTCTCAACTCAGATAGTTCTGCATGTTTGCTCTATTACACATTGTTCCTCTTTCGTTTCAAACACCTCATCATTTTATCTTGCCAAACTTCTCTATCTCATTAGCCTATTTCATTCTAATAAGATTAAAGAATTAACTTTCATAAGAAATGGACGCATTTTAAATTCATAACACACTACMTTTTACTTTATTTTAAAATAAAATACTTGGTAAGTGAATTTTAAGGCAAAACATCAAAAACTTACCTAAAACCAAATAGTTATCGACAGATTTAATAATACCACAAACTTGACYTTTTACATTGCATACTGTCATTTGAGCAGAGTCAAAGAGCTTGTGGATCAAAAGCCCATGACTCAGACCACTGTTCATTTAGCCAGGAGACACTAAAGAAATAAAAGGTAGTACCAGAATTAGTAACTGTACAATAAGACAGRGGCGTGCAGATTTTGAGCAGCTGTAAAGTTGCAGTACAAGATACAACTCTACAGTTTTCACACTAAGATTCCCAGACCAGCAGTCCATAGCCCAAAGAACTGACAGTGGAGAGAATTAAGGAGGTCACAGTAGAAGCATACTTGTGCACAAAGCAGCCCGAATTCACACTTAGCCAGAATTTTCTGGCTATCATCAACTAATAAGAACTGAATTTTACTGAGGGCAGGATTTTTCTGGGGGTAGGGGAAGCCATGGAGAAAAATAAAGACCTAGCTCAGACTAGAGACAGCACAGTGTGCAAAGCTGATATAACCAAGGTTAACAGCACTGGTGAAATGCAAGCAGGAATGAACATTCCGACCTTTGTCTCCAACCCTTGGATTCCTGACACTGTGATAGGCACCGTATGCATTTTCCTTGACAACAGCTCATCCATTAAATTACTTCCTTTACCAATATTTAGAAAATTTGAGATGCAGATTTGCCAAAAGTACCTCTGCGGCTTAACTACCTGAAACCAAAACGTCACCCAGTATCTATGGAGGCGGCTTTGTGTGAGAGATTTAGTGCATGCACTGTARCTTCATGTAAACAATTCACAGCAGTATTCTCTCTGCTAAAGGTRTGCAAATCCTTATTGCTAATTTTGAGCAAGACAAATACAGAAACCACGTTAGACCTGAAGTTTCATGTTTTATTTAAACTCCAAGGCAGAGAATTTTAATTCCAAGTTTCCCATAATAATTTGTTTTCATGGACAAATTATGAACCCTGCCGTAGGAGTTCATCATATAACTACTTTTAGTGTCACTATACTGTATGACCACATTAAAATAATGAGGTTTGAACATTCCTATCTTCAATTAGAGCTTTGTGGCTTTGAGCACTTAAAAAATAAATGCTGCCATTAACCTAGACCTTAGCCCTCAAATATGCACCAAATATATTAACAATGTTACTGAATTGTGAGGTCATTGTGAAAATATAAATCTCTGTGGATTCCATCACAAAGCAAAATYTTGAGTATTTTAATAGGATATTATTTAAGATATAAAATTAAAATCTTTCATTAAGTTATTTCAACAGCTCATTTAATTTATCAGGCTCAAAAAATATTTTAAAGGTTATTTTAGGTTAATTACATTTCACATCCTTTTATGACAGATCTGAAACCTTTCACATCTTTCAATCCTCTATTATAAACATTCTCCTTTGCCAATAGCTGAGAGTTCACACTGACACATATTTTTGCATACTCACACTATAGTCTCAACATGACAGTGTGWTATATTTCTGATGAACCCAGAATCTTGGTTTTTTTAATGGGAACTTGGTCATTGCAATAAATAACAAAATTAGAAGTCCCTCAGTCAGTTGTTCCACACTATTAACWAATAAAACAGCTCAGGTAAGCTTGTTTGTTTTGAACACATACAGCAGCCTCTCAGCAAATTTTGCACTATTCATACTTAGGCCACAACTGCTTTCAGTGAAAAAAATTCTGATCAATCCAAAATGCCACAATACAGGAATTCTTCTCATCTATTCCTATAATAAACAACAATTTGGAGAGAAAAACAAACAAACAAAAAACCCCTGGCCATTATTTGTCCCAGTTTCTGTTCACAAAGGGAAGAACTACAGATATTGACTCTAAATCAAGCTTGCTAATATATTGGTTATTCTGACTTCATGCCTCGTGTTCTCACAGCACAAGGACTCTGCAGTTCCCACCAGGGAGGAGTCTGAAACTTGCAATTAATGCAGAAATGCTTGGGTTAGCAATAATACTACAGCAAAGGCAGATAAAGGATCATGGTATGCCTCAGCTCTTGAACAACTGACTTGCAAATCTAAATATCTTGAACACAATCAGAAATAAGAAAAYGATACTGCCACACTCCATACAGCGACTGCAGCAATAAGGTGTTCCATAGCTCCCTCCATTTGAGCTCCCAACACTTGCCAAGCATTCATAAACTGAGCTCTACAGAAAGTCTGCGAGATGTGCTTTACTTTCTGTTCTACAGGTGACCAAGGGACTGAACCTCTCTGTATCTCAGCGTATCAAAGTTCACGTATCAGGATTGTTGCRTAAGTCCCAGGCTTGTGTTCCACTTACAAGGCTACCCTTATCTCTGCCAAGAGATTTCACCTCTCCCCCTCTAGTAATCTCGAGGCAATAAGGATTTTAGATTAACTCTTGGGAAAGATTCTGAGCTGCAGCTCTTCCGAGGTGATGCACATAAACCTCTGTATTCCCACTGTCCTGCAAGTGGTAAAATAAGCAATCACTGAGTCTCTGGGGCTGAAAAAGGATTGCTGGAAAGACACACTGCAGGGCTTGGATAAACCAAAGTGACACAGTGCAGGAAAACAAACCAAACAAAGAGTGGCAGCCAAACATGGAGGATTATGCTACTAATTACAGAGCATGTCCAAAGCTTTTGCTTAGTTAAAATGCTACAGGGGAATCTTATAAATGTCCTAAGGCTCAAAGCAGTTTGTATT
This sequence comes from Amblyornis subalaris, assembly GCA_018881555.1. Lineage (NCBI taxonomy): Eukaryota > Metazoa > Chordata > Aves > Passeriformes > Ptilonorhynchidae > Amblyornis > Amblyornis subalaris. Next base: position 5,979,845 of record JACAXG010000004.1, read on the forward strand.
TCTGGAAGAAAGCAGCTTGAAACTTAGGCAAACAAACTATTTCATGTTTTAAGACCAATCCTCCTATTATCACATCCTAGGAAACTATTTTGAGAAGTATTACCAGACGCAGAAGGMAGCCATATTAAAATACCAAATGCAGACATCTCACAGTGCCTTTCTGTGGAAATATCTGCCAAAAATCACCAAAATAAAACAGCCAATTTTCAACGACTTTAAATTAAAAACCAGAACTTTTATTGTCTGCCTCAGTATCTTTTAATAGAGAGGTCATTAATAACCACAGAACAACACTCATGGAACAAAGCCTCACTCAGTGACAATGTGTGTTCAAGACAGTCTGAATAACTGTATTTTAAGTTCCCCACAGCTCCCCAAGCAAAAAAGCTAATTTCCCATGCACACTACAGCAGTTTCTCACTTTACACCTACAATAGTGCTGCTGTCAGGAAGAGAACTGACTGCATGTGCCAAAAATCAATTCAACATATTCACAGACAAAAAAAATAACATGCAGCATCTGAAGATAATGAGAACTGCAATCATTCAAACTGACAGTCTGGTGCCTAACAATTATCGCAAGGCAAGTTTTATGAATTCATATTTCCTACAATGACAAGCCTCAGGTTACACAGAAGGGTGTTCACATTTTCTTTCAAATATGAAAATCTCCTTTAAGCCAATGAGTCCACTCCAAAATGGAATTCACTTAACTGAAGTAAAAAGATGCTGACTGTGTTTTAAGTAATATGCTGAAGTTTCTTGAGAGCAAGGTGCTGACAATGCTTAAGTAATGCACTGTGTAGTAAATATAACTTTAGTACAGAATTTATCACAATTATTTTCCGTTCTTTACATGAATTATTCAGAATGAAGTTTCCTAGTGAAAAACCAATCAGGACTACCAGTTTTGGATGCCACTGTGAAGCAAGTGTACTGAATCTATCATGAAAGCACACAGAAGAATAGYACATCCATTTTTGTTTTCCTACCAGAGATACCTTAAAAGCTGTGACAAAGGTAAGTTCCTGCAAGCACTTTAAGCACTGCCAAATGTCTAGAACTTGCCCCATACTTCTTCCTCAAGCCCTGTCCAAATTCCAAAATTGATAATGTACCCAAACACTCAAAGATTCACCAACAGACTGCAGTGCATGTAAATGCAAATATCTAATTAGTATGCATAAACTTAGACTTCACACATGGTCTTAATTTGGAAATCCACTTACTTCCTATCTCAGGTTATTACAATTACAACTGCCAATTTAAAATGCAATTTCCATGCCTTCATACAGTAATAAAATCCATTCATTCATGCAGCCATAGTTTCTGCTGTCTTTTTATTTTCTAACAATATAAAAATATGAAATCCTACTTGTACAGTCAAGTATTGAAAGTTCTCTACTCCCTGGAATAATTTCTGGCCTTCATCAGCTATAACTTTAATGATTATTCTTAAACAAAAATATTTTCATATGTATGGAGCAACATTTAAATAGTCAACATGTTACCACCTAAAGTGCAAACTAAAAGTAACATTATCTATGAYGAAACATTTTGGGAAAAGAGCAGCTGCATGTTTTAGAAGACAAAAATGTAAATGAAGTTTTCCCATCAGATTCAAATGCCTGCTTTTGTATTAAGTATCCAGGCAAATCAGCAGGAGGTAGCACTAGGCACAACTGGCATTAATGACTTGTCCCTGAACTAGTACTGTAGTTTTCAATAAAAAGATTRTATCTAATTCTTTCGTGAGGAGGTAGAATTCTAAGCTCCATGCACTGATCTCACTGCCAGCACACACAACGAGCAGAGAGGTGGAGAGTGTGGTGTGAGAGCAGATGTCGTACCTTGCAAACCAATGGTTAATTTGCTCATCAGATACCTGGTGTCTGCCAGGCACTGCAAACCCTATTCCTTCCAAGACYTCATCCCTGTGAGTTTAACAACCACTACCCAGGTGCCTGCATAAACCAGAGATTCTAAATAATAAACAGTAAATCCATTAAAGCACTGGGGGCGAAGCAGGAGATGTGGAGATAGAATTTTCCTTTAGAACTAGGAAGGGTTTTGAAGCTGGAACTTTTAGTTCCACTGTACTTCACCAGGCCTTTTGAATTATTAATTTCCATACTGAACTGACAAACAGCACAGAATTAACGTCTTCTTCAGCTACAGGAAAACATCCCTGGCCCCAGCCGGGGTCGTCCCAGACCACGGTGACATTCCTTGTGGAAAATGCAACTCGCTCGGACGCCCGGGGCTGCAGCGCCACCACCAGGCCAGAGGCGGAAACACAACCCACACAGCTGCGACCCAAAAAATTCCAAATTTTATTTATAAAATCGGCTCCAAATAATATTTTTCTTTTCTAAAAATCTTATTTTCTTCATAACTGTCCCACCCGTCATCTCTCTGTTACCGGGAAAAGGATGTTGCAAACCACGGCCCGACATTACTACGAAGCAAATTCATATCCCAGCTAAAAGAAAAAGGCCAGTTATCAGCAAGTGATTCCCTTAGGATACGGACCCAGAAAGAACATGCCCGTGCTGTAAAATCACTGACGATCGCCGGGATCTCTAAAATCGTTTGACAAAAACTCATTTGGATCACGGAGTTCACGATTCCTGTCCCCAGCCCCTGGCATGCCAGCAGATGGCAACACAGCTCCATAGACCCCTCCACAGGCTTGRTTAAAACACGGCCATTGGATTCCACTTCCACGTGAATTCAGAGGGAATTACCCGCCTTGTAATAATCTCACTCACTAACTCAAATCTGTAGCCAATTAGCCACTCCTTGTAGCCAGGAACAATACAAATTTGAATTTTCTTTTTAATGAACAGCATCCTGCACAGAGGACTTGCGCTACTGGGGGAAGTTTATATATTAGGTACAATTGATTCTATTCCTAATGCATCTAATATGAAATAAAAAAGAAAAGGAGCAAAAATTTAGAAAATAAATAGTCAGTATTATCTCCTACATCTAAAAAGTACACCCCAACTTGGACATCAAAAGTAACACGCCACAGCGCGAGGTCTGTCTGTTACCAGGCTCCCAACACACCCTTCCTTGCCGAGCCAAGGACCCAACATCACAAGGACAAGGACGACCCATTCTCCCCATTCCACTCAGTATTGCCTAATCCACGCAGCTTTGGGGAACTAAACGTTCACAATAAATCAGGCTGAGTGTTATTCAACACAGGAAGTTCTTYGGCTTGTTAGTAATTTCACATCTTTGCATTTGAGCCTTTCTACCCTCCAGATCATTATTCAAAATCTAAGAGGCTTGGGGTTTTAATCATGTCCTCTAGAACAASATGATGGAAAGGTGAACTCTCTGGCACTGTGTACAACCACAATGAATATGCAATTATTTCATTTTGTTCAACCATTACCTTCAAAAGTAAATGTAAAACCCYAAGTCATTTGAAATTATCCTGTGAAGATGAGACTGACCCTAGAAGGAAATCTTGCAAGTCTGGCATCAGARGATTAACAGAGCACCAACTACTTAGTCAGCAGCCTTCATCTCTGAAGATGAAGAAATGGCTCTGACCACATSCCATGGGGTACAGAATGTAAGGAAGAAAGTTTTACACTAAATAGAACTGCAACCACCCGGCCGGAATCCTAAACCTCATTTTCAAAAATGATATCTGGTTTTTCAGTTCAAGGAGCACCACAAGTTTCAGTTCAGCACTGGGAGCACTTCAGAAAACGTATGTTTGTGAGTATTTTAAAAAAAGAGTTTCAAAATCTTTCACAAACATATCTGAGTTTCCACTGACAGGCTTCTTCAAATGTTTTCCTATCGCCACAGTTGGCAGAAGGAACATGCATGGTTTCTTATTCCTGGAACATCTCAGACTTTTCCAGGCATTAGATGGTGAGCAATGCATGTAGGATGTAGTCCTAATTAATGGGTTGCACATTGTCAGATGTTTCTTTCACAAAACCCTGAAGAAAGTGTTTGAGATGCTCTCTGTGAGGGGTCAGAACGTGGGGGGGACGCACACATACACACACACACACAAGAAACCCTCATGTCTCTCCACAAATGTAGATGCACATTCAGCATTAGTGTAGTGCTGGAGTTGAGCAACCTGTGCTTAACAAATATGAAGGGAAAATCCCACCCATAAATGCTCAGCCATGGAATATTTTTATGCCTTTCTTCCTAAGAGAATGCATCCATATTCCTGATCTTTTGCAATACCAGTGATAGGACTCAAGGAAACAGGATGAAGATGAGTCAGGGAGGGATTAGGTTTGATATCAGGAAGCAGTTTCTCCCCCAGAGGGTGGGTGGTTGAGCACTAGAACAGGCTCTCCAGGGAAGTGGTCACAGCACCAAGCCTGTCTGAGTTCAAGAAGCGTGTGGACAATGCTCTCAGGCACATGGTGGGATGCTTGGGGGGTTCTGCACAGGGCCAGGAGTTGGACTTGATGATCCTGATGGCTCCCTTTAAACTCAGCATATTCTACGATTCTATGACCTCCCTTCAAGACACAGTCCAAGTTCTAACTCTTTTTACAACAGGGCAAGATTTCAGATAAACCTCCAGACTAAGTTATAAGAGATTTTCCACAAAATTACCCTTCTGTTCCTTAAACATGCACTCTGAACACATTCCCTGCATCCACATTTTTTACTGTATTTGGGTCTTGACAGCAGGAAGCACCACTGAGATACTCACAATGACACTTTATGTCTTTTCTTCTGATTACTTCCTTGGCTATCTTAGGGATTTAAAAGTCTTAAATAGGATACTCCCCACCAGAATTCAATCTCCTAGGATCAGAGCCATTCGTCTTAAGGTAGATGATGAGCTGAAGGTCATCCCCTGAAATCCTCACATATATTTAGAAGGCACACAGATCAGATCAACACCTATCATTCCACGATGACAGCACTCAGCATTCACTCTGCCCTGGTTTCTTTCTCAAGTCAAGGATCTAGTGGCAACTGCTGTGCAGGCACATTGGTCCACATTATCGCATATGTACGAGCTGAAAGATTCTGCCCAACAATAAATGGTGTTTATATAGTTTAGCAAGTTAGAATTTGATGTATTTCCAGTTCCGGAGTCATTGCTGATAAGTAGCCTAGATATCAGTCTTGTTTCAGAAGCTGAAAACTAATTTCTGTAGATTTGCTATTGTTAACTTATCTTTTGGCCTTGCAAATATTTTCAAAGTGGAAAAGAATGCAATTTAAGTGCAGTAAACAATCTGTAGGATTATAGYAGTTGTTAGAAAGCAAAAAAACCCACATTACTGAATGCCACAAAGCAATTTAGCAAAGGAAATCTACTGATACCTGCAGAAAGAGTGAGCAGATACAACGCRCACAGCTTTCCTGGCTTTCCTATACCACACTCCACTTCTCTCCAGCTATCCAACTACTGTATTATAACAAATAATAGAAGAATTAAATGCTCTAGCAGTCAAGGCTGGCATATTAAAGTGACACTCTGCATTACTGAACTTACTCATCTCTTAATAGAGCTATTCTTCAAAGGAGATTAATTATACTGGCAAGAGACCTTTTGCTATTCTAATCTGTGAAACGTATTTCAATACCACAAGCATATTAAAACAGCTGCAAACATGTAACAAGCTCCAAGATCCCAGGACTCACTGCATTTAATTAGGTGTTCATCTTGTGATCAGTTCYTTAGTCATTGCTTTTGAAGCCCACTTCATATAAAAATTCTCAACRTCTAGGCTTAATTAACTGCAACTGTACTGAACATACAGCCCATCACAGAATATACAGAGATAGGAGAGTGACTGTATAGTTCAGTACCTAAACACCAGAGAGGGGCAAATACTGGATTTACAGATTAATTTCTCTGCTTTACTTAGGAAACAGAGAATTTTAAATTATTTTAAAGTAACTTATTGGCATTGTGTTTCATACCAGAATATTTGATAGACAGCAAAGRCTGCCAACTGAAAACACATCATATTAGTAATATGCAGAATTGTAACAAGCAAACATCTGCAGTTTGCTGAGCTGCACACAGCTGTTAAGCCTAGTATTCCAAATTAAATATCTGAGAATTAATGCTTTGTTTCAAAGCACAGCTATTCTCATTAACCTAAGCTATGAAGCTTCAAGGCATTTGCCTGCCTCTAGAGAACAGGCCTGTGTTTTAACATATTACTTTTTCTAATCCCCATCAGATAAGTACTTCTATGCCAGGTGCACATGAGCATTCTCCCTTTCTGTCGATATCACTGAATTTAGAACGGTAAGAGCACAAATTTAAGGCAGACATGGAACAGGCACCAAGTTAAGACACAAGACAATTAAATCAAATGAGAAGAATTTCAATATAGTAACATGTCTGAAAATGTCAAGACTACAATTACTTCATTGTGAAATCAAAATTAGTCGTAACACAAACACGTGGCTTTTTGAACCTTAAAGATTTAAGTTTCCTTTCATAGCCTGTTGGTGCCAAACTGTCTAGGATCCCCAGACAAATTCTAAGGACTATATCCAACGTACAGCCTTTCACTTAAGGGGTCATTGCTTCTAAACAGTCTTACAATGTAGTATAAATTTACCCAGTTACTTGCAGCTCTATGAGTAGCACACACCAAAATTTCCTCATTTCAGTAAAACTTGTTACACAAGTAACTCTGTAGAAGTTCAGCAAAAAAACATTTCAACCTTGCTTTTAATCTAGTATTTACCAACAATTTCTGTTGCATATATGACTGCTCACAAACAGCTTTTTCTACTCTTGTATTTTTCTTCTCCTCACRCTTCAGTGATTTTAGCTACTTAGAGGCAATAAGAAACATCTACAAACAAAACATATGTTCCTTTTTGTGTGCAATTCAGACTTGACTGTAGCCATCTGAGTGTGTGCCCCCCCGTAATGAACACTTTCTTCTTAGAAAATGTTCCTCAAAAATACATTCACTTTACCAAAACCTTTGAACAGAAACCAGGTAGAAGAGCAGATGTCAGTTCCAGGTTTTCAATTCCTTGGACACTTACCCCTTTCAGATTCAGAAATCTGCTTCCCAATTAAACTTGTTTGAAATGGTTGGGTTCCCATGCTCACATCTCCCTAGACTTCCAGTGATATTTCTTTCAAGTATCAGGCAGCTTAAGTAGCATTGTGAAGGAACATCCCCAAAAAGAAATTACCCTTCAACACACATTATTCTCCTGCCTTCTGTCAAAAGCAGGATGAACATATTCTCTTCCTACTTCACCCTCTACCCTAAAAAGTCCCACAGGAACAAAATGCTGCTTTCACTGAGCAAGAGCAGGGAAAACAAGGTAAAAGCTAAAGCACAGGATCCCATCACTTTTTATAGCACAAAATCACCACGACTATTCCCAGACTCACTCACCAAACCAGCAGTAAGKGAAGGAGCAGATTGTCCTAGGGACTGATTTCTCATGCGGACCAGGTTGGAGGTATCTCCAGGAGGCTGCCATATCGTCTGGCCCACTCCACTGTGGACACTATTTGATAAGGGAAGTAGCTGTTTTCCTTTAAAAATAAAATCAAAATACCATCAGCTTGTTTTTAAACAAGTCTGCAAGTTCAAAGTACAAAGCTGAGAACAACTACTGCATGTGAAGAAAAAGTATAAATAAAAAAAGCAATTTCAAGATTTTGGTAGGTTAGAACTTGTAAGAGCACCCTCCCAGTAAATTCATTATGTTTGATAACTAACAATTTCCAAAAAATCTACTTTACGTTATGAGATAATGTAAGATTGCCTGGTAATGAGATAAGCCTGGTAAAAACAAACTTCTATCACTTTAAAATTTTCCATATTCCACACAGCTTAGAAAGGAAACAATATTTGCTGCCTTATAGGGAGGCAAAATCTCTTTAGTATCACTTTAAAAGTTCTTATGAAAATTAATTCCTAATTGCAAAATCTTATCTCCTCTAAATAGCTTAGTCATCTAGACATCCCCACCTTCTCCTACCACTGGAACATTCAGCATTACATTTCATGCAGCTGTAATCATAATACAGTGTATGTTTAGATATTGTCTTGCCTTGAACCATGGATGGATATTTTTTGCTCAATACATTTTTTCTAGTCAATATAACACTCCTTTCTGAAAAATGTCAAGCGAGCAGTAAATTTCCACAATGAGAAAGAACCAAAGTCAAAGTAGGTCATATTTTGACTCCATGGAGCTTGACAACTTCCTTTTATGTACAATGTCATTCACAAAGAAAAAAGAGAAGAAATATATTTCTGTGGTTAAAAACACATAAGTGAAGAAGTCTGTGAATCTGGGTTCAGTTATTAGCCTCCAGATGACTTACTCTGTAAGTTTGGTCAGTCAACCCCTGTACTTCAGTTTCACCATCTGCAAAATGAGAGTGAGTAACACCTCTTTTCCTTAAAATTAGCACTATGGGACTAAATAACACGCCCCCTTCCAAGTATAGTAAAGATTCTTGCATTCAACAGATTATTACATGCTCAGGAACCACTTATTGCAATAAGTAGCAGGAAGTCTACACCTGTGATCACATATATGCTGTAGAAAAATACTTATTCTCACAGAGGCAGAAAGCTATTTTACAAATTCAACTTCACCTTAGATGTGAATTATYACATTCATTCCATGAAAGTGGCTGCAATATTTGGAAGACTGTCACATAATGTGATCATCCACGATGCTCAGGGGGAGGGTGGGGAGTGGGAGTGGAAGTGGTGTCTTTTTTTTCTTTTCTTTTTTGACTTGTTTACATTAATTTTCTGTGACAGTTACAAGCAATGGGCCAAGTACACACCAACAGAATGAGCCAAAGTGTATGAAGCATGAGCAGGCTCAACTTTGGCTAGCAAATAGAGACACAGCATATTWGTGCCTTCTTCGTAGTCCCACTCAAACTGCTTACAGCTATGGACATGATTTTCATGGTTTGGTCATTTTCAAGATAATTTATAAATACAATGACTCATCTTGTCTGCAGAGATGTAAAACTACAGAAATGTACATTGCTATATTTATCTCTGTACAGCACTAACAAAGATATCCTATAATAGCAAGTCAAATAATTTAATTATCGAACAGTTCAAAATACTCATGCTTGTGAGCAAGAATAACTTTATATTTAAGTCTCTATAAGATATAGTTACCAATATCTCCTTTTAGTTCCACAAAACCTGAATCCAGGAGGGCAGAATTTCATCAAGAGTCAAATCTCAGCCAACCAGTCTGGATGCACAATCATCTACAATCTTTAAACTTATTTGATTCTGTTGCAAAAATAAGGTGGAATCATTTTTAGGATGGAGCTTTAAGCTAAAGCCTTTCCCTGTCATGCCTCAAGTTCTACACACATTCCAAACAGCCACATTGAAAATATACATCTAAACATGTACATTTTCTTTATCCATTTGGGTCAGATTGATCTTGTTGGGGTTCTTTACCCCTTTCCAAATCAGGTATAATAGATTGAAAAGTCATTCAGATGAATCAACAAGTTCTGGAGGATATAGCATTCTTGTAAATTTTCTGTTCTGAAATTATMATCTCCAAACAGAAAATTATTTGTAAAAAAGAACAGAACTTCCAGTTTTTCTGCTTCCTCCTATTTACTTTGCTTTCTTCTACTCAAGGGGAAAAAAAAGCTACAGTACTAATATGGGCCACTGCAGTCAGTCAACAGCTGTGTAGTTCATGAACTTCATAAACAATCACTGTTCTCCTCTAGTGATTAACCTACCTTGGAGAACAAACTTACATGAATACAAAACATTATTAATGTTTCCATTTTTCAGAAACTAGCCACTTACTACAAAYAAAACACTAAGCCAAGGCCAAGCCAAAATGAAACATGCATACTTTACTGCTCATTTAATTCTATTACACCTAACATCTCAAACATGAAAATATTTATCTTCCTCTGATAAAAGACAAGGGACCAGGACTGGATGTATTTTCACAATCATGTAAATCAAGCCCATGCTGATGCCAAAAAAGGTGGTTTCACCTTCTTCCTCTTCCCCTCCCACCTGAGACGTTTCAACACTTCTAGTTCTTGCACTAACATGCAAATAAATAGGCAAACAGTCAGCCTAATTATGGAGGAAATGGGCTGAAAGTTAACCCTACAGAACAACAGTGGCACTCAGGCATATCAGCTATTTCATTCTAGACTGATCATGCAGCTCTCTATGCTCTATTCCAGCATCACAGACTTTGATAACAGCTTTAAACAGTTGTGAAACCATCCCCTAGCCCACTAAGAAAGTCTTTGGAAAAAAAGAAAACTAATGAACTTGGTCCATTTTTGGCTAATTACTTGCCTACRCTTGCTCCATGGTTCTACAGCTGACAGAATAAATTCTCTGACAGGGTGAATATTGTGTTCACAAGAAAAAAAACAAACTTTACACAAACTGAAAAAACATCTAGTTAGTAAGCAAGATTTTTACTTTGAATCACAATTGCCCAGAGTGCTTTTGAAGACAAAAAGAAACTAAATAATAATTCAAACTAGATATAGAAGTCAGCTTCCCAGTAAGAAACAATATGGCAAAGTGGGCAAGCTTACATTCTTTGCTGACGTTAAAAGGGGCAAGAATGCATCCATGTGTCACCTACAGTCCCACCCCTCCATTCTTTTRACTTTGCATATTAAATCTTAGCTTCTAACTTTTCACTCTGGGCAATATACAAAAATTTCACTCTAGATCCAGGCTTTTTCACTCTTTTCTCCTAATATTTCTTTTTGCATCTTTCTCTTAAGTAAAATTTTGTATGCTCTGCCAACAAGAGGTCACCTCCAGTTTTTAAGGGGTGACTTACCAGTACCTTCTATTACGACTGTTTTGCCAACAATGCTGCATCTTTAATACTACTGAATTGTCATACTGTCTTTACAAAACGGCATACCTGACAAAGAACTTGCCAAACTACCTCTTCGTAGCTTGCAGTCATCTTGACTTAGCTGACGGTGGAGCTTGGTTTTCCCAGCAGATGCAAAGATGTCAGGATTGCTGAGCTTCCTGCAACGCAGCGGAGTGGACTCCGTTATCATCTCCTGCAGAAAGAAAAACAAGYAGAAGTTTGGTAATGACAGCCAAGTATCCCTTGTCTGAAACATGCAATCTCCAAAGCATAAAGGAGACTGTTTAAAAAACCACAAAGAAACACACCCCACTCCCCCGCAAAAAAAAAAAAAAAAATTAAGATTGTAAATTCCCCTTTTTTGTGCCCCATAACTGCACAGAAAGCACATCACAAGATCTCAGTCAAGTACGCTCCTTGACCGCTACTGCTGTAAGAAATATCATTAATAATAGCCAGAAAAATGCAATTATGCTACAGCAGTTCTTTTTTCTTACAGTATGTAGGAAGAAAGGGTACTGAAAAAACAGGCCCAGCTTTGATTAAAGCTATTTCCTGCTAAAGCAAAGAGAACTTTCTCCAATCTTCTTCAATCTTTAATTCCATCCAGCCTATGAGTAATATACCTATAAAGAAACTGTTGCAATGTCTATTGCAACCCAAAACTCCTATTATAAGTTACAGCTCTACGAAGACCGTATGCATAACTAAATAATAATTAGGATAAAGATCAGCCTTTGTGTCATGGCTTTGTTATTACTACAAACAAAATTAGACACGTATTTGTCAGAAACACTCCCACACATGCGAATTCCTTTCACAGCATACGGCAAAATTTCAATAAAAATAGCGTAGGCAGAGCAGTGTCAAGCACAACCACAGAGCTTTCCTCACGCTTTTCATTGTTCTGGAGGTGTCAAACTCTCATTCCACACCCAAAGAAGAACTACAAGCAYTGCGATCAGTCGTGGATTTGAAGATGTGACACTTTCCATTATAGCCCATAGAGATGAACTGATCAAGTTCTCCCTTCTCTGCAGTAGTGTGAAACATTCCAGTTGTTTTAATGGACTCCTCCATTTTATTTCAGATGCCTCTCATTAGCTATACAGCACTTCAAGCCATGCTTATCCTCATCAAAATCTYATCTGAGGCAGGAAATAAACTTTTCCTGCATGATACATTACCACATGATTTAACATAGTTTTAAATCATGCTTAAATCAAAAACTAGTTTACCAGTTGTGGGTTTTAATTAAAATTTGCAGTTTCCAGTCAAAATCTGTTTCTAAAGTCATTAATTCAAATCTATTCAGTCTACAGTGTTATGCCTCAAACTGTCAAATCCAGACCAGGACTACACACTTTAAAAACCTCAAGGGGAAARGAGGGGAGGGGGAGGAGATGAACAAAGTGGTTTTACATGAAAAAAAAAAGCTCATTTGGCATTTGAAATAGAATCCTCATTTAGCTCTGAGTCACTCGTTCTCAACCTTTCTTAGACCCCATCTCCTTCTAATCATGAAATCTTTTGGCACCTCATGATGGTAAATAACTTCGTTATTTGTTTGAGGGACAGCAGTGCTTTGCTTCACATCAGCTTGAGTGGTGCACCTTTCCCAGGCTGCTCTGGATACAATTTCTCCCCTGGTTCTGGTCAGACTTTCAGTCGCCACAGTGTCTAAACCAGATCAAGAGAGACACCTGGGTACCAAAGTAGGTCAGTTCACTTCCCCACTTCACCACACAGCTGCAAAGGGGTTGTGTTGGTGCAAAGTGGTGAGAGGCTCAAAAACAAGTAACCTGGGGTAGAGAAAACTGCTCGAGATGAAAACTGTTTTAATCTTACAGTTCCTCATACATATCTCGGAGCAAAGAGCGTCACGTTTTCATTTGTCTGTGACCTTCCCCACAAAGGTACTGAAGTCCTTTTCCAGCAGCCTACACTTCTGCTTTTCTGTCATTTGGAGAGCTGAAAAGGCATCTATCTTTCTCTTTGTACTTGGGAGTAAGCTAAATAATATTAAATTGCAGCATTAGCAGTCCTCCAGCAACAGGGGACTCTGAAAGCTGCAGAGGCCAAGGGCAGACASTCTTTGCTGCTTCTATTCAGGATGGCAGAGTGTGGTTATATCTGTGYATATGACTGTAGGTACACATACAGAAACATTCACACACTTTCAATAAGGCYTGTCCTAAATGCCTATAATGTCTGAAACCTGGCACGTGTTTCCCACCTGTGACAGCCTAAAATTACCACACCTCAAAAAAAAAACCAAGAAGATGAAGAAGAACACGCGCCCTCCAGGTTACAAACTTAAAAACCTCATCCAGCCTATTCTCTCACACTCCTTATGCTTCAATTCCAAATGTTCCCAGCATCTTTCACTATCTAGCTACTCCCGTGAAACCAGTCATGTGTTGAAAGGCCCCATGCACAAGATGCTACTGGTCATCCCACAGCACAGGTACTGCCTGTTCTAATAAATCTCCAGAAAAGCCAGGAGTTTTTTCCCCACTATCTCCCTGCACAGGACACTGCCATGATTTTCTTGTCTTCACCAGTGCATGTAGGTCCCTTTAGGAAGGGGAAGCACATCCTGCTTGTCAGGCTGATGCAGCAACTGTAGCTGCTCTTCCACCCTGTTCAGCTGAGCTGGGGCAGGAGGAGGAAGTGGGAAGGGAAATAAAGGGGGCAGGGGGACAAAAGGGGTGAGCAGAAGACACACAGGAGCCAGTGCCACTAGAAACAGTCTGCTCATCTCTGCCCAAATACATCTGCACCCAAGACAGAAACAGAACACAGCCCTTACTTACACTACCACATTGGGGCACTTTGTTTACTTCCTGTTCCTCTCACACAGCAAAAATGCCAGAAAAGAATTTGGGGAAGGGGACACAGAAAAGTGCATCAGGGAACAAGGAAAAGGCTACATCGAATTTTCTCAGCTGCTCCTTTGCTGTTACTTCACTTTCACAAACATGTCACGTCTTAATGATGGTTTAGTATGATATTCTTAGCTTGAAAGGTACACTTTACCTCACTAATAACTGTACAATAAACCTAGCAATTTTACTTCAAGTCAACAATTAATTTAAAATCCAAATCAACAAAAGGAACAAAAATCAGCACATGGAAGAAAATAGGGCTTAATCTTCATTTGAGAGAGAAAAATAGGGTATTCTTTTGCCTGCAAAAAAAGTTCAGCAGAACAATACTGTACAAAAACAAATTTTGAGATTATTGTATTAATAAGAACATCTATCAGTAGTTAAAATTAAAATGTCAAGACTAACTTAAAGTGAGACTTCTTTGTTCAAGGTTTTGGGGGTGTTTGTTGGTGGCTTGGAAGTTTTATTTGTTTTGTTGTTTTGGTTTTTCCCCCTCAGGTGTGAATTCACCTCCCCTTCAACTCACACACAAACACATATACACCTCTCACCAATCCTTTTCAGTGAACTGCAACTAAATAAGAACGTTCATTCACTTGGGGTACCAGATAAGGAAAGGCACTGAAGTCAAACAAAAGTACTCTAAGTCATGTTACAATCAGCATCTGTATTTTACATCTCTCTCCACTGAATATATAGATATTCACATACCCCTACCAGCCAAAGAATGTGCCCATTTCCCCACCCTTCCCCTTCTCCCTCTATGCACAGTCTCTTTTTATCAGCAAAAATAATTACAAATTCTTAATGTGTCTTCTTAAGTTACAGTACACAAGTCTTGTAGATCTGATAATATCTAAATCAAAAGTTCCCCAACTGAAGGGCACACCTACTCCTACCACAGTATCTGATCAGCTACAACATCCTGCCTACACACACCTTTGAGGTCAGTCCAATGGCATATGCTACTTCTCAAAAAGCCATTCCATATGACAGCTGTCCCCAGCTTCAGCTTCCCACCAGGACTTCTACCACAAAGACAGGAAAGGAACAGTAGAAAGGTAACAGCTTCCCACACTCACCAGAGAATGCAGGCTGTCTTCTAGACAAGATAGATTTGGTATGTATTACATATAGAAAATTCTTCATGAACCTTTTTTTCGTTAAGTACATTAAACACTTGGGCAATATTCAGAAGACTACATAGGTGTTGAACGTGTGGAAGAAACGGACTCCAATCACATTCTGTAGGGTTTATATACTGTTTCACTCACTTATAAAATATATATTACAAAAGTTTAAAAAAAAGTGCACTGTTCTGAGACAGCCTATTATGCTTTAAAAAATGCTAAGTGCAACACTGCCAGTTTAAAATTTCATTTTCTAAGAGCTGTGCCCATATTGTGTCAGCAAAACAATGAAGAGGGAAAGTTTTAACTTGACAACAATAGAGTTGTCTTTCATAAGACTGCAATTTACTTCACTCATCCATCAAAACCCTGCTTTGATATTGCAGATCACAGATGAACTGCAGGAAAATAGCAGCAGATTACATTACCACTCTTAAAGTGGTAAGAAGGAAGGAAAGAAAACTTAGAGGAAGAGAACTTTCCCTGTCCTTGCCCCAAAGCAATGCATACAAAGAACACAAAAATGTTACATAACATTCCAAATCGATGAATAAAGAAACTCTTTGCAGCGATAGAGCAAAATTTTGCTTACACACTTTCAAACTACTAAATTAAACTACCAGAGCAAGTGGTTGAAGAAGATATTACATAGCACAAACTGCCATAATTTTAAGGACTCCACTTCCACTTTTCAAAAGAAAAATTTCTTACAACCCCAGAGATGAAAGCATTAGTAAGCACGTAACACTTTACTCGCACCGTGTGAATAGGACTGTGAGCCTCTCTCCATTCATTTCTTTTCAAAGGTGATAAAGAACTTAATTTACTTTGGGCTTGTGGCTTTAGCCACAAGCTAAAAATCAGGTTCAAACAGCCAGCTGATTCTTGCAAAGCTTAGGGCTGAAGATAAAAGCATCACATAATCTTGATTTGCTAGGCAAAGATTATTCCTATCAGTCGCTACAAAGGTACACAAAAGTTTGCTCACGTAACTTGAAATAGCAGGATATGAAGAAGAATGGCCAAAGCTTTTCTTGACTAGTGAGAGGGTCTGCATTTTTCAGCTCAGTCACTTACCACACTTTCACAGAAAAAGCATTAAAGTAGTTCTGATACTGGAATAACACATAAGCCTGTTTCTCTTGCCTGAAATCTCACATTGGGGTTATCACACTCAGCTGGATGGAGAAATGTGCTTGTCCATGTGCATGATCACACTAATATCCCCTGTTAAAATCCTGGCCTGGTAATTTCAGAATACAGCTACAAGGAACCTTCTCAGTCATCCTCTCTGTTCCACTGCACAGGAAAAGTTCTGTGCAATTCAAGCAGGAAATAAAAGAACAAGCACATAAACCACTGCAAGGATTTTCAGAAGCTCTTTTGTTCATTTAATGGTGCTGCAGGACAGCGGCACAGCACAGGTCCTTAATCTACAAACAGCAGGTGAATACTGCAAGTGTGGATTCATGTTTTCCTTGGACTTCCAGGTGAAGAATCACACAGTTAGTGAGACTGACACATCAGCATCAGACCAATGTTGGGATAAAACTTCTTAAGCTCTGTTTCTATGGCCTACATTTAGGGTGTAACAGATCATCCAAAGGACACTTCCTTACACTTAACTGTGTGATAACTAACCCAAATACATACACTGCCTTGTGATCTCTAAAACACGCAAAAATAATCAGCTGTGACTGACAAATATTCAAGATTGCAGGCCAAAACATGTTACACTGTTACCCAGGGGGTGGGGAATCTACACGAAAGTTTCTATGAACAGGAAATCCATTAATAAGAAAAATGAGAAATCTTTTCTTTTAAGCCTAATGAGCACAACAACCTCAGGTCATCTAGAAATGAATTCTAGCAAACTGTTGGAAGGAAGAATGAAAATTTAAGTACAATAAACTGGCCAAGAATTCACTGTTATTAGCCTACCTTGAAAGGCAGATAACCAGTGAGCAATGTAACTTGAGGGTAACTTGATACTTTCCGAATTTTTTGAAAGAACCAAAAATAGTCAACATTGAAAGCTGCTCTTTCTATTTTTTAACACAGTACTGTTTGTCCTTTAAAAGATAAAAGCCTGTTGTGTCAGGACTGTGTGCATATCTGAGAAGCATTCTTTTTCTTCTCAGCCTTTCCTCATCACTTTATGTAATGTGTGTGCATACTCTTAATGAAAGATAAATCTGATCCTGTCATTAGGCCTGGTCTAATATACTCTAAAATACACTGAAACACAAAATTAAAGGCCTAGAGAACAGATCACAAACCAAATATCTATCTATATACGTAGCAATTAGCGCAATGGAATCATAGTATTTATGGCTTAGTATTTAGCACTGAAATTGGCCTTCACTTTCTAGTCTGGACATTACAGGTTGAGAGGAGAGGGCCAGCAGTTTACCAGGAAGCTGGGGTGAGCCTCAATGTGACCAAAATTGTAGGCTACATAAGAATTTGCAACTAAGTCTCTTTTTAACGGTATCTGCCTAACTCATGTACTTGTCTGCTGCACCCTGAAAAATGTCAGAGACAGCAGAATGAAGGAAAATTACATTAACTCAACATAGCCTCTTAGGGGCTGTAATATATTGGTTTATGACATTAACAAGAGAGAAATGCTTTACACAATGTATTACATTATAAGAAAGTGTCAGTATTTTAAAGACAGAAGACAGTTCGACATTTTTCTCTGTAGTAGATTTATTTGAAGAACTTTGCAATAAATTCCAACATTCCTACAAAGGTAAATAGATAAACTTAACTTAGTGTCAATATTAGGCTTTCAAGATGACTGCAAAGCCAAGTGCTATTTGCCACAGTGATGTTTTCAACACATCATGCACACATTTACCATTCTGAATCCCTGTACCTTCCTCTGTACACTCATTTGCAGTTATAACACAGATGACAGAAAAGTCACAAGTTCAAAACTTTCTGTATTAAAAAAGAAGAAAAAATCCCACCGTTAAAACCCAAAAAAAACCAAGAAAAAAATGAATGTTCTCTGAAGACCCAGTATCAGAAGCCTATACTATCAGATACACCCTCCTTATCTTGTTCTTCCAAAGAGATTTTTTTTTTCTTGTTAACTCTTCAGGAAACAAATACAAGGCATGTTTGGTTAGAACTAATGAATTAGAAGACTTAATGTTTCATCAAGGAAGTTAGTGTTGTTAACTTTGTTGTGAAGTGTCCCAGCTGCAGGATCACATGAAAAAGCTTGTTAAAAAGAAAAGGTAAATATTTACAACTGTGCACATTATTAGCCCCTTCCTGAGGGCCACTGAGATGCAGAATCATTTCATTCCTAATGGAGCCACAGTCTAGAAGACAAGGTAATTGATGATTAATTTATATCGGCTTGAGTGTTTGGTCCTTACGTGAAAACTCACATGGCTTAAACAAAGTATTCCATCCTACTTCAGGATCTCCCCAGCAGCCAAAAGGGAAGAGTCATTCTTGAATCCAGCTTGTAAATGCCTAAAGCCAAATGAATTTCATCAAGGGAAGAAAGAGCAACAGAGCCTCTAAAGTCTGTATCAAACTTCACAGAAGCTCAAAGAAACCACTATCAATCTATCAGGACTCCAAACCCCACACCAGGCTCAGTAGCTGCACTGACAACAAAACTAGTCTGAACAAAGACACTGAGCATTAAAGGCCACATCATTCCTTTATCACTGTTGTTCTAGCAGGAGTATTGCAAACATTAAAAGGTTGTATTGAGCAGGGGAATTAACTCCTGGTCAGATAAAACAAAACAACTCTATAATTCATCATCCTTACTTATATGCTGTAAGGATTAAAAGAAATATGACCCCCCCAAAAAAGGGATTTGTAATAAAATTTGATTTTATAAGACATCAAACCACCTTCTCTCTGAAGATATTCTTTCAATACACTCCAAAGATGTGCCAAGCATGTGATGTGTCCCAACATCACTTACTAGGATTACTGCAAGTTCTCTTGAGCCTCCTGAGCATTATGAAATATTCATTTATCTTCTCTATTTTTGTCTATTAGATTTTACACAGTTAAACAGAGGTGCATGTTTAGATTTGCTAAAGACCCTAATCCACAGTACCAGTGAACCAAACTTTTCTTATTTGTCAGTTCCTTACAGATTTATTCAGATATTTATTACACAAAAAACACTGAACTTAACACCTTTTATTACAATTATGCTATGAGACAAACTAGAATGGGAACTGCCTGTGGAACAACTGTATTTTCATCTGTGCAGACAAAGAAACCTAGGATTTCATATTGGCTATAAAAAGGAGACTTACCAGAGCATTCTGCAGGGCACCTTGATTCCTTGCAACACTGATGCTCACTTTTCTTCCCAATGAGTGAGCTTTTAGATCTCGAAATATATTGATTTTTGTGTACATTACATTGTCTCAGTGTCTCATTCACAGGGAAGGAGCAAAACAACATAAAATACCTGCTTATACCTGTTTAAATTCTGTTTAATGCCCAATAAAAAAGTTACAATCAAGTTAATTTTCATTTGGAATGTAAACTCCCTCTGGTTTTTTTAGTGACAGAAATGAACAAAACCTAGTGATTAATTATAAATTCATTCAATTTACATAAACAAACGATTGCTTCATAGCAATAGGACCAGGAAGAAAGATTTACCTGATTTTATACATTACTGACCGGAACCTCCAGGTAAAATTGGAAAAATTGACAGAAGTTATCTGTATTAATATTTGATTGTCAACCCAAAACAATATAGAATTTTCTACATCTAAGGCACAAATAAAATACATTTAAAATTAAAATACTAGCTGAAAATAAAGCTTGGCAACTGAACAATAACAGTGTATTAAAATGTGCATGCTGGATAAAAGTTACTTATTTACTCATAATGCAGAGTTCTAATCTTGTTTTGAAAAAAGCAATCTCCAAATAAAAATGTTAAGAGTCATTAAGTTTGAAGTACAATCTCAAATAAAAGTCTCCATTGGTCCAGTATGAGATATTGCCCTTAAAAAACTGTCCCAAGGCTAAGGGGGCCAGAGGAAAGAAATCCATGCCCAACTGCTGTTCCAAGGCTTGTTTCAAATGAAGCTGCCAAAGAAAAAGGTAACTCATAAACTGAACTTTGGTGGAGAATCACTCATGAGTTCAAGGGGCTTTTCTAACTAGATATTCAATGACCATTTACAGATGTGTAATACAATTTTAAGACTTGATCATAATTTTTAAAGCTCACTTGAACAGCACACATTGCTCAAAGAAAAGTATGAAATCAGGAAACACTACCTGAATCTGCTTTAGCCACACTAATTTTTTTCCCCAGGATGCTTTTATATATCACAGATATGACCTGAATAGCAGTAGTGGTGGAAGTGCAGTTAGACAGAGATTAGTGGCAAAATAAAATATAACAAAAACCAATGGACTGCTAAGAGTTAGAACACTATTTGTTCCTATACGTGACAAAGAGAGACCAAGATACAATTTAATCTGGTGTTATCATCACGGAGGAAGATCTTTATTTGCAGCATGAAAAAAAAATAATTTCTTTTTTGTGAAAGTGCCAATCGTTTGGCATCAATATTTTTGTTTCCATGAACCATCTGCAACCTTCTCACTTCCTACCACAAATGAGATAAGCAGATCGATTCAGAGCCAAAAATAAGAAGCACTTATGTGAAGTCTTCCTGAGAACAAATTTTCCCCTCAAACTCAACAGATCTGCACGTATGGAATTGACAAAATATTATCCTTTTATTATAAAACTGTAAATTAAACTAACATGACTTTAGACCTAAATGAAATTTAGTCAACCTCTGGAAACACAATAAATGCCTAGTCCTTAGCTTTTCTTAACAGAAATCCCATTAAGTGTTAGACAAGATAAACTAATTCACAATTCTTATCAATGTCTGCACAAAGCAAAGGAGACTCTATAATCTGGCACAAAAGCGTCTCCTCACCAAGCAGTGTAATACAGTTCCATCACAAAGGAACAAAAGCCAAAATTTCTTCAAGGAC
Source organism: Amblyornis subalaris (assembly GCA_018881555.1). NCBI lineage: Eukaryota > Metazoa > Chordata > Aves > Passeriformes > Ptilonorhynchidae > Amblyornis > Amblyornis subalaris. Next base: position 6,000,756 of record JACAXG010000004.1, read on the forward strand.
AAGACGTATTTCTTCCCTTCCGCCTGAGAACAGAAACAATGCCCAAGTGTTAGGTTTGTGAACACCATCGTGCCTTGAGCTCAAACAAAGACTGGAGTCAGCAGACGCTTCTACTAAAGTGTCTGCTAAACTGGCAAAACAACACTGTAAACAGATTCTCCTCTGTTCTAGAAACAGGGATTAATGTAAATGTCGAAGAGTATACAAATAACTAACTGAATGCATAATTTGACTTTCAGGGTCATGTACTTTTGCCATCTTCACACTGCACAGGTCCAATTTAAGTCAAATAATAAAGACATAGTTGCTACTAATATGCCACTGCATCCATCTGTGCCTGGATGTTTAAGCATCGAAATGCCTTCAGTCACTGCAGTAATCATAGAACTCATGTATAAGCTTTTCTCTAAATCAGTGATTATAATTTATTCATTTGTTCTCTGATCTTCTGGTGCTGCCCAGAACCCCTTCTAAGGGTCTTTTCTAAGGCTCCCATTACAATTTATTTTTATGACAATAAAGTGCTTGTAAATACACTAAAGATTGAATGGTGTGATCTTAGCAACTAATAAACCCGTTTCACTTACTAAGCATTCCGTTTTTGAGATGACATTTCCTTGCTCTGGGGCATCACAAAAGCTCCTATACAATAAAACTGTACCAAAGATACAGTCATAAGAAGAGCTGCTGCTAATCCTCAGTGAACAGAGGACATGCAAGTACCAGATGAACAGAACAAACATCAAAGAAACAATGCAAGACATGAAATTATTTCATTGCCTATCAGTGCATTTTTTCCCCAAGTAGCACCACAAGTCTACATTAGTTTTGTCCTTCCCAGAGTTTAACACTTTGCTCCCATTAGTGAAGCTGGATTCTCTGAAAGCCACATAGAAGATAAAGGTAGTTTTGTCATTTATGTACTTGCTTTGTAATGACAAATTGTATTTTGAGAAAAAGTGCAGAGAAAAGTAATTTGATGATTCTGAGGTGTATGCTCTTCAAGGCAAGGAGAAGCAAACCCCTGATTTAATAGCTGGGATATCTGGAAATCATACAATCATATATTGGTTTTGGTGAGAAGAGACCTTTAAAGATCATCTCATTTCAACTCCCCTGCCATGGGCAAGGGCACTTTTCACTAGACCAGGTTATTTAAAGCCCCCTCCAACCTGACCTTGAACCCTTCCAGGGATGGGGCATCCACCACCTCTCCTGGCAACCTACTGAAATGTGTCATCACACTCTTTGTAAAAAATTTCTTTCTTACATCTCATCTAAATCAACCCTCCTTCAGTTTAAAACCATTACCCCTTGTCCTATCCCAACAGGCCCCACTAAAAGAGCTCCACATGCAAGGGAGACAGCCCTCCTGGAAACATGGTGTTTGTGCACTCCTTCTGCATGTGTACGACCCTGAGTGGGATGAAAACAATGTGCATAAGCAGCAGCACCGAGTTCCCATTATACATAGTACCAAAAAGGCATATTCTAAAACTAATATTTAGAAAACTAGTTTTTTTTAAATCATTCCTATTGAGCTCACAGCATGATACCTGTACTTTCAAAGGATAAAAGGAAAACATGCTTAAGCATCAATTAATCAATCTGACAAGTATTGCATTTCGCAAGTGTCTTCAAGCTTCCTGAAATGCAGCTCTAATGTTTTCTCAGGTTTTCATCCCACGGACTGAATTCCCCTTACTCCTTGGTGGATGTACCTTTTGCATTAAAGTTTTTGTTTGTCTGGATTAAGAAAACATAATGAAGTGTCTCAAGTTTGGGTCTAACTGCACACATAATTTAGTCTTTAGCAAAACTGCTTTCCACGTGCTGCAGGCCAGCATTTGTTTACCACTGTCACCTTTCTGTATTTTTTCTTCTGTCATGAAAGACAATCTGCTCTGTGAACTCTTTCATTAAATCCAATAAAGGAAATTCAACAGGGATGGCAGGACCTACAAAATTATTGGTTTTTAATTCTGTTGTGCTAGCAGCTAACATATCCAAGTGATAAATGCATACAGTATATACTGAGCTAATTTCCACAAGACAGCTCACAGTCACTGCAAGAAGTTAGGACAAGCTGAAGAAACCTCATAAAAGCAAAAACTTTACTGGAAATCTGTCCTGAATGGATTGCTGGGTGTTTGGACAAGGGGCAGGTAGTGGAAGGTGCACTCCAGAAGTGCGCTGAAAATCAGCTTCTTATTATAACTTTTGTTAAGTATTTTTATTATTAGCAGAATTAGCTGAGATGTCAAACACCTACAACAAGAGTTTCAGAATGCAGCACGGCTCAGTAAATGCCAAGACAAAAATTATCCAAGTATCAATCAATTAACTAATTAAATAACTTATTTTGGCTACATACAGCTAAAAATGTTTAGGGTGGATTACTTGTCACACCGTGTAAYAAAAAACATTAGACAAAATCTTCCTATACAGACAGCTCATGAAGACGTGTGGACTGCAACTGAATCAGAAATTACATCTCAAAAGTTCTTACCCTCCTCACAGTCCAACCTCAACAGTGCCATCTGCTTCTGGAAATTTAAACACATACATGGAATGTTTTGAATTGCTCTCTTTCTTTTACATTCATGAAAATCCAGACCAACTAAAAGGTTTTCGAATAAGTTTTATTGTTAGAAGTGTCTACTATATGTATAACAAAAAGTGAAAATATTTAAGATGCAATTCCAATAGCAAAGACAATATTTTTTCCTGGAAAGAAACACAGCATCATCCTATTTTCTATGTACATAATGGACTCCATTAACACTAGAGCAATTTCAAATAGCAAAAGAATGACAAGCTAGACAGCTAGACTTTCAAATTATCACTAGGCTTTCAGTCTTGAATCCTGCTCCCTCACTGCACTGTAATGGGTATTCATAACAGAACCTTTGAAAATAATTTGACAGATTACTAGATCTAGAGTTTGTGGGACCTAAGCTGTAAATTAAATAAAAAACACATAAAAAACACAGCTTAGAGGAAGAGCAAGTAAAAAAAAGAGTTCCAAATCCAGTTTCAAGGATAGTTTTTTGAGTGTCCATGGACTCAGTTTCTTCCTCCAAAGAGCATCATTTTCACCAGGCTTCAAATAGTACTACATCACTACAAAAATACACTAACCACAGCACTTCATTATTTGATGCGGAAATGAAATCACAGAGACTCTATATGACCTGTCCATTTATCTATTGTGGTTCTTGAGGAACAAGGTCTTGCTGGGTGATAAAGCATTTTGGTTTAGTCTCAAAGAGTTCACCAGCCTGGTGGTCTTCACTGCTTTGTTAGCTTCAGCTACTCAGCTTCCACGAATAAAAATTAAATTTTCCATAAATAAGAATTAAATAAGACTTAAAAAAACCTTTTATTTTAAATAAATGCCTATCAGCATATCTACAATAACCCACTGCATTCCTTATAAGCACTAAAGCTATGTTGGCGTATGGCAGGCAGCATGGGCAATAAAATGTTTCTACCAGAGAAAAATAAAAATTGCCTCTTCTGGAGACCCTTAAGAACTACCTTGTCAGGCAGACAGCATTCACACTCTGTGCTGCAAGAAGGCACATGAGCTTGCTCCAGAAGTCAACTTCTAGGTGTAAAGCCAATAACACATATCCATTTCTCCAACACAATACACTTGGATATTTGGTTTCCCAAAGCATAGAGTCAGGAATATATCCACAATCTTTGAGTGTTTTGTAGCTGCCTAATCCTAGCCTTGCACAGCACCCCACTTATATCCTCAAGTGCTCCGTAACAAACAGTAAGTAGCAGCAGCTTTCCCCTTAAGGCTAATAATTATTCTAAAGATAAGCAGTGCCAAACCAAACCCAGGCACTTCTGATACAAGAATTTTCTTCTTCACTTCTAAACTGCTTTTGGACAAGAAATGCAGTGTACTGCATCTCTCCACTGCCTGCTTAGCTATTCCAACACGCAAGATATGAAATTAATGTGTCTAATACACAAGATTTGCTCTTACTCTTCACTTGTGACAGGAAATCAAAATCTCACATGGGCGAGCTGAATCATCTAAGCTGCTGATGCAATGCCTACCTAGTTAGTGATTTACACAAAAGAGGTTTGTCCATTAATACTCAAGTTTGAGAGAAGTGATGATTCTATTTTCTCAGGCCAGAGAAGTGCCATGAGCCTTTCGGTGCTCTTATCTAACAAGCCCATTGCAGAATCGGTCACTTGATGCTACAACCCTTTTGTCTGCTTCTGGATTTATCTTTTGGCTCAATTCTATTATTATCTAATAAGCACATTACAGAATTGATCCCTTGACTCTATTCCCCTTTGCCTGCTTTTAGATGACTCTTTCCCTCAGTCACTTTTTCAGCACCCCATACTTTTAAACATTGCATGAACACACAAGTGAACTCAGAGGAACAGGTCGCCAGGAGCTGCCATTTCTCCTCAACGAGGACACAGAAAGGCAGAACTATGGCTAATGAAGAAGTCAGGCAAGAGTAGCTCTGGCATCAACAAGAATCAGCTTATGGCAGGCAGCGAGACACACCTACAGGGCACTGAGAGGTTTGTTCTTTCTGGTTTCTTTTCCTGCTTCCTCGGAAAAAGGAAGGAGAAGAAAACAAAGACAGAACCATACATGTCATAGGGAACAGCTGAATCCTCCACAGCTACATCCTGGTTTTTATCTTACCTTTATTTCTCCACAGAGGAGGAGATAAACTTCAGAAAACAAAGTCTGAGGATGAGTAACAATGCCTGCCAGCCACCCATGCACTCTGGACTCTGGTTAACCATATTAGAAGCTCCACAGGCTAGAATTGTGCATCTTCTTTTTAGAAAACAACACATGTTTTTCGCTCTCTTCCTGTCATAAGAAAGAGAGCTTGACAGCAACAAAGGAAGATCAGAAAAGGAAGTCTGAGGTCTGCAAACAGTAACGGAGTCTTTAATGGTCAGTCACAACCACAGCTTGTAGTTTAGGAGTCTTTACCAATGTTCTCCTTAGGACTTTCTTTAGCTCCCTTGACAAAGAGGCACAGGACAGAATTACCCTAAAATCAGCCCTAAACAACATCACAGAACAGGTGGCAATAGATGGTTCCTGATCTCTCCTTTGATAAGAAGGGGCAATAATGTTTACAGAACATATTTGGCCGTGATTAATCTATATTTGCTTTTATGGAATCTGTAATGTGAATAGTAAAAACTACACTTGATTGCAAATGCAATCTACATTGCTAGCAATAAGTTCATCTGATTCTGTTTATTTGCTTGCATTTTGAAAATAAACTTCCATCTTCCTTAGATTAAGTTTCATCTCAGCTTGTAGGTTTTGATACGAAGTTATAAAAAACAGCTTTGAGTGTTGTGAGCTGTTACTCATAGGGTCCATGGCTGGGGGAGCTGCAACAGAGCTGTGATGAGCAACCTGAGAGACAGAGCTGTAGAGAAAACTCAGAAGCAAAGTGCCAACTGAACTCCAAAAGCTTTATTCTTCACTTGTCAATCAAAAGGGAAGACTCATGGTAGAAAAAAAACAAAGAACACCAAACTGTTCTGCAGTCTACACACAGGGCTCATCTCAACAGAGGTACTGCCTTTACTAGCACTGATGTCACCTAGAGGGAAAAGAAAAGAAAAAACTTATTATATTTGAAGCACAGAAGTTCTAGCTAGGAAAAAAAGAAAGATCTCCTCAGTTTCCAGGCTTGCCACGCAGCAAGGAAAGCATGGTAACAGCTTCTCTGCAGCTGTGGAGACAAAATAAATCTGAGTAGCACTCTGGGGTTTGGCCAGTTTCTCCCTGCTGGTCACTGACTGCTTTCCAAAAAAAGGGAACAGGGTGAGAAGTCAGTGGAAAAGATCCTTTGCCATTCCGTCCAAGAAAAAAAAAAAAATGAATCAAAATATAATGACAACATGAAAAGAGGAATAAGCTTTCTAACCTATCGTTTATAAGTAGCCTTGGACCAATTTGCATGATTTTACTCATTCATGGAGAAGAAATATCCACATATGCATAAAGTTACAAAACCCTCTCTCATATGACACACCCAACTGTGGTAATGCAATCCCCAAAATTGTAAAAAGACAAGTATCAAGCAGCAGTGAAGGAGGAACCTTGTCTGCAATCACACTATTCCAGGCTGCTGCCAGAATATTACCTGGGTTTGGCACACGCTCCAAGAACAATCAAGAGAGAAAAGCACAGAGTTCTAGAAGCAAAAGAACTCGGTGTCTTCTGTTCCAACCAAAGTTCACTTTTACATTTCAAACACTTCTACATGGAAAAGAGATCAGATAGTAGAGAATTTTTATTGCCTGTGCTAGCACAGGCATATTCCACAGCTGAAAGTTGGACACTGGACAAAACAAGCATTGAAATAAGATGTCGTTTAGTTTTTTAACAGCAGGAGTAATTAAATATTGGCAGAGCTTTCAGAAGAGGTGACAAACACACCACGATCTAAGGCTAAGATAAGATCAATTTCTAAGAGAGATGCTTTAATTTATCTTTCAGGAAAGATCTAGAGACTGCACAAGTGGGGAAATCACACTGGATAACCTCCATAATCCATTTTGGCTTTGGGACATACAGATCTACAAAGTTTCAAAGACAGGTGGAGAAAAAGGAATATTTTTGCTACTTTCAGACAGCTTGTAGCACTACAGTTCCAAGAGACAGACATTGTTAAATGAATTGATTGGAAGTCAGTTATCTTGTTCAAAGCTCAGAAAATAATTTTCTATCCAAGCAGAAATGACTAAATGCACTGTCCAGGAAACACAAGATCTCCCTTCTTCAGGCACATCAAAATTTCCAGCTGGAGGTAGCCCACTGCACTGACTGCCCCACAGAAAGGGCTCTCCAACACAAAACTAATCTGCACTAAGGAGGTTTTTGGCCTTTCTCTGTACTATGTTTGCAGTTTGCCTGTTGGCATTAGCTGAACATTTCCTACACAACAAAGAAGGCACAGCAGGGGAGTCTTCAGGTTTAGCAATATTTCGGTCCAGCTCTTCAGCAGCAGCAGCTGAGTTAAACTTTATACATGACAAATGGTCCATCTATGCCAAAATCCTGCCTCCACAACTTGCAGCCCTTCCACCAGCCCCTTGGACTGCTTGTTGAGATTCTGCTGCTGTTTTTCCCTTCATCTCTTATTAATCAACAAAACCACAAAGTCGTGGAATCTACTCATAAACCCTTCCCTGGTCACCCACAGCAAGAGAGGAAAGTGTCAGAAGTGAGGGTAAGATGCTGACAAGTATGGGGTCTGTTTCTGTTCCCTCACCCTGTCACATCTCCAAGCAAGCACCCCTGGGTAGCACTCACTAGTTCCCTGCAGGCCTTTAGAGCAGAAAATGTCATCAAGGGATGCTCAGTGCTCAGTATTCTCTGTTTTTACTCTTCTGACTCTCAGCCTCCATTCCCCTAGACCTGCCACAATACTTCAGCTTTCCTCACATCTGTTTATTCTCCCCTGCTTTCAGACAAAGACAGCATTGAGATTTGTTAGGGACAGGATAACACCCACTCCTCATGGAAAGAAAACTTACAAAAATAAAAAAAACATTCCATACAGACAAGTAATAGGAAGCATCATGCATTTGCCCCATTCCAACCTTCTCCTAGATTATAGCTGATTTCGGGTGTTTTCCTCAGGTGGATCCAGTGTGCCTATTAAATAATCTTCACTCCTAATCTCCTCCTTTCCATCTAGCACATCCCTTGGGGAAAAAAAATAAAAAATACATGCATTTCCTTTTGCATGAAGATCCACCTCTTATAAAGCCTGAGTCATCATTTGATACGAGAGGAAACAGTGAGTTGCTGTTTGCTACATACCCTCTGCAGACCAACCATGGTCTTGTATAATTCCATCACAACCCCACAGCCATCTCTTCTAGAAACTGAAGAATCCTTTCCATGAGGACTTTGTCTTCTACCTGAAGTAGAAAATGCTAAGAAAAGCAACTCTGACAAACACTGGCTGTGATCCATGTGAAATCTTTCACTATAAATATCAGTTTCAAACTAATTAGGTAAGCATGGTATGGAAACAGCCTAGTGCTTGAAATATGCCTCTGGATGAGGGTGACTGTCATTCATAGGGAACAATCACTTTCACCTCAACTTCCCATTTTTCTCCTTCAATGCAGTCAGCAAACATGCAATGATTAAGCTGATCCTTTATGGAAATCCAAGTGGGCTGTGTTTGACAAAGATGCCCTCACTCAATGAAACTAAACTGTCATGGGGTAGGAAGGACAATTCAGTCATGAATTAATGATTGATGAACAGGAAGTAAGTTGGAGCAATTGGCATTTTTCCCGAAAGAGAAGGATCACCAGTGGAGTCCCACAAGGATCTCTTCTGGGATCAACACCTTCCATATTTTAAAGCAAAATCTAGCAAAGAAGCTTAACACTTACATGACAGAGCTCGCTGACAATGGTGAAAGTTATTCAAGGTTGCAAAAGCAATGGCCAAAGATCTGAAGAAAACCTTAATGATACTGTTTAAGTGGGCTGTAAAATAGTAGGTAAATATAAAGTGATGCATAGTATAAAAAAAAAAAATGTATGTACACAATGACAAATTCTGAGGTAGTTATTACCACTTAAAAGAGCAACTGTGGAGTTATCATGGTTCCACAGAAGTGTCAACTCAATGCTTAAAGATCATCAAGAAAAAGCAGGCAGAAGATTAAAGAATAAAACCTAATATGCTATGTAAGTTTACTGGGTGGCATCCACTGAAAACTGTAGCTGGTCCTGGTTATTGTAACCCAGCCCTGTTCCTCCAATTCCTGCATCACTGTCTCCAGTCAGGAACACACCTGGAAAAGGTGCAAGAACACAGCACGGACAATGAAAGGGGTACAGTCACTTCTGCCTAAAATGCCTCTGGAAAAGTCACAAGCAAGGGATGGTAAATGAAGGAAAAAGTCATCAACCCGTAAGTCACCCAGAATAACACGGATTCTCTTTTTCACCTCCTCTTCCAATACACAAAATAACAAACAAGTCATGAAACCAAGCAGGCAGAAAGTTTAAAAACAAACAAAAATAAGTGTTTTTTCCACACAAAATGTGTTTAAGCCTTACAACTCAGCCACAGGATGTTGTGGATGCTACAAGCATACATGGCTTCAAATACTGATTGGACAAATTCATAGAAGAAAAAACCCACTGGGGGCTCTAAAAACAAATATCACCTCTAGTTCCGGAAACCTGTGAGCCACAAATTACTGGAGGCTGGGAGAGGCATTTCCTCAATATACACTATACTCTTCTCCAAGCATCTGTTTTTGGCAGCTCGGAGAAGCAGGATACTGGGCAAGAGGGATCTTTAATGTGACCAAGTACAGTAATTTTTACATCCTTGCGTAACTCACAAGAAAGTGCAAACATTCATCGTATGCGCATTGGAACTATAAGCACAGCAAAGGACCAGACTTTCAAAGGCCTAAAGGTCAGAACAGTGATTAACTGCTGCAGTCACGGTTTGATAAGGACTTTTTTCAACACTAGAGGAGCTTAGCCTCTCCCAAGCACAAACTTGTGCAAATGTATGGCAAACAAAGAGATCTGAATTTAGTCCAGAACAGTTCCCTGCAGCTGTGCACACTGGCACTGCTAAGGGCATGTTACAGGCTTGGAAACAACAGGGCTGCTTAAATCAGAAGCGGCCCCAAAGGAAACACTTGTCAAGCTACAAGCTGGATCAGTGAAAATGGAATATCTCACTGTCTTTTGCATCTCAGAAGGCCTTTTTTACCACACACACACTACCAACTACCAATATTTAAATAAACACTGAATTATTGATATTAAAGACAGAATAGCTGTTTGTTATATTTGTCCAACATATCAATTTATTTGCAGTTGTTTACCACACTTACAAAACCTTATATGAAAGACAAGAGGAGAGAGGGGATGAGAGGTTCTCCTTTGAAGTCTGGGGGGCATCTCACACAGGTCAAGTAGAAGCTTTCTTAACTTTAGCTGAAAAACTCCTCAAAGACTCCATCACATCGAATATCTGCCAGCATGCAAAGATCCGTTCCTACAAGTCACATCAGGTCCTCATCAGAGCACACAAGTTCAAACCAAATTGGCACTATCTCTCACTAAAAAGCCTTGTGCATCTCAAAAGCTGACCCTTCTGAATTTGCAGCCTTCCCTGGTTTGCAGCACTGAGGTTGTTTTGGTGAAGCTTCCCAAGCATTCAATCCATTATTCCACACACAGCATGTTCTGCATGCACAATTTGTAAGTTTAGTTCACAGCTACCAAGAATGGAAATCCTGTCCTTCAATTTCCATGTCAATATCACAAACAACATGCCAAAACAGGACAACAAACACCTTGCTATTGCATTTGATAGTTCTACAAATTTCTCTGCCTAATGGACAGCTGGGAAAATACTGAGTGACCTCTTCCAATTTTAGATTTTATTTTTTTCCTGAATAAAGATTGTAGCACTCCTTAATTAATTAATTGTTTATCCTTAAACATCAAAAGCAGCATCACGTCTTAACTACCTGGCTTAACAAAGCACTAGAAAATAAAATAATACGAGGTTTCTTCTTCCAGGGCCCAGTCTGACAAATCTGTATTCAAGAGATATCCACTACTCAAAGCCAAAACACAAGTCTCCTATAATTGAAAGCAATGTAATGCAGCTTTTCTAGGGAAAAAAACCCTAAGAAATTATTTTTAAAATAGCATAAACCTGTGCATCTGCAACAGTGACGTAAACTTAAGACACCTTTTTAACAAAGAACCTAATTTTTCTCTTTGCTCCAAAAAATGGCAAAACAAAGCAATGAATTACTGCATCCCGGGAGTCTTCATACTTGTGATACTTTCTCCTTCTCTTCAAATTAAAAAAAAAAAAAAAAATTAGTTCTCACCTACATTTTTCAACTGCGAAGTGTCATTCCCTATTTTCATCTCTTGTAAAACTAGGAATATCAAAACGCATCAAAACAAAGTGTTGATAATCCTAAACTTTGATTTAGGATCTCTCTGGTCTCTCATCCTTGTAATCCTAAGCACCAATCAGTAGATACTGTTTTTGTGTATGAAAGACATAAAAGTGGGTACATTGAACTTACACGCTCTCACATGTAACAAGCCTGTGCATTTTCAAGTCTCTGCAAAGGTATGGTATGTTTCCTAAATAAACCACCGCTGGAATTAAGACCTGAAAACGCCGGAAAATGCATCATACTTACGGTCACGATTAGGAGTGACCTACAGAGGGTTACTAGAAAGATGTATTCTGCGATTAGTAACACCAGCCAGCACGCAGCACACACCCGATCTCACCGCATCCTCCCTCGCCTTCCCCAGCACGCGGGCAGGCTCCCGGCACCGCGGCTCCCGCACGACTCACTCACTCACGCCACGCCGTCAGCACCGACACGGACACGCCACCGCTCCCACCCTCCCCTCTCCCGGGGGCATCTACCTGCGGGAGCGCACGGAGCGTGCGAGGATGCTCGGAGGATGCCGCGGCTCCGAGCGCCGCCGCTCCCCCCTCCCCGCGCCCCCCGGCCGCTCTCCCCCGCCGGGGCGCCGCGGTCCCGGCTCGGGGCGGGCGCGGACCGGCCCCGCCACGCGGGGCGCGTCTCCATAACAACGGCGACCCCCGCCCCGCGCCCCGGCTTTACCCGCTCCGGCGCCCCCGCGGCCCGGGCGTCCTCCGGCTCCTTCCTGCCGCCGCCCCCCAGCAGGGCGGCTCTGCGCTCCGCCGCGCTGCCGGACACCGCCCGCCCGGGCTCCCTCCGCGCCGGCGGCGGCGGCGCCGCTTTGTCCCCCCGAGAGCGGCCCTTCCTCATCGCGGCGGCTTCTTCTCCTCCTCCTCCTCAGCGGCGGCGGCGGCACGGCCGGGACCCCATGGCGGGCGGGGCGGGCGGCGGTCACGGAGCGCCGGGGCGGCGCGGCGGCCGCGGGCACCTGCGCGCGGGGCGCGCGGGCGCGGACATGCCGCGCGCTCCCGCTCCCGCCGCCTGTCAGCGAGCGCGGCCGCCGCGGCACCGCCCCCCCCCCCCCGCCCCGCGCGCCGCCCGCTATCGCGAGAGCAGCGGGCTCGCGGCGGGGAGGAGCAGCGAGACTTGGGGGCACTGAGGGCGGGCGGGCGGTAGGGAGGTGGGTACGGTCTCGGCGCCGCTCCAGGTAGGGCTGTCCCGGCCAGAGGTGACCCTTCCGGGCGGAACAGCCTCTGCGCCTATGCCGGGGCTGCTTCACAAGAGGAGGCTGGGAGCTCTGGGCTGAGGATGCGCCATGCGGGAGTGTCACACGGGCGTGAGGGCAGCGTTTGTGTTCCCCAGAATCCCAGTCTCCGTCCTTGGCGATCTTCCAGAACGGCCTGGACGTAAACCAGTGCCACGTGCTGTGGGACGACCCTGCTTGAGCAGGGAGGTTGGACCAGATGACCCACGGTGGTCCCTTCTAACCGGAACCGTTCTGTGAAGGACCGTTCTGGAAGGGACCACCGCGTGTCATCTGGTCCAACCTCCCTGCTCAAGCAGGGTCGTCCCACAGCACGTGGCACTGGTTTACGTCCAGGCCGTTCTGGAAGATCGCCAAGGACGGAGACTCCACAATCTCTCTGGGAAATCTGTTCCAGTGTGTGGTCACCCACAGAGTAAAGAAGTTCTTCCTCATATTCAGGTGGACCTTTCTGTGCGACATCGTGTCGCTACCATGGTGATCCAGGATCAGCTCAGATATCCAGCAGAACCCAGCTTCCCTGTCAATAAACTCTTAATTGCCCCTGAAAATCTCGGGTGAGCGCAGGACCTTCCCAGTGGTGTCACATAGATGGTAGCATTGGAAAAACGCCACAGCGTTCCTCCAGCAGGACACAGTGGGACCCAAGCCCAAGGCTCCACAGTGCTTGGGTGACTGGAGCACCTCTGGGCATCCCCCGTCCCTCCACAGGAACTCCAGCAGTGTCCCCCTGCTTCTTMCAGGGCAGATTAGGATGTAATTCACTATCTTCTTGGTAGAAAAGACAAACCTTCAGAGATCATTACCTCAAGGAGTAATCAGAGAATATCATCATCTAGTGTTTCATCTCAATAATTCACACTCTCTTTGCAATTTTTTTCCTGAGGGTTTAAGTTACCAATTTCTGCCTTCATTTTTCACAAAAGCAACTTCAAAGTTATCTTTTTTTTTTCTTGAGTATTGCACAGGAACCTTGCTGCTGCTGCAGAAAAAGAGGCTGGAAAGGCTTATACATCTTCAACCAGGAAATCTAATTGTATAAATTTTTTATTCATTTTGTACAAAGACAACAAAAATACACTTTCCAAATGATTCATTGGGGTAGAAGAGAAGGGAGCGTTTTTAAGTAATTATTAATAATGTTTAAATGCTTGCTGAAAACTATTTCGGGATACTGGATCAGTCACAGAGACCTTTTTCCACCATAATTGTATATGATAGGGATGGACAACTATGCGGAACTTCCCAGCTGGGAATCCTGCTCTGAATAAATGTAAATAATGCAAATTTATGGAATCTTGGCATCCTTGTTAATGTGAGTCTATTAGGATGGCACAGTGCCTCATCATAATTTGGCTGGATCTTTGCCCTGTTGCAACACAGATGCCAATTAGTTATTTGCTGGTTATGGCCTGTGGGACACCTTGCTCTGGCTCACACCTGTTCACTGCATGTGCCAGAAAGGAATTCATGCGTACAGGAAGAAAAGTCACAATAAGGATCCGGATAACATTACCTGTTTAATATATTAAACTATAAACATATTAAGAACAAATCTTCAGTTGTTAGTTTTAGACAGAATTGCAAATAATTGCCTTCTGGTTCTGTATTTTAATTTTAAGAAATTAATAATCTCTTTCATCTCTCCAGATCAAAAAGCCATTTGGGGGTTAATAGGATGTTTTACTTGTGAAAAGATTGTGTTTGCTTTGCTTCTGGCTTATTTCCTTCTCTGTTTAATCCCCGTTTAGTATTTTGGACTCAAAATGTCTTTCCAATATTGTTGAAACAAAAGAACAGTGAGGTTTCATGTTAACAGAATAGGAAAAATACTCCTCATTTTACTGATTCTCTTTTTTTTTTTTTCCATTTAAACTTGTCACTGAGTATGACCTGAATCTGCAGACCAGTCTGAGTGACCTGATTTTTCTTTTCCATATGAGCTAGTTTTCTGAACTTTTTTTTTCCAGCTTTAAATAAAAGTGAACAAATCATGAGAGGCTTGGTAGGGAAAAGGGGTAGAAATGAACGAGGCAGAGCGTGGTGTGGTGCCACACCTATGTTCATGGTGTTTGTCTCCAGAAATATTCTGCCACATCAAAAAAAGACAGAAGAGTAATTAATAGAGGCTTATAAAGGGGATGATTATTATGTTATCTAGACTAACACAGAGCGGGGGACCACAGAGAGCTGTGTAGCTCACATCCTGATACTCAGTTAATGCAGTTTCTCTTTGCAGTTCCAGATATTTCCTCTTCCTGGCTTCCACCTTGCGTTTTCTCCAGATAAAGAAGGTCTCAGCATGCCTTTCTGATTCAGAAGGTAGCTGGAACGATACTATCAGTAAAAGTTCCCTTCCATTCTTCTCTAGCTGGTTTAAAGGGAGTGTGGTAAGGCAGAACACAGTCTAGTCAAACTCACTCCATAATGTTTTCTGAAATGACAAATTCATCTGCAACATTTTTATGACTGCTTAGCACACAGCTACAGCAATAATTCCTGGAGCTGGAATAGAGATATGCAGCCTGAAGCTGTGAGGTTAAAACCTCTTTATTCCAAACAGAATAGAAAATGCTAAATAGTAGAAGTCATTTTGCTGAGCAAGAGAATTTCCTCTTCAAAATGAAATACTTAATCATTAGAATTCCTATTAAATTTGAACATTTGGCAAAATCAGTGCCGCACATAACCCAGCTGATCGCCTGTTTCCACTGTTTCCAAGGCAGAACTGCATCACCAATGCCACCAAACAAGTCTATCACTACATCCTGTCATTTGTCATTCCACTCACACTGCACACATAACCTTCCCTCTCGGTATTTCTGCTCTGTACGAGGCAGAGGAAATGGCTTTGGTTGTTCTGCGTGTGAATCTGTCACGCACCTTCTGTCAGTGACCCAGTTCCAATGGTATTCACAGACAAGTTTCAGGCTTTACCCTGGCATACTAATGTTTGGCAATTGGCAATGTGCAGTCAGGCACAGGAAGGCATGGGACTGCGGCATGTGGTGCTGCACCTGCACAGAATGTCAGTAATGACAAGTAATTACACAGCCTGCACGTCATCACCCTGACTCCTGCCTGTTTCCCTACCTCCACTCCTGTGGCAGCATTCTTTTTTCAAGATCCACAAGAAAAACCCCAGCGTGATACAACTGGAGAATACCAGTTATAAGCAAAGTAAAAAATACAGGTAACAAAGTAGTCCCACGGAGCCTAGCGAGACATGCTGAGCAAAGCTGTGAATGAGACTAATCCATGATTCTTTACAGAATGAGGCATCATTTTGTTCAAGGAAGTTCAAGATCCCCAGCCCAGCCCTGCCAGGCTGGCCAAGCAATACATGCTGCCTGCACAGTTGAGGACTGCAGCCAGGGTACAGCTCCCCTTCACCATAACTCAGTTACATAAGGACTTTTTACAGGAAGGATATAAACAGTCATGTTTCAAGGCACAAATTAAATTAAGGAGGATTAGGAAGAAATTTCTTACAAGGAAGTTTTTCCACAGGAGTATATTATACCCTATATTATTCCAGTGCATCTTCACTGGAAGCTAGCACTATTAGTCTGTTTTAGGGACAGACTAATGGAATAAACCAACTGGTGTTTGGATGGCAATTACAAGGTCTAGATAAAACAAAATTCCAGTCATAACTGGATATAATTTGCTTTCCAATAGTTATTTTTCTTCTTCATATATCATGAAGAACATTTATCCTTGTTTGCAGTGATGCAGTATGTCAAAGTGACAGCTTTGCACTGCTCTAACCCTGTTCTAGGTTATATTTGTTCATATGTGTTCATATGTTATATGTGTTCATATTTACATCTGATAAGGAAGTAGAAGATATAAATATGCAAATATATAACAAGTTAAAAGTATGGCCGTGAGGTTTAGGGAGAGCTTAGTGCAATAGCTAAGTTAACAGCATTTCCTAGCAACTAAAGCTCATCAAACACATTAGAGGTTTAAAGAAAGGCAGAGACCAGTCAATGTGCTGCTTTTGCTGTCAACTTGGACTTTTTTGTTCAGCAATTGCCACAGTAGGGCTGCTACCCCTGGGTGTTAACAGAGGACAGGTTACATATGCACATAACTGTGTATATTTGTGTGTAGTTCTGAAAGGTCCAAAAAGAGAAGCATATGAGGAACGGAGAGACACTGGCCAGCAGGAGTAGATTCAGATCCCAACTGTTGTCACCCTCTCTTTGGCACCCAAAGAAAGATGAGATTTAAGAAGGGCCAGGGAGAGGATTAACACACGGTTCTACTGTTACTTACAGAAATGCCTCCCAAAGAGGAGACGACAAATACAAGACAGCAAGCCATGGAAATCCAACAGGGGTGCGGTGGAGGCTGGCACTGGGGTACTCCAAGAGACTTAAGGTGTCTGTGTTGAAAGAGAACAGTCAAAGAGGGCATAGACAACTGAGGAGGGATTTGAAAGTAAAAACAATTCTTGGTCGATACAACAGAGAGCTGAGCCATTTGAGGGATGCAGAGAGAGAGAGATGACAACGTAAACAAAGGTAATGGGTAAAAAAATACCTGTTTCATGAGTGTTGTGGTCAATTTTCTAACCACAGAATCTTCACAGGACAATGAGTCAAGCTACCTAGAACTAATATAGCATGTATGGGAGTCATTTGTCAGAGGCACATCGTGGGCTTCAACCGTGTCCTCCTTAACATTCATCCCTGCAGTGATACTAACAGGAAAAGCTCTGCAATGACTCATCTCGTGGTTTCCAGTCACTGCCTTTTAATATGTTGACCAGTATGATCTCACTATTACCTTGTGCTTGCATTATTTGTTTTCTCTATAGACCTGTCAGTTCTTCATTTGGATTACAAGGTGTTCAACATAACAATTAAAAAAAAACAACACAGAATGGTAACACAATGGGGCTCAGAGGCTGGCAGTTCTGACTGAAAGTACTGCCAGTCCTACCCTTCTGTTTGTCTCTCTCAATGTGATACTACCCTTTTCAGCAACAAAATTCTTCTTCAGCTGTGTTATAAACTGAAACTGATTCACCCAGAAACACTGGAGGCAGGGGAGAGAACTAGATTTCTTTTTGCTGGATCAGTTTCCCCATCTGGTTGGGTGCACAACCCCACGTGAGTTGTGCCAGGACAATGGAGGGAAAGGGGCAGTACAGGATCAAGGCAGAAGAGGGGTCTGTGGGACACGGCCATGCAGAATCCGGTATTGGCACCTAGTCCTTTAAAACACTACATCACAACTTTATGCAGGGACATCTAGGCATTATCTCTATACAAATAATGAATGCCCCTAATAGAAGTGTAAATTTAAAGAAAAATAGTATTGATACTGCCCTAAGAAGTAATTCATCATTCATAGGTGATTGTAGAAAATTCAATCAAATATTAGTAGTCTAAATTAGAAACAAGTTTGCAGTTGGTTATTTCCGGAGTATAGGTCGAACTGGATCCAGATTTTCTTTGTCACTTGTGAGAGCCCCCATCACACCAGTCAGGAGCTACCCAAACCAAAGCCCCTTCTTTGTAGAAAAACTAACAGTAGTTGTTAGTGGTTCAAGGAACCTCTCAGTAAGAGACTAGCAGAATGTAGAAGGCAAATGAAAGACTAGGGCAAAGGAAGAGCACTCTTATGCTTTCAAGAGGTGCTTTCAACTCAGGAATAAGATGAAATAAGTAGGTTTTTGTCCCCTTTAATTTTGAAAAGCCTAACGTGGGGCTAAAAATGACATTTTTACAATTCTAATTTTGTTGGTTTGGGTTGTGATTTCTTTTTAAGCCTACCATCATTAAAATATCTGCTTTTTTACCCACCACTGACTCACTCTCTTCATTATATAAAATTACTGGTGCTTTTGTCATTCCTGTGCCCTGTTGGAGAACTAGCTCAGCAACATTTGTGTACTTGAATAAAGCAAGTAAGCCTTACTTCATTCTGTGATGTATTCCTTACACCAAGGAAAAAAACAGGAGAAATCTCAGCCCACTGAAGAGAAAGGAATCACACCTCAGATTCAGTAGCGTTAAGATTTGACCTCAGCTGTTTTCTTCCCGAGTCAGGAGTGCCAGACTGAGTCCATCTGGAGTGTCTCCCCTGGCATTCAGCTTGACTTGTGACATGATACATTCAACCAGGACTTGTGAAGACAAACTCCTAGTTCTAAAGTCTAATATAATGAAAGTCAAGGTTATACACTTAACTGATCATCAAATAACTTGCTCTTGTTGCAACTTTAAATGCAGTTCTGCACTTAAAGGAGCTTCACTGAATTAGATAACAACCTGTGCTCCTAATTACATTTCTTGTTACAGCTAACGAGAAAAACACTTCCAACCTCTGAGCATGCAGACTCACGCTGAGACACGAGGAACAAACAGATTAATTTCATTAGCACACATTGCCATCTCTAATAAAGCTATAACAGGCCAAATGCTCTAATTTACACTCCTGAAACTCAGTCTCCCTCCAGTCACACTGTTATTACGCTTTCAGGGTGCCAAGAAGGGAAATGGATCTGGCAGTTGTCACTGGTTGGAAGCACAAACAATTTTTCCCCTAACCACATCGCTTTGCAGAGTTACCAAGAATATAAAACTGTGAAAGGTTGCTGCAGTCATTAAAGACATCTGACTCACAAAAGAGGAATTGCTCTGTTCAGTTAGATGTCAGTTCACATAGTTACTAAAATGATTGCTAGAAGCAACTGTCCTTATTTTTTAAACATTTTTTCCCTATTTTTCCGCCAATGGCTCGTGCTGGAAGGAAATTGCTCAGGTAGATGGCTCTTGAGACCTAGTACAGCAGTGTCTGTGGTTTTGGAATAGATGCATGGTTTTGCTAACATCATTGGCCACTATCAATTAGATCATCAGATGATAATAATTTATTGTTGTGGTGCCTGAATTGCTGTCTATGACAATACCTCAACATCATACATGCTGTAACTCTAGCTCCTGAAAAGATTAATAGAAGTTACAGGGTACTGATATTGAAGTTAAAATTAAGTGGCTGTAGGAGTCTTAAAAGTACAAGAATATCACTGAGTGCTTGAAAATAAGTTAAATTTTAACAAATAAAGATAAATGACCCATTCAAGTATGGGAAGAGGTAAGAAAATTCCCTTAACAAATTTCCCAGTATAAGACATCGCACAAAACAACTAGCAGAGAATGCTTTTAGAAAAAAGAATCGAGATTCACTTCTCAGGAGATGAAGACGTATAGCCAGGATCACTAAAAGCTCCTTAGCCTGAGCCTGCTTACATGTATTGCTAACCAAAGCCAAGTCTGGGAAATCACAAACATATGACAATTTTCCTTCCTGCTGCTAGAAACTCTGCCTAATCTCCCAGCAAGCGGTCCCATTTGGCTCATACTCAAAGCCTGAAAGCGATCCCAGTTTCCTATAGCTTAATATAATTTGTATGCCAATTCAGTGAGCAGAGGCATTACAAGAACCTCCTGGCATGCTGACACCTCACCACTGTCCACGGATTGTACACAAGCTGAGCAGTAAGGAGCAGAGCATGGACTATTTCTGTGCCTTTCAGCAGGCTGGCCAGCCTGTCCACTCCTCACAGAGCTGAATGTTCACATTATACATTGGTCTTTATTTTGTATGAGTACACGGACCCAAGTGCCAAGCAGCACACACAGATCCTTTACATTACAAAGCAGCAAGGAGCTCTATGAATTTCAGCCAACACTAGATCAAGCCACATGAGGTGAAGCCATGGGTAATAAGCCATTAGATTTACTCCATTTTCTGCTATAGTTACTTTATGCCTTTTTAAACTTGCCTTAATTAAATTCATTCTCAAAAYTGTCTTAATTAAATTCATTCTGGAATATAAAAATCACTCAGTTTCCACTGATCTGGAAAAGGCTCTTTTTAGGCCAGCAAGACTTTCACCTTGAGGCATTTACTAGAGCTAGGATGGGAATCAGTGCTTATAGCTTATAGAGATTGCTATATTATTATGCTCGTGARTTTTCTCATTGAGAATCATACTACACTTCCACTGTGCCAATGTTTGTATTTTCAARAAGAAAGGTTAGTAGATAATGGCCTCAGAGTATTATCTGACAAACCAGTGTTCTATTTAAAACACAAAAAAAGCAGATGCTGCTTTCCC
Organism: Amblyornis subalaris; assembly: GCA_018881555.1. Taxonomy (NCBI): domain Eukaryota; kingdom Metazoa; phylum Chordata; class Aves; order Passeriformes; family Ptilonorhynchidae; genus Amblyornis; species Amblyornis subalaris. The sequence goes on from JACAXG010000004.1 coordinate 6,021,142, forward strand.
TATGTACCTAAATACAAGGTAGTGAGGGGTGCTGCTCTTTACAGTACAAGACGACAATCTGTGAAACTGAGTGCAACTATTTGTCATCACCACATCTACCTTAGGCAACGGTTTATGTTTAGATACAAATGCTCTTTGGAGAAAGCAGATCTCCCAATGAAATCCCATCAGGAATCACTATCAGTGCTACAATCAACAGTTTCTTGTAGTGCTTGTGACACTGGCTGTAAGGTACATATGAGACCGAACAACCAGGGTGAACAGCAGCACGTTTTGAAGGGATCTTGTGAAGAGAGCAAAGAACTGGAAATCAGAAGACATGGACTATCTTTCAGGGAATGCAATAAAATTACTGTGTAACAAGGCAAGCCATTAGTCAGAATTAAGTCAGGCTGAAATAAGAAGCATTTAATGTCTTGAATTCACTGAAGCCTAAATTCATGATAAGAGCACCATGAAAATGCTGTAGAAATTAATCTAATAATTAATAATACACGGAATCATTGAAAAATCAGGCAGGAGGGGTTAAGGGCATTTGAAATATAGGAGAGCTGTTGTTTTTCTAATTCTAACCCATGTTTGTACTTCCCTCTTTATCATGTCGACGTTTGCAAGCAATAAAAGGGCATTATGTGCTGGTCATTGCATCTGCTTTTGAGATAAATCTGTGTTAGCATTCCAAAGGGTCAAGGAACTCTTCCAGGGCAAACAAATTCTGGAGCACTGATGCCAGATGGTGTGTATATAAAGTGGAAAATGAGAAAAGCAATTTACTGTGTTCCTGTTCCAGGGAGAAGTATCACCCAGAAGGAAAGCAAAAGAGGTGAGAAACTACTGAGAAATTGAAGAGACAGTTTTCTTCTTCTGTATGTGTTGTGTTCTTTATATCTGAAAAGTCTAGGTACGTAGAGGAACTGCAGTCCTTATTCAGGCAAAATTATTCCAAAAAGTTTACAGAAATATTTAACTAAGGAATAAAGGGTTACATTARTAACATGTATTAAGAATTATGCATTGATTTATGTAACAGGTTCTAGATTTATCTATATAGCTTACTAATATATAGCTTGTGTTTAGGGAAATTTTTGTCATAAAGACAAAACATTTTTATCTTGTATTTTTGACCAAACTCTACAAAAGAGGCAGAAAATAATGGATCAGATTCTTAAATATAAATTAGCATAGCTTCAACGAAGGCAAGTAATCAATGTAATTTATCCAGCTCAGGTAGTGACCACCACTAGCTCACTTGCAGCTGTATTTAATGTGTAATTTCCAAGCGTGCAAAACAACCCTCCACGTTTTAGAACTAATCAATATTCAGATCTAGTGAAGCAGAGGAATGTTTCTTGGAAGGGTTCAGAGATAATTCAGGTCGGTGTAAGAAATTTAAAATCATTTTCTTAAATATTGAAAATTATAACATGTTTTCATAAATAGCCTGAATTATTGATGACTTTTATCACTTGCCACCAAGCCTCAGAAATATGTTACAGAAGTGTAAGCGTTCAGATATAAGCAAAGAAGAAGGGAGAATGTGTCTTAGTATTTCTGTGTGCATCTTTGCTGAGCATATTTTATTTTATTATATATGTAGATTTTAAAAGTAGTCCTTCCTTTTAATGTCATGGCTTCTCCTAGAAATAAAGGACATAAACAAAGACTTCTCTCTACACAGGAAAAAGAGCTGAAGAACAATGCTGAGGTTTACTATCACCCTCCTTGCTGTCGTAACATCATCCACCTGCCAACAATATGGATGTCTGGAAGGGGACACCCAAAAACCAAAGCCAAGTCCTGAGCCAGATATGCAAGAGTGCACTCTGTACTCTAAATGTAAGAGTGGTTTAATTTTTTCCAAATATAGTCAAGAAGTACAGCATTGTACACACTAATTGTTTTGGCAGTCCCCCTAATTTCTCAAAAATATATAAGGTGCAGTATACGTTGTATATAAAAAGCTTCCTCCATTGGAATTTTGCTGCATGCAAACCAAAGTAAGATTCTGGGTCTTAACAAAGTCAACTGCAAAACTCTCGTTGACTTCATTTATTTTCTTTTTAAAATTCTGGTGCAGTTTGGCTTTTTTGTAGCTCCATCTGCTTAAAAACGTTTAGAGCAAAGATGATTTTGGTTTACTGTGATTAAGTATAAAAATTAATTGCAGCAGACACCAAATGGGAAAGTTTGAAACAAAATTCTATTGTAAGCAAAGTACAGTACTTACTACATTTCTTCAACTCTTTTTTTTAATGTTTGGTAGTTTTCAAAGTTACTATCCCTCGGGATATGACATCTGGCATAATGTTCTTGGGGGTCTCTGGACACAACTTGTCAAAGCACTGTTGATGCCAGTCCACCTCACTTAGCTGCTACTTCCAAACACAGAAATATTAGAGTTCGAGTACATCTTCTAGTTAGTACTAAGAGACTTTATCATATTATGGTCCAAACCAGATTCATCTTACATTTTGTGTCTTCCAAATACAGTATTAAAGAAAAAAAAATCCTTATTGCAAGACCTTTGTTTTATTCCCAACAGCTTCCTGTTGCCATGCAGACTTCACAGAGCAATTGGCTCATTCCCCGGTAATTAAAGTAAGCAACAGCTACTGGAACAGATGTGGGCAGCTCAGTAAATCGTAAGTCAGCTTTGATGTTGTCTGTGTCCTGGTTCCACAGATCTGTGCTGGAGCAGCCACACAGCTGCTGATGGACACGAGGTTGCTCTAGAGATTATCACCCAGCCTAGTTCCCATCACCTTTTCTCCGTACCTGACCAACGTATGACTCCTTTTCTTCTCTCACACAAGTGCACARATCCCTAAGTATACACTATTTATGCCATTTTGTCAAGGCAGGGTTATGTTTTTTCAAGTTTGCTTTCAGTATAGAACCAGATCTAGCAATGCAAACCAGTCATACACCCAGTAGGTGACAACCACACTGCACCTCTGTAGCTCTCCAACCATCACCCACCAGTGAGTGTGATCTGTAGATCTTCCTCTGTTTAGAAAGGAAAGGCTTCTTCCTTTGTTTAGAAAGAACATCAACTAGATTATTAAATCTCACCCAAAAAATGCACAAGAGTCCAGAAATTAAACTTCTGAGAATTTAGAATAAAAATTCTTGTAGCCCTGTGGGTTTTGTAACCATRAAGAATGTCTCCATAATTAAGAATTTTAGTACCCCGTTAGATGTTAAAGCTGTGAAACATGRCAAGTTATAGAAATAAAAGGATGAAAGTACAAAACAATTAAGCAAAAACAGATGTGCAAAAGTAACAGCTCTTGCCTGCCACTCCCAGGAGAGCAGCACAGTATGTGATTTTAAGTAATTTCAGCTGGGCTGTGGGAAAATCTAAAGATTAGTGAAACCGTGAGGCTACARCATAGAAAAAGTTTTGTACTATAGTTTTAAACTACATTTTATTATTGCCTTGAATCATTCTTGCCAGGAAAACTCAAGGCCTCAAAAGTTTACGGAAAGCTTACACAAATAGGGCTGAAATATGCATGGAAACATTTGTGCTGTAGCTGGCTGTGGTAATTGCACGGTCAGAGTCTGTACACAATGCCAAAGGAATGAGCTTCAAACTTAGACATTAACAAGGCCAAAGGATGCTTTTCTGTGTTTTTCTCCTAATCTGTAGTATTGCATCCACATCAAAGCAGGCCTAGAAAACTGAGGCTGTAGCCTYGATGCTCAGAAACAGGCTGATTTGTGGCTTTTCTCATCCACCACAGCTGTGAAGATTTCACAAAGAAARTTGAGTGCTTTTACCGGTGTTCTCCACATGCTGCTCGCTGGATCCATCCCAACAACACTGCTGCTATTCAGGCTGTTCCATTGTGTCAAAGCTTTTGTGATGACTGGTAAGTTCAGCATTTGAATCAAGGTATTTTTATTTAGTTTTAAAATRCCCATGATTCAATGGTGTTGCATCAACTTTTCTCTTGTTCTGCTTCATATCTTGTTTGCCGTCTCTGCTTTTTCCTCTGCTGAGCTACTGCCCCCAAAATAATCACGACACAGGCTGTGAATGCAGGGTAGAGACACTAAGCTGGGTTTAGTGACCCGGGGACAGCACTGCCCTGCTCTGGGTGAGGATGCAGTGCARTGGCATCGTGACAGAGGAGCTGCTGCCACGCTGACAGGCACTAACAGCAGCAGGGGCYTGCCCGCCCTTTGAAAAGTCTGTGTCTGTGAGGTAGCATTTATGCARTTAGCATTTTCAATCTGAATACTTGATCTTGACAAGATACATTTGTTTTGTATGTATAAAATGCACTACAAAATCAGAAGTCATYTCATGTGGGATTTCAATTAATTAACATAGCAAATTTGCTTCATTCCTTAATTTTTTACCCTTGACCTTCTTCCTTCCATCATCACGCTCTCTAAAAGCTCTTCTAAAAGCCTGAATACCAGAGACAATTGCAGCCAAGTAATGCTAAAATTATTAATAGCAATGAGCAGCATAATAGCATTTAATTTTGTTTCCCAAAATACAGCATCAGGCAATCATTATTTTTTGAGTGCAAGGCACGTGTTGGGACAACCCAGCACCCATCTGTGCTTAGTCTTGGAGCAGGAGCATTGTATCCACGTAGGGTACTGACATTTTTCTGGTGATACATATCCAGCATATATCTCTCCCTCCCTCTCTCTCCCCTTCCTGTTTTGAGATGTTGGAACTTAAATAACATCATCATGGGACATAAAAACTCAGTCAGCACCTTGTGAATGTTGTGCCCAGTCACTGGAGTAACTTGTCTGGATGTGTGTGTGAAGCACAGTACAAACACCACAGGCTCTGTTCACACTATAGGATTATAACTGCTAGCTTTCCATGAAAGTAATGGACTGTGAATGTCTGAATCCCCTAGGCTGCTCTGAAAATCACGGAAAACTGTAATGATACTTCTAAAAATGTTATAAAAGCTTTTCTTGAAAGTACAGAAAATACAGAACACAGGGCATGGTAGGGTTCTCTTGGGCTGTTCTCTGCCATGCTTCCTCTAGTGCTTACAGAACGTGAGTATTATTGACACGTGGATCCATTTCCATTCCCTCCAAGGGCAAAGTCATGTATGTAGTGCAGAATTTTGGTAGGATTTGTCTTTAAATATGTCTCCATTGCTTTGTGCCAGAGAAAGCAACAAGAAGCATTTCTTGGATTTGTAATGGAAGATAGTGAGAAGGGCTGATGTATTTCTTAGCTTCCCTAGAGCTTTCTCTAGCAATGAATTTTATTTCTGTCAGGAAACTTCATGTGTCTCATAAACAGATTTGTCATGTGCAGTCTTCCTTTCTAAGTTTTTGGTCCTCTTCTAATTTGAATCCAGATTATTGACCTCCTTGAAGATAAGGACTGAGACCTTGAATTTCCCTCAGTGCTCAGAATCTTAAAGCTCAGAACCAATTACCCATTTTTGCATTTGGATATTGAAGCACTGGAGTTGCCAGTGAGCTTTACAATAGATCTAATGGACAAAATTATAAAATACTAGTATATAAAATAAATGTGTCCCAAAACAAGTAGCATGAAAAGCCATTACCAAACTGTTATATCAAGTGAAAGTGTAAACATGAAAGAAAATGTGCACTGAAAGTTTAGTTTGCATCCATGAACTGGTTTAAGCCAGCTTTAGTGTATATGAGATTTATACCAAGGTGTATATCATAGCTCAAGATTACCTTGCAAAATCCTCAGTGTCCCCAGGGCGTTGCCAGAACCTGCAGGTAAACAGCACTTCTAACTTTTGTTGCTGGAAAGTATGGTGGGGTGATTGAGAGCTGCTGCACAGGAAAAACTGACACTTTTCCAGTATAAAGTCTCCTGGCAGAGAGCAGGATCTGCTCTAAACAAGTACTGAACAATGATCTATTGCCCCTTTTGGCGTCACAGATGCCTGGCCTGAATCAAAAATGTTCTGACGGCCCATTACCCTGCACGCTGGTCTGTGTGCCTGCCTAATGCCAATGTCAAACCCATTCCCTCACCCTGCTTAAGTCCTGAGGCTAGAAAAGAGCCTGGACAGAATTCCCACTCTTTCTGGTGATTTAAAGTAACATTTTTTCATGTTCTATTCACTGGAGTCCCTTTAGCATGCTGTAGCACTGCTGGTGATGTGACCTACTTTCTCTACATACTGTGAGTGTGCCTGCTGCATACTGTATGTCTTTGTGGCCAGAAATGTGCAGAGTATTCTGAATGAGCAGTGACTTAATTTAAAAGAAATTCATCTGACTAGCTTGGGGCCTTCCTTTTCTTCCTATTGTCTTAGGATTCCTTGCTCCCACTAGTCCTTAAACTMTTGCTTTTGAAAGAGCCCAATGTACAAGTCATTTTCTCGTTCACCTGTGAAAGGGCCCTGTGCCCTATAAAAGAGAAACAGCTAATTATAAAAAACACAGGGCAAAAAGCTTTAAAATAAAAATATCCTGCTCATTGTGCATAGGGAACTAATATGTTCAGGGAGGATCTTTTAAGTATTTATGTTTCTCACAGGTTTTAATTAAGGTTTGAAGAAACAACTTATGGATTTCTGGACAGCAGAAATTAGACTTTTCACAAATCACAACTTTTCATAAACTTGACTTCATAATTACTTCTGTTGGGATAAAGAAAAACTCCTAACAATAGCATTATGCCTTGCCACCTGCTTGTAGAACAAACCACAGTCAAGTAATAATCATAGTTAGGAAACATTTCATCTGACAATTCAATAAATAATGGTGAATAAAAATATGAACACTTTAATAAACATATTCTGTTCAGATCCCTGAGTAAAGGAAATGCATAGCATGAATATTAATTTATCAAACTTTAGTCTCTATTTCCAGCAGAGCCGCTACCTCTGACAGCAGATTCAGGGATGAACCCATTGGGAGTACTTGTCTCCTGACCCCGACCTGTTTAGTTCAGGCCCCAGTTACCCTCCATCTGTTATTGCTCTTTCTCCCTCCAAAAAGCCCAGAAAACCAATGTGAAGGTTCTGCAGATATGCATCTTCTGACCTTTCTGCATTTGCAAATGTACTGCAATCTCCAGTTCTTGTAGTTCTGTGACCACATGGCAACCCATATATTTCATCTAAAAATTTAAGGATGCATCCTTCATGATGTCAAAATAGTTTTGAAACATGACCCTGAAGATTAAAAATGACAAACAGAAAATATATCCAAAGGCAATAATTACAAATACCATGCTGAACAACACTAAATTTTTGGAAGCTGTGCCTCATTGTTTTGGCACTCTCAGTTCCTGGTGTGAATAGTCCTTCCAAAGCCAATGAGAATAAATTTAAGTAGATGTTAACTGATTTGCAGAAAGAGGTCCTTAAGAAATGTGAAGGCCAAAAAGTAAAACCTAAAAGAGAAGTGGAAGGGAGGAAATTATGTAGGAAAATAGTAAGTTATGAGATCTCTCATCACATAAACCGGCCAGAACTCTACTCATTCCAGGCCATTTATAGGCTTTTTTCTACATTACCACTTACAAGTTAAAAATAACTTAAAATTTAAGATTTTAGACCTATACTTTACAAGACTCTTATCTTTCCTTTTCCTTTTAACTTCTTTGAAAACGTCATTCTGAGGCTGACAGCTTATTCGTTTATATGATTTTGTTGTTTGTGGAATTTCCTTATTTCAGTGCACATTCCTCATAGCAACTCCCCTGCTCAGGAAACATCATTCTTCTTCTCCCATATTAATTCATAAATGAAAACTTTCCCCACATCTCCTTCGAGTGACAGTTCACCCTTAGTGTGCCTGTGCTCTGTCAYGATATTGAAGAGCAGCATTCATTAAACTCTCTCCCTCCCAGTATTTCCTCCACTCAGTAACATCAGATAACCAAGCAGAAAACACCCACAACACAAGTCCTTTGCTTAACTCTGTGAGTATAAAAGGTAGTGAGTGAACTGTTTAGTTTTCACGGGGATTTAGGTCTTCCTGGCCAGCTCAGAGTTTATGTACATATCAAGCTAAGATAACGTGCACATTTCTTGAAGATCTGTTGCTAAGCTGCTCTGTAATCACACCACATTACTAACAGAGCCCCTGGACACCTTTTTGAGTTGAATCTGAGTCCACCGAAAAATGGGAGAGAAGTAACTGTATCTTCCCCACTAATCTCCATAAAGGTATGAAGCCTGCAAAGATGATTCCGTATGTGTTCGTAACTGGCTGACGGACTGGGAATGGGATGAAAGTGGAGAAAACCACTGTAAGACTAAATGTGTTCCATACAGTGAGGTAAGAAAACCTGATCAACTGAAGCAGAAAATATGGCATTAGGAGTTCTTTTTTTTTCCTGAATATATGGGAGTAAAATGTCATCAGTGAATTATTTTTACTTCAGCAGTTTCAAGCCATACCTACATCAGACTTTTTAAGTATATAAATTTTCAAGCATTTATGTTTATTTACAGCACTTAGTCTAAGTATATATACATTTAATTAATCACTATTCATTCCACTTGTGAAACAAGTTCAAGCAGCACTTGATATTTTAACCACAGCGGGATTTAGAAAGTAAAAGATAAATGAACTTTGTTTATATGGAGACACTGAGATGCACTTCATAGGGTTCCTTACACAATGTGGGGCTCTACACACCTCTTGTCTTTTTAAATTGGAATGTAAAGTCCCAAACCACTACAGAATTTTTAAGATTTTTTTTGCCTATTAGGCATCTTTGCCCTTTTCTCTATTTCATTGTGTCCTTCTCCATTCCATCTTTCTGAGAATGTTTAATGGTTGGGATAACTAATTTTATGAGCAAAAGTGTATAAAATGAGAACTGACAAGACTTATAGGAGCAAGGTTGCCTGGAACCTGACCTACAGACAGTCCCAGAGTCAGGTAGGATTTTTTTAGTGACTCAAGTAAGTTTAGAATCAGAGCGATATAACAGAGCTCAAAACTGCTACACTTATTTGAATATTTTTAACAGTTGAAGTTCACTGAGTCCATGAAAAACTGTCCAAATTGCAGAAGTAAACAAAATTTAAGTGAAGTGCTTAGGGACTGGTAGTAAGGCTTGCAGATTTATTGTTTTGAATTCAATTCAAGTGCATGTACTTCCAGAAGTCAGTTCAGCAACTGATGTAAGTGGAAGATAAAGTCCAGTTAGTGCAGGATTGCTGCCTGCCTTGCAAAAGTGACACTAATCAGCAGGCTCAGGAAGGTGGCCAAAAACAAATGGGCTGTGGAAACTTACAGCTTAGTTTCCCAGATGTGCTAAATCATCAGTAGTTCCAGATGAAGTGAAAAACAAAATGATAATCTCCGTAAATAATCTCCAGTCTCTGTTCAAACTGTCCCTGATTCAGAGATAGGAGTTTTTAACCTTGAGTTCCCTTGTACTTATTTCCTAAAGAAAATATACCATCTTCAGGGAAAAACATGCAGCAAATCCCGAGGTCTTATCACTTGAAGCCAGGCGCAGCTATTCCTAAACTAAATGGAACCACACCCTAAACGGCCCATGTTTTTCACTAAAAATAGGCTTGCATGGTAAGTAAGCATAAAGATGAAATTTCTGCAGAGAAATTAAAAACCACACATTTCCCATATGAAAATTATATGATATACAAACACTAGGCCCCCTTGGTTTGTATTCACCTCATGGAAAAGAAAGATACTGTTACCCAGAAGCACAGAGGGTTCTCACACGTCAGAGTACTGTGGACAGATCCTAACTTTTTTCACACGGAGGAGCAATCAGCAGCCCTACATGTGATATATGCAAGTGGTTCTAAGGCCCATTTGGCACAACTACTGAATAAAGAACAAATACTGAATATTAAGGATGCACAACTGACCAGTTTTAGCCTGGCTAAAAGGAGGCACATTTTGTCGTTTTTCTCCCAGCTGGGTGCTCCACAATGTTAATGCACAGATTAGAATATTTTCCAAGAAGCTAGAGAGTCAGAATTCTTTGCAGTAATTTAGAGACATGTTGGGTAAACAGGCTGTGTACTCTGTTTGCTGCAGCATTCTGACTGTGCTCATATCTTTAAGCAGAATTAGGAGGAAGGTCAAAATAAAATTACCAATTTAGCAAGTAGAAGACCACAAATACATGTTACAGAACCTGTGGGACACAAGTATAGGGTGTAGCCGTGTCTCTTGCATACAGACCTGAGAAAATCCACATGACAGGTTTTAATATTTCCTGGAACGAATAGCTAAAAGCAGGTGGAAATTCAGGAACTGCACAGGAGCTGGAAGAAAATATCTAGTGCTACTTAAAATGACAGGAATGATGGGAAAGAAAGAGCTAGGGTCTGCCTGCCCTGAAAAGACCCTCGGAGAGACACAAGGAGAGAACTGGATCGAAGAAGCTTTCCTTTTCTGACCCTGCATCTCTCCAACCTCCATACTGCTTCTCYAGCACCTGCAGCATCCATGACATGAGCCCTGGCTAGAGATGGTATGAGCTGAAAAGTTTTTTTACAGACTACAGAGTCTTTGGGGCAATTTGGATGGACTCTGTATTATTCATAAAGGATGGTTTTTTAAGGCAAAAGTCAACATAGTTTTGCACATGGGGAGATAGGGAGATGTAAGAAGTTATTGTTGAAAATAACTGGAGCAGAAGAAGCAGAAGTACTGAAGATACTCAATTCGACTTCTGCAAAATACTTAAATCTGTAATCATTATTTTTTTGCACTCAGAGCAGCTTCCATGCAGAAATATCCCAACACAAAGACAAGGCACCTGCTCTGAGACTCACAGTGTCAGATCTTTGTAGGAGCTGGTGATGATCGTAAACCAGCACAACATCCAGGAATTACAGCACTAAGAGAAACATAGTAGGACTAAAGAATCAATGTCACAGGGCAAGGACTACCTGTACTATTACAGTACATGAAACACAGCTTCCATCAGAGACATGCTGGTGACATGGTTAAGGTGAATCCATCAGCAACAGAGCCCARTGGTCCTGCTGCCTGGCCCACAGTTTCAGTTACTAACACTCCTACTCCTTAATTCCCAAGGCTTCTACTCCTGCCACTACTCCCATACCCAATGTCATTCTTAGCTTTGCTTCTGCAGGTACCTAAAGTTTCCTTTTCGGAAACAGAAAAGATTGAACTTCAACCACAAACACGTGGGAGAAATGCAGGCAAGATAAAGTGTACATACTGCCTGCTTTGTGTCTGGACATGATAACTCTTAAGCTAATAGTCTTTARACAAACTCAAGCTGGGCAGGCAGAAGGTTGTCACAATCAGCAAATAAGTAGTATCTTTTTTGTGTGGTTGACAGGTCTTACAAAATGATGTAGTACCGAGAACAGAACAGACTCACTTGACAAGAGTACAAGAAGCTGTAATTCGCAATATCTTGAGCCAGAAAGGCCATTGCCTCACTGGACAAAGTACTTTGGAAGCTTGAAGTAAACTTACTTTCTTCAAGCAGTTACTAAATTATTTCTCTTCTCTTTGCCTGTGAGCTCCTGCCCAGCCACAAAATACATTGCAGCAGGCACAATGGGAGCTGTGACTTCACTGGGCTGTCTCTGGCCTGTAGATAAAAAGATTCCCATATTCAAAGCCCTGTCTGGCACTTTCAGCACTACTCAGATTTCGAGGCATGTCAGAGTGTCCTGACATGCTACAAGTCGTACAGGTTCTCACACACAGCTTTGGACTGTCAGCCCCAGAGAGTTGCTGGACTGTCAGCCCCAGAATGGAAACAAAGGGCGGCTGTTGATCCCTGCACTTTGTGTAACCACTTGCTCTCACAACAGGCAAATCGCTTTTGCCAGTTGTGGGACTGGGTAACATTCTAAGATACCTCAGAAGAGATGAAGCACAGCACATAGCAAGACAGTAAATGACTGCAGACAACATTTTTATAACCTGGTACCAATTTTTAAAAAGTGATTAATGTTTATCAATTTGATACAAACTGATTTTAACTCTTTCTTTTTAAAAGTAATTGAGGCATTTCTTATTTGACACACAGATGTACGCAAATGGGACTGACATGTGTCAGAGTATGTGGGGGGAGTCATTTAAGGTGAGCGTATCCTCTTGCCTCTGCTTGCAAATGAACAAGAAGGACACGATTGCAATCAAGTATCTCCTCTCTGAAAGCTCAGAGGAAAGCTCCAGCAGCAGCAGCAGCAGCAGCAGTAGTGAGGAGCGTGCCTGCCAAAATAAACTCCTGAAATTTGAGAAACTAAAGGGAGAGGAAGGTGAACAGACAAGATGAATGCTAGTGGATGTATGTCAGGACAAGAGAAATCGTCGTGAAGGCTGGGCTCGGGGCATCCTGCCAGTCTGCTTGATCCCTTGCTTTCTAGAACATAATAAATCAATGGCTGGTTGTATTAATCTTTCTCTGATGTTTTTGCATCTGCATCACAAAGCTCCAGACAGGTTAGCACAGGTGTAAACTTGTGACTTGAACTGAACAGCTACAAGCCTGACGGAAACATCTCAGGGGTGACTTTCCAAGAGAAGAGGCACAGGCAGCCCCTGCTGACTTAAGGTGGAACAGTGACAACTGGAGATGTCTGAAAGGCCATGTCATGCCTGCCAGTAATGCACCAAATCTTCAGCCCAAACCCTTCCTTAGCACAGGCACACAGCACTCCTGTCACGAGTTCCTGCGTGCATGGCTCCACTCAGATAAAGAAGAAATCTGCAGGCAGAAATAGGTCAGTGAGCCTGGCTACTGACCACTGAAAATGTATTTATTTTGTGTCTTAAAAACAGGGGATTGTGGTGTACCAGATAAATCCCTGGATCCAAATATTGTCAGTATACAGCATGCACGGTCTGTTGCACGGGGCTTTTACCTTAAGCAAGAGCAATAGAAAAGTCTCCTACAATATCAATTTAAAGCATCATTTTGGGTGCAATTATTCCCACTGAATTATTCCAAACAGAATGATCTTTGACAAGCCAAAGTGTCAGGGGCAGCCCCAGTCAGGTTTCTCCCATCAGTAATTCTGCTTCCCAGCATCACTTACGGTCAAACTAAAACCAAAATCTGCACCAGTCCCAGAGGGATTCATCAGGTAAGGATGATTGAAATCTGCTTTCAGTCATGAACAATACTTCCTCTCACATCACTGTAGAGAGGACAGGTCTGCCACTCTGTACAGCCRTCATCACAGAAACCATGAGAAGGTTTGAATCTGGGGGTCACATTATCAAATTGTGAAAATCAGCATCATCTTGGTGCTTCCAAAGGATCTGGCTGCCTTACAGCATTTAAGAATCTGGTCCACAGTTAAAACAATGACTTGGCACATCCTGTTAAACTGGGAGAATCTTAAAAATCTAACGCATTTTCTTCGCTGAGCTGTTTATTTATTGGAAGGGTTTCACACAGCTGCAGTAGTAATGCTAAACCCATTAGGTCATGCTCTGCTTCCAACCATCCTCTCAGTACATTTAACAATGGACTAATTTCTACCAGCATTGAATTGTTTTTAAAATGATACTTTGCCACATCTGTATTTCGTGCTAACTCAATTTGTGAGTTCTACTGTTAGAAAAGAAAGAATAAGAATTTAGTCTTCTGTAAAGCTCTTGCAGTCCTTTTTACTCCCTATTTCACTAACTCTGTTCTTTCCTGTCCTTCTTTATTGCACCTGTATCAGAGCAGAAATTTTCCTGCTTTTTATTTTGCTCAAAAATCAAGAATTAATTATCTCCTCTCGCTGCTATAACACCAACTTTTTCTGTATCACCATGGACAAACATTTTCTTCATGTTTTTTGTTAAGTATAGCACAATTGTTTCTGTCTGTGTCTGCTCTTTTTCTTCCCATCCCACTTTATTCTCTTTGCTCTGGCTAAGTTACTCTTGAAACCACTCTCAACAAACAACTCCTCCATGCTTAGTTTCAGGGTGACCCATAAGACTGGTTATTGCATGCTTTTGAAGACCATTGGGTCCCACAGCAAGATAAAGGACCAAGAAAGACCATTTTGCTCTTATTCATAACTTTCTCACTGACTCATGATGCACCCTAGGCAAACCATTTAACTCTTTTGTGACCGAAATAATTTTGCAGAGCTACCGTATTTCCTCTAGGTCATCTCTCTTCTAGGACAAAAATTCAAGAACTTCTCAGTTGTCTCTAACAGAGAAATTGTCCCATACTTTTGGTCATTCTTTCATTCATCCAGATTTTTTTTTTTCAAATACAGCTTTCAGCCAATGTTCTTTGACAAAGCCTATGTATTAAAGAATACTTCAATATCAGCATTGCTTTTCTGCTCAGCACATACACTGGATCAAACTACTTCTTAGCAATTAGCTCAACCTTGGCTCTATTTGGTTTACATGTGTCATTACAAGACATTCCCTCTCTCTTTAAATCATACTTACGGTTCTTCTCTGTGCCTTCTCTAGTCATGAACATCCTCCCTAAACTGTGCAAATCAAAGCAATACTCCATGGCAGTGTTAAGGGTGACCCATGGAGAGGGCACCTCATCCCTGCCTCTCCCCACACTTCTAATTGCAGTGCCCGTGTCTGTAAGATTATATTCTGATTATTTGCATGCCTTCAGTGTCCATGTGTTACAGCTCTTGGTGGTACAGTTTTCCACTATGCAGCTCCCTGGTCCCAGAGGTGTGAGCAGTGATCTTAGGCTCATTGCTTCGCACTTGCTTGCATTACAAAAAGTTCATGTGAATATACCAACCTTCTTAAGCCACTGTTTGCTCTGTCTAGTTGATTTATACACACAGTCATTTACACCTTAAACAACCTTTGTGACACTCAGAAATGCTATCAGTGGGGATTTTACATTTCTAGAAAGACTAGGATAACTCAGGAAAAGCAAAATGAAAAATAACACAAATGGCTAAAAAACAGACTACAACAATAGACTGTGAAGGCAACCAGGGAAAAGAAAGATCCAAGTTGCTGGTGGCTCCAGACTTCTCCAGCTAATGCTGCCCTGATTAGGTAGGTGCCTCTGTGCATCACAGCCCAAAAGCACATGTCCTGCCTCTGGAGCCACACCAGCCCAGACCACYGACATGCGTCTGTATTCAGTGACACTAGACTTGACTAAGGTCTTTATTAAAATGTCACAATGGTAGTCAAATGCTTTGTGAAATAGGTTGTGAAATATGTTCCTACACCAATCTGAGAAAACAGACTCACAACCCTTATCAAAAAATTAAACGGGGCTTATCAACAAGACAGTGTTGATAAAAACAAAAATTATTGCCAATTATTGACTTATTTACAACCTGGCTAAGAATCAGCTTTTGTACTGTGCTACTTGGGCCTGGTGTCATGTTAACCATAACACAGCCAGCTGGGTCATCCTGATTGCTCTGTTTATTTAATTTGCTTTCCTTAAACATTGGCAGAATACTGTGAGTCTTCTGAAATTTCACTGACATGCCAGGAGTTCTTACAAATGAGATCTCTCGTGACAGTTCTGTTAGAGTTCTTTAGTATATGTTACCTGAGCCTACTGCTTTAAAAATATGAATGTTACTGATGATGATGAACCTCATCCTTAACTACTTGCAGACTGACAAGGATTCCATCATACTTCTGTAGTACAAATGCTTCATCTGGCATATATTTCAATACTAAGAATTATTAACAAAACTTGCCCACTGTACCTTGTGCCATTGCAAGGCTTTCTTCCTCAGGCCACAATTTCCTTTAGAGTACCTTTAGAGTCCTCAGTCTATTTTTATAGTTCGTAATTCTCCATGGATATTGATTGCCATATAGTCTTCCTTTTTAAAATATAATAAACAGCAGTAATTATGACATTTTCAACTTCTGTTGCATTTTTCATGTGCAGGTTTCACTCAGAACATTTTATAAATATTCATTAATCTTCAAAATATACCTGAAAGGAAAATAAGTAGTGAGAAGCAAACTGCGTCAGTAGGAGAGAGTCAGGAAGAGACTTATCTGATCATTGCAAGTATTGCAGAACTAGGACTAGCACAGACAAGTTCTGTTGCAGAGCCTTTTTAGACATTGCAAATGGAGCTGCATTTTTTACGATTATCCTTTGAAAAAAGTTATGTTAAATTATTATGCAAAAGTTATTCTGCAAAAATTATAGAATCACAGAATTATTCAGGTTTGAAAAGACCTTTAAGGTCATTGAGTCTGGACATGCTCCAGGCTTTTATGAAATAAAATAGTGCAAAAAACCTGAGCATCTAAAAACCAAAACAAATTATTAAACAATGCATTTCCATGTACCTTGAAGGATAATGAAATCATACAAATAATAATTGTTGCACTATATTAGACAAATAATGTCAAATGGGCTAATTAGCCTTGCTGAGAGACAACCAGCCTGAAGAGAAAGGGAAAGCTGTAGATTAGATATGTCTTTTTAAGTTTTTTTATTACATTTGATGTAATATTCTGATAAGCAATTGGAGAAAACCAAAGTGCAAATGAAATCACCATAACATGGATGCACGACTTGTTTAAAAAGATATTAAAATATTAATATGAGTATGTTGTCATTAAACTCAGATAGATCTTCTGTCAGTAATCCCAAAGGGTCTGTTCTGATTCTAGTCAACCCTTACGTTTACTTACAATGAAGTAGAGATTTGCTAGCACTTTGAAGGACAAGATTAGAATAAAAACGATCTTTCTAACCAAAGAACTAGACCAAGCCTCCAAAGGTGAAATTCTAAAAAGGGAGATGAAAAATGCTTGCACTGAGGAAAGGTAAATCATTGGAAAAAATCATCCAGGGAAATACATGACAAAGCAGCAGCAGAGCAGCCAAGGAGCTGGGATGTGTAGTAACAACCTATGCCATTCACAGCTGAAATGTTACACCGTGGAAGAAGTTTTAATCTTTTAAGGCTTCAGTGTATGCAGAGCCCTGGAAGTCCTGACTCACCAAGCAGATGCAGGACCCACAGACATCCCACTAACAGTTACTCAGAGTTGGTGATGTATCTGACATTCCACTGAGGCGCTGCTTCTGCAATGACCCCACTGCATCACACAGGCTGTGGAATGTGGTGGCTATCAGGCGGAGTTTAACTCTATCCATCTTCTCAATGAAATCAGCTCACAAGCTCTGTCAACACAAGTGCAATATGTTCTAGGAGAGGAAACATGCTCCTGGTTTATATCTAATGACTATACAATTTAAAGGAATAGCATGATGTGAATTTGTGTACATTTTCCGGTTATTTTCCTTCATTTTTTTTCTCTTTCAAAGGTTTGCATAACTTGGAGTTATTTTAAAAAAATGCCACATGCTCTAGACAGCTCATGTCTGTTGTGTGTTTGCTCTGCATTATTATCCAAGGAAACACTGAGATTTAGACAAGAGTTAAGTAAAGAGTCCGAAAAGCATTAGAGTTTGGATTACAATTTGAAACACTGCCAAACTTTACTAATGGCAAGACTGAATTCCCCCGTGCCTGAAGACTGATAATTCTCAAGCACAACTCATTTTTCCTTTTGGCAAAAAAAAGACCTGCACCTTTGATACAGTCCCCTTAGAGAGCAGATCTAATTCAGTGTGAAGCTGTAGGTCAGCTCTAGACTACAGTGAAAAAAGACCTGAGCTATGAAATCAATCACCTGCTTCAAATAAGTGCAAGAACACAGTTAGGATCAGACCTCAACAATCTGGCAGCTTTCAACATCTCCAAGACAAAGTTGCAGTGATTCTCTGCTACTGAGATTTATCTTCACAGAGAAATGGGGGAGGAAAGTCTCTCTGCTGCTAAGGGAAGTTTCGCTTTCCTTTAGCTACTAAAAACATACCTCTCCTGCCTCTGATCACCAACTGCTATCCGAGTTCTAGTATTATTTTGGCTTCCTTCCTTGGAAATGCAGTGAGGTCTCTGTGGAGTTCGCCTTGGTTCCCCTCTCAGACAGCTGTGACTAATTCAATGTTCAAGCTCTTGAGTTAATTCTCTCATTAGATCACTTTCCTTCTTCATGGAATGATTATTCCCATGGGAGAAATGAGAAAGACTAAAACAATATTGTGCTAGTATCTAACACACTGCATCCAGGATGTTTACTTTAAATCAAATTGCCTGGAATTGCTCCAGATCTATGGCTTAAACACAAGAATCTTCTAAGTGGTAGGGAACTGTAGCCACGCATGTTGCACAACATTCCCCGTTTCACTGGAATTCCTCCAGACTTCCTGCTAGGTAAGTGTACCCAGAACACAAACCTCTCCACACAAGTAGGTCAGATGACACAATCCTTTCATTGCTAGGGCATACTTTAAGATTGAAAAAAGTATTTTCCGTGTTTTATTATTTTTTATCATGCACCAATCCACTTTCCACCCAACACTGTTGGGAAGGTGAAGCCTGGAGCACACAGCAGTGAAATATTGCCAGCGCTCCTGAAACCACAAGCCAATATCTGTGCATTACTCACTGGGAATGTCACATTCCCTCTGAAGGCTCTTGTGGCTCTGATGTGTTCACCACTTTTGCTGTCTGACAAATGGCTCCCCAGGGCATGGCTGGTCACTGGAGAGCCACACCTCCCTCAGCTGGACACCAGCCACAGCACCTTTGGTGAGATGTGGATACTCGGGAGAGTTTCTCAATACCCGCCTCAAGAATGCTAAACCTGTCCGGACTGACAACTCTGATATCAGGCTGTTGCCTTAAGGCCACCTTTACCTGAAGCCATATTACAGTGAAAGTAGTAAAAATACTTAATTACAGATTTCAAAACAGACAAAAAAGTTTACAAAGGCTTCTAAAAAGGAGAGGAGAGGAGAGGAGAGGAGAGGAGAGGAGAGGAGAGGA